>VWZI01015226.1:2484408-2572493 GCA_013396835.1 Psilopogon haemacephalus
TTTCCCTTTCAGAATCTAGTAATTAGTCCAATAATGTGGAGACATTGTTACTGCAGCTCATTAAATTTGGCAATGCTTGCTTGGACCTTTGAGTGCTGGTGATGTCAAGCTGACCTGAAATGCAAGGATTCCATCTATCGGGAATTACTGATGAATTGGCAATTAAATATATATATATATATATATATATATACATATATGTTGAACTCATTACTTTTTCTGGATTGACAGTCCTGCAAGCGCTATCATTTTGTGTTCATTGACAGACTAATAGAGTATTCCCTGAGCTCCCTTCCTCATGTGGAGGGACCAGCAGCAGAGATGAGAGGAGAATTGGATGCCACAGGGATTTAATTTTCGTTCTGTCTGTAGAATACACTGAGAAGAGTGTCAGTTTGGGCAGGGGTGAAGTGAATGTCTGGGCTAACAGAGACAGCTGATGCAGTGTGGATAACCAGACAGCCCTGAGATGATGCTGGCTATTGACTTCTATTGCCTCTTATTGAACTGGTGGCTGAGAATGGATCTCTGTCCTATTTTACAGCAGCATCCGGTCATGGACAGAGGAATTTGTGGGAATTTATTCACTGCTACTTAAGGTTGTCTTCTCTTCTAGCAGAAAGTGGAGCATCGTAGCTATCCCTTAAATTCACTGGGAGTCCCTGGGGAAGTGGCACACAGGGGGCGATGGAGAGGAGGTGAGGAACAGAGGATCTGAGTCCTGAATTATGCTGCCAGCATAACACTGACTTGCCAAAACGTCGTTTGCTGGTGATAGTCACACAGGCATGCCAGCGAGATGTACCATCACATTCTTGGCTGTTGCAGCAGGGAGGAAGTAACAGGGAAATTTTAGTACCTGCTGACTCCCACAAATATCAGGTTAATTCAAGATCTCAGTGTTAGATCCTGCACCTGCATCCCCAGCAAACACTAGGCCTCAGTCCAGAGCACAGACCCTACATGTTGGCATGCATTGGTCTGAGATCTCCTCTCTCCTCCTGCTTTTGGCTCAAAATTAGAAGATGTAGCATTGGGAAAAGAACTACATTAGTCGTAGATATTTCAAGTAGCCTGATACTTGATAGTGGTCTGATCAAACGGCTTCTTGGATGTTGGTGGGGAGGCTTTGGATGCTGTTTTTCAGATTCGCATAAATAGACTGTAGCTGTTGTGTGATGGCATGCAGCATAGCTAGAGTCTGTGACTTTGCTTGCTGGGATAGAGATACAGCTCAGCTACTAGAGCAGACTGGCTGGAACTCTGGCTGTACCAATAGCTTACATTCTAGCATTGCTGGTAATTTGTTATGGCAACAGGAATCTGAGGAAAACAAAAGAAAAAAACAAACCTGTGCGGGGAGAGAGCTCTGATCCAAGGCTGTCCGGGATGCTCCAGAGGAAGCTGGAAGTAGGTGGTTTGCTGAGAGACAAAGTGAGCACTAAGCTACCAAACTCTAGGATCTCTCTGAAATGCCCTCTGTTCAGATGGTGTTCTCTTGCTATGACTTTTGCAACTTAGTAATTTTACCCACCAGCCAAATAGGATCTTTTTGCCCCAGAAAGAAAGATCTCTTGAGAGGACAGCATTTCAATACAGAACTGCAAGGTTTCTCAAGAGCAGTCTTTACTTTCTATGGTCTTCAGATGTTTGCTGTTGCATCAAAGCCCTCCTGACTATTTGGGCCAAGATCCACCTTTAGAAGTAGGAATTGCTGGATTCAGGTGTTGGGAGGTGTCACAGAGCAGAAGAAATGGCAAAGTATTTAATAATAAAGATTGTTCACACATTTCCAGCTGAATGTTACTGGCCAAGGAAAGCTGGATGTTTCACATCAGGTTAGCAGGATATTGCAATATTTTGGCTGCTTATCTGAAGTGGAATGAATGTAACTGCCAAAGCTTTTGAAGTTCACTCATGAGATAATATTTTATTAATTTTCTGAGCTGAGGGCACTTTAGCATCTCCTGTGAGTCTTCTGAATATTAAATGCATGTAGCTCTATAGGCAGGACTCTTTCAATATTCACTCATTCACTGTTTAAAAGTGTCTGCTTCCCATAAATTGAGAGCAGCCTCTTTGGTTTTCTGAGAGTTGTCTTCCCTCCAACAAATTAGAAAGTATATCAATTTCTTACTTATGCCCTTTGAATTCAAAGCAGGAGCTACTTAAATGCAAGGGAAGATGCAGTCTGTGTTTGTCTTGTTTGTGTGCCTGGTCAACAGAAAATGCATTTAAAGTCAGAATAAGCTACTGTGTTTCAACTCCAGCTGCAAAAAAAACCCAAAAACCAAAAAACAAAAAAACCAAAAAACAACAACAACAAAAAAATTGTTTTATGAAAGTACCCAGTCTTTTAGTCCTGCTCTGAGCAACCTCAGCCTTCATCTGGAGTCCGGCCTGCAGAGCAGAGAGGAGGATGGAGCTATAAGACTTGATCACTTCTGTGTGTGGTACCAGCAGGACCAGGCAGTCTGCTCTTCCCTCAACGGTCACACCTGTTAAGCTGAGACTTAGCTCCTCTAGCTCAGACTCAGACTCAGCAGCAAGACTGCTGCCCACCTGCTTGCATTGCCCTGGGGAGAGCAGGCTTGCTCCTAACATGGCAACAGGTACCTGCAGGGTGATTTCAATCTCTGAATGCATCAATTTAACATTGAAGAGTGCTGACTCAGATAGTGCAAATGGCGAGTTCTTATTAATTGTGGTTCCCTGCCTCCAGCCTCAGCTGGGGGAGAGCAGGGGAAATTAGCACATCGTGTACCAGGCAGAAAAGAGCTTGCTATGCTAGACCTAAAAAAACCTCCCAAGAAGTGTTCAGGACTAGGCAGAGCTTCCAGCATTGACTTCTACATCCAAAAGAATAGACAGTTCCTAGATCTAATGCCTGGCTCTATTTATAAATAGGATTAGATGACAGAAAAAAAAAAAAAAAAAAAAAAACAAAAACCCCAAACGGGGGGGAACTGGAAATGGAAGGGCCCAAAATCCAATACAGGAAAACCANACAGCCTTTGTCCAAAAAAAATGCTGGTTAAATTGTTTTTTTTCCAAAAAAAAAAAAAAAAAAAAAAAAGGAATTAAAAAAAAGATTGCTATTTCTGCATGAAGTTTGTCATAACTGGATGACTATAGTAACACCATGAAAAGAGCCAGCCAGGATGTGACACTTTAGCTTTCAAAATAGCTCTTCCTAAAATAAACCCTTCCCTCACAGACTGCTACTGTGATACTTATGGGAAAATGTGAACAGACCACTTGTTCTCCCATCTTTCCTTGGAGACTGAGGAACTTTCCATCAGTTTATCTGCTCTAAACTCTTGTCCCTCAGATGGGGAGCCTAAAACCACAGGAAAATGGTGGGAGTGTAATTTAATACGTTTCACCAATTTGCCTTAATGGCACTTTGGAAGCCTTCTGATTTAATTAGATTTGCTCTATGCCCACAGAGAATAAACACATATACCTGCCATTTACATAAAGATCGTGCTATTTGCAAAGCAGGACTGAAGCAGACCCTGTTGCAGTAAGGCAGCACACCAGCCCTGTGGCCTTGAGCATCCTGAAGCATCAAACCTGAGTGCAGGAGCAGCGGGCACCTGTCCCGGGTACTGTAGAGGCTGTGTCACCCATCTGAAGGACCATGTGCATCCTTCCTCCTGTGCAGGGCTCTACTCCCTTTTGCGTGCCACCCATCTGAAGGACCATGTGCATCCTTCCTCCTGTGCAGGGCTCTACTCCCTTTTGCGTGCCTGCTCCCCTAAATGCACATCAAACAAAATCAGCTGGGCTGCTAAAACTCTCCCTCTGGAAAGGAGCTGTGGCTTTATTATCCAGCGTGGCTGGGCCAGGAGGAAGCTCCAAGCCCCACAGCTGCGAGATGCATGGGGCTTGAGCTGCCTTTCCATCCAAGGGGAACACCAGGCAAATGACGCATCCCCTGGACCACAAGCACATGACACTCCATGCAGCACGCCTGCTATCGCCGAAACATTTATTTCCCTAATTTAACCTTTTTATACATTTGCAGATGCTTCCCCCCCTTCTCAGCAGTAAAGGGGAAGCAGCAATAGCTACGTTCCCACACACGCTGCATGGGAGCTCAGCTTAACGGAGAAGAAAGGCGTGTGTCCCCATGTGGTGGGGACATTCCAGTTTAGATCAGAAAAACGTGCCTTCTGCTCAGTTCTTTTCCAGTGCTGTGAGTTCCCCAGACGAAGCCAGCAAAGAGCAGGGGCTGCTCAGGTTCTAACAATGTTTACTTGATCTTTCACTAATGAAGTTTAGCCAGTTGTGTAAATTATTACACCAGCTACTCCCCTCACGGTATCAGTTTCAGGGAGCACGAGGACTCTTTTCCAATTCTCCCTTGCTGTCTCAGTAGGAGATTCTTGCTCCACTACCCATCACATCCTTGCAAAATGAAATGTATCACCACTGCAGGTTTGTCACGTTTGCCCTCTCCTAGGAGATATTGGACAGGTTTATTGTTAGCTACACACCTAATACTGAAACCAAGCAAGTGGGCATGTTCTAACACGGAGCTTCTTGAAAGGAGGGGGTAAAACAAAGCTGCTAATAGAAAGGTTAAAATAATATGGAGGAGGTTGTTGCTTGGGTTACCCTGACTTTCTCCTCACTAAGGCAAGAAGTAGGGCTCTTTTATTGAGGAATTAAATTTGACAAACTCTGAACCAGGGAAGTTCAGGTTTTGTCATGCCCTACGGACTGACCCATCACAAATGATATGAAATCTATGAGAATGCACTTGCACCACGCAGCAGAGCATCCCAAAGAGGACACTTGGATTTTGGGCTAAATTGGTAAGCTTCCAAAACTAATGAGATGATATGACTTTACATTCTCAGGAGTTCTTTGTCTTACCAGAGCAGGAAAGTGTCCTCCTCCGTTCTCTTTCTCATACAGGAAGTACTTTCCCCTCCTTGACCCTCTGTTGTGCAGCCATGGCTGCAGCATTCAGCTTGGCATTTGCAAATCAGGCTCTGTTGGCCATTTGCTCCTCTGCTATGTATCTGGATGCACCAAAGTCCTCTGTAGCCTTGTCCTTCCCAAAGGATGGCAGCACAGTGCTCTGCTGCTCTATGTATCGTAGCAAACCTGGAGCTTAAAAGTCAGGTTGATCCCGGGCTAAAAGATATCAGGCGTGTGCCACACAATCTGTGGCAGGGAGATGGTTAACATCCTCTCCCTTTGCAGGGAGAGCTTGCAGCTGCCTATCCAGTCTGCCAAACTGAAAGGGGATCCAGGCCTCAGGGAAATGTGTCTGGAGTTATTTAATCCCAAAAGGATTATAAAGAGAATATGCTCCAAGGAATATCTCAAGCTCTGTCCCTGTTAAAGAAAACCAAAACCAAACTACCAGACCAACAACCCCCTTCCCCAATATGGTTTGCAGCAATAGATACCCTTGAACTTTCACTAAAAAATGTTGAAAAAGGCAGTGGGAACGTAGGCAGACTGTTTTTGCTGTGCTTTCCTCATGGCTTGCCAGCTCTCATTGAGCCTGTCAGTGCTTCTTCACCAGAAAACTTCTTCTGCTTTGGCTTCCACGGTGCTATCATTTCCTGCCTCTCCTCCTACCACTTTAATCTCCTTCAGCACATCCTTTGGAGGACCTTCTTATCTCCCTCCTCTTTTTGTATGGGTTTTATCAGGCTGAGCCTTTTATCCCCACCTCTTCCTCCTCTGTATCTTATCCCTGGTTAATCTCAGCCATTCTCCCTACTTCTGTTCATGTGTTCTCTTTTTGACTTGTGTTTAGACTGCAAACTCCTTGAGATAGGGCCTTTTTATTTTATACTTTTACAGTACCTCCAGGGACACGAAATCACAGACTGGATTTGAGTCATTGAACAGAATAAAAGCATTAAAAGGAAGCTAGTCTAAAATGTTGCATAGAAATGTCTTTTTCATTTTCAGCAGCAGTCCAAGGCAGTGTAGCTTTCTTTTTTTATAAACATGCAAGCTTCACTCGCCTGTGCAGCACAGCAGGATAGAGCAAAACCACAGGTTCATCTCCTAGCAAGTCACCCACTGCCTCACCACCAGCAGGAATCAATTTAGTGGTGAGGAGGAAAGGAGGTTCTGTTCCTTCAGTGAACAGCATGAAGAAGTCTTGGTCGCCCTGGCTATACGGGAGATCAGTGGAGTTACACTGATAGCCAGCTGCTGCTGTGCACACCATACTTAGCTCACATCATGCAAGGGTTTTTTGAGGAGATGTAGCAGCAAGGGTTTTTTCCACTAGGATGATTGGTGGACTTGAGCATCCCCCCTGCCATGGAGAGAGACAGAGAGACCTGGGACTGTTTTGTGTCGAGAGGAGATGGTGGAGAGGAGATCTTATGAATGTCTATAAATATCTGAGTGGTGGATGGAGCCAATCTCATTTCAGTGGTCTGCAGCAATAAGAGAAGGAACACTGGGTGCAAACTGGAACCTCAACATGAGGAGAAAATTCTTTACAGAGTGAGTGATGGAGACCTGGATATTTTCAAAACCCAAAGATCTCAAAGATCATCTAGTTTCAACCCCCTGCCATAGAACAGGTTGCTCAAGGCCTTATCCAGACTGGCATTGAACACCTCCAGGGAAGGAGCATCCACAGCCTCTCTGGGCAACCTGTTCCTGTGTCTCACCACCCTCACTGTAAAGAACTTCTTCCTAACATCCTGTTTAAATCTGCCCTCTGCCAGTTTAAACCCATTATTCCTTGTTCTGTCATTACAAGACCTTGTAGATAGTCCCTCTCCAGCCTTCCTGTAGGCCCCCTTCGCATACTGGAAGGCCACTACAAGGTCCCCTTGAAGCCTTCATCAGCAGATCAAAGCCTGAGCCTGGCATGTCTTGTTCAGCTTAGAAGTAGTGATACTGTTAGCAATTGTTAGAATAGATGGAAGCCTATTTAACTAATTTATTCTGTAATGGCTGAAACAAACTTCTATAACTTCATTTTAAACAGACGTGCTCAATTTTGAGTGAGTTAGCAAATACTTGTCATGAAATGTTCAGTGTTAATTTGAACTTATTTTGGTAAAATCCGAGCTCCTCTGAAACATACCACCTATACTCACCATTGGCCTCTCTTGGGGAAGAGTGACTTAAAGCTGATTTTGATTAACCAAGGACACAGAGCTAATGTAATAAGCTTCTTAAGATTTCTGTAAATCAGAAACATTAACTGGGATATCTCAAAAGCTAAAACTATTCCACAATGTTCTTCATTGTGGCTATCATAATTGAATTTGTGTTTCAACAGAAATGCATTTTGAAGTGTTGTGGCTGCACAGTGTCAGGTTAATGAAGAAGAAAGCACCCCTCTTGTGAGAGGGTCCTCAGACCTCCACATGGTCCCACATGCTGCAGCCCTAAGCCCAGAGTTCCTGGCTGCCAAGCACCCTTGTGCTGGGAAGGGAGCCACACTGTAAATTGCATTCACACGTTAGTGGGAAATGTTTTTTCTCACCGACAATTATGATTATGCCTTTAGTTGAAGATGTTGTTTCAGAGCAGTCAACTGTGCTGTGGGTTGTCTGTCTCCCTCCCTCCCTGGATAGGAAATGGCTGTTCTGAACATTTGAATCCCCACACACCACGCTCTCAGGTTTTGCATTCATTAGTTCCCATTTGGTGAGAGTAGAGTCTGAAAGGTGAATTGAGAGGAGCTGTCTCTTTGTAACACAGGCACATAAATTACTATGTCTGTTAAGGGTTAACCCCTCCTGAGGGGTGGTGGTCTTGAACTTGATCCCTGGTGCAAAGGTTAGCCCACTCCCACTTCCTGTCTTGGACCCCTATAAAAGCAGAGGAACTTCCCATTTCTCTCTTTCTCAGCCCTGCCTCGCCTGACACCACCACCCTGTTCCTCTCCTTACCTTAAATACCTTCTATGTATTGTTAAAGTTTTCCATTTAACTTCCAAATTGGAGCAAGACTATTCTTTGGGTGTTTCACCCCTTTTCACTCTCTATATATAATATTTTTCTTTCCCAAGTGGGGACAGGGGGAGGCATCCTATATACATTACTGTTCTGTTAGGCTTTGGGCTTCCAGGAAGCTTAAACCAGGACAATGTCCTAGGTTGTCATCAAATCTCTCTATCTCATAAATGAAGCTAGAGCAGTGGCTGCCACAGAAGGTGGAATTGCTGACAGACGTTCACTGTGGTACCAGGCAGCATCACTTCACCACCTGATGCATGCGGAGAGCATCTGTGCTCTAAAATCAGGAACCAGCATGGGACAGGGAACCTCAAGAGACCACTGATGGGGTTGGGGGTGGGGCAGTTGTGCTCAGGACTACAAGTGATGCTTTGACTGCTGTAGCCTTTAGAAAGTACATTAAGTTGGACAACCTGACAACCACCAGCCTCATGACCTCACCTCTATTTCCATCCCCTTTGCATCTTCTTGTCTGCTCCAATGCCATATGCAGCTCAATGTGAGCAGGCATATAAAGAACTCCAGGTGCTGCACTTGGCATCTTACCTGGAGTACTTTGTCCTGCATGGAAGCAAAGCCTTTGTGGAGGCTGGTTTCTATATCTGAAACATCAGCCCAGGTGCTGGTGCAATGTAGCTCTCACATGAATGATCATGTTTTATTCATATAAGGGGGGGGTCTTTATCCATAGACTAGGCTGGACCCATGGTTAATACAGGACAAGTATGTGAGTTAACCAGTTACAATAGAAGACAGGAGATCGATGGACTTCTCTCAATTGCTGTAATGCTGCCATGCTTATGAGCATTTAAAATACATAAATATTAATGTCTGTAGCAAGTCTGTCATATCTGCACTCTGTAAATGTTCCCTTAATGCCAGTTGTGGGTTAGTAGACTTCAAAAAGTCTACTAACCCACAACTCAAAAACTCAAAAACTTCATTTTTTTCCTCTATCAGGGAATGAAAAGTCAATGTATTATGGATTTCAATTAAAAAAAGAAGCAAAGAAACAAAAAAAAAATTGCAGTGTGGTCCAGGCACTCCTCACAGGACTCATTGGACTGGACTGTTGTGGTATCTCATTTACCTAAAAATCACTGAAATGCTTACGTTGTGTGGTCTATGAAAAAGGATAATCTCTTATGAAGCAGATATCCAAACCAAACCCCCTGTTTTCATGTTACTGGAAAGCAAGGTTTGCATTGATCCAAACTGAGCTTTGCAGGCCTTGGAATTTTCATTTTGCCGAAGATTAAGGAAGATCTTAGTTTTCATTCTCATTCTGCTTAGGAACACAACTTGGGGGAAAAAAGAGGAATTGCCTTAGCAGCTAGCAAGTCTGGTGTTTCTGCATGCTTCTCTGAAAAATAAATGGGATTACTTTGTTTAAAAACTGCTTTTAGCAACCTCTGTTAGAGCCTTAAAATGCACAGGAGGGCATGATCCTTCTTCCTTTGAAGTCCCTGGCACAGTATCCATTGACTTCCCAGGGAGTGGGATTGACTGAATAATTGTATTGCAGTACGAATGTCTACCCTGACACGACACAAAGTCACACTGAAAGCCACTTGATGTCATTCTAATCCTGTCTCCTCACAGTGGTGTTCTGGAGAATAGACTTGGGTTCTTTTCCCCCCTTCCTATTTATTATTTGCAGAACGAACTAGTTAACAAATAGAAAGGACAAAGCTGAGTGACTGTGTCATTAATCTCCAAAGTAACTTGGGCTGCTGCTGAAGCCATCAACTGCTCCGTGCAGCAAGCGCTAACAAGGGATTTTTAGCTAGCAGTGCTTTAATGTGCTAACGAGAAACACTTTAGGAGGTATCACTCAGGCACAAAGCTGAGCCTTGAAATGCCAGTCCTGCGAGGTTGGCAGAAGCCTCCACAGTCGCCAGGGTTTTGATACGAAAACCCTCCAGTGCTTTGTGTCTGAGCTTTCTAAAGCACAAACACCTGCCAGAAGAGAGTAAGAGGGGGCAGTAGGCAGGCAACAATGCTGGCAATGCTAACGGCTTCACCCGTGTGACATCAGCCCCTGATAGAGGACTGCCAAATGCAGCTTTCACCCACCAGCTTGTGCCTGCCAAATAAACCACGGAGGTGCGAATGATGTTTTGGCATGGCCGTGTCTGTCTACACTGGAAGACCTTTGCTGTTGCTGAGATCATTGCTGCCTGCAACCAAGGCAGATGCCCAGGATAGATGAGGCCCTTACAGTTTGTCTCTCAGGACTAATTAAAGCTAAACTGTGTCACTTAGCCACAGAATTTTGTGCTTGGGGAGCCCGTGGGAATACCTGGGAATTGCATCTGCCCTGAATGCAGTGGTAACCTGCTCCTGCTTGGCTTGGTGAGTGGAGAAGAGGGATGAAATGTCACTTCCCTTCCCTCTGCCAGGCATGCTATGGGAGGGCAATGCTGCCCACAAACATCTTCTGCGTGCCAGCCCTGCGGGTATAAATAGGGGAAGATGGAGAGTCACTGCCCAGGGAACCTCTGAAGGTGCCAGGTTTTCCTAGGGCTGCTAGCTGTAGCCTAGCTGAGGTATCATGTAGGGATTTTGCCCTTCACTGGACCACTACCATGAACTCAAAAGGTACCAGATAAGCTTTAGAAAGATAGCACTGTTGTCGTGGGAAACACAGGAATAATTTGATACTGACTGCAGAAAATGTGGCCTTTGCCTGCACCTTGGCCTGGAGGAGATAAAGGCTTGCACAACCCTTTTAAACACTCACAGCATTCTGCTGCAGGCTGGAAGAGGACTGAAAACCAGAGGCATAAGATGCCTGTGTTAGACATCGTGGTTGACCACAGAGGCAGCACTGGATTTGAGGTCAGACCACAGCATAGGCTGTGAGGAATGCAAAGGCAAAAGTGGCTTTAAAGCTTTCCTAATTCCCACGTGATTTAGTGTTCGTCCTGCTTCTGCAGCCCACCACAGTAGCTCAGAAATGCAGGTGGGTGCATTTGTGCCATTGGCTGCCCGAGGTGGGTTGCAAACAGCCCCTCTGCCACAGGCACAAGGTGACTCCCACAGGAGTGTGTTGGAGGTCTCGTGGCTCATCCACACAAGGACTGTGCTGGTACAGTTTGCAGTGTACTCTTTGCAGACATTTACAGCTCCAGTGTCCTCCAGAGTGTATCTGGGGATGGTGGGGAAGGCTGTTTCTGAGCTTCTGGCTGCTTTTCCACAAGAATCTGAATCTCTCCACTTTATTGTGTGATTGAGGGGTGACAAATTTCCTTCTGTCCTATATGTACATATAAAACTGGAAGATCCCAAACCAATACAGATTGGTGGCAGCAGGATGAAGCCAAGTGTCGCTCTGGCATTGTTTTTGTGTTCAGCTATCCCAGAACACAGAAAATAGCCAGGCAAACCCTGGGCTCTTACTTCTTTGATAGTTAGTTTGACTTGGCTAGGGCAAAGTTGTCAGATGCTGAAAACAGCCTGTTTGACTGGATGAAGGGTAAAGTTTCAAGAAATCAGTCATGAAAAGAAATGCTGAGCCTGTAATTTACTGGTGTATGTTAACTAGGATTTTCTTTTGCTCTAAAACACACCAGAAGGTTGCAGCACATCACATTTCATTTTCGGCTGGCTGAGAGTGAGCTTTGAAAAACCAAAGCCTTGATGCACTCCTGTTAATCACTGATACAGTCTTTGATCTGTTTTCAGTTGTGTGTGTCTGATTGACTCTTCCCCACTTTTTAACCAGCTTTCTATTTGTGCCTTTTTTCTCAATGTATTTGTACTCCATCACAGTGTGAGCAAGCAGGAGAAGTTATATCAGTAAGTATTTTTCGTAGTATTTCTGATAAAACCACAAATGTGTCTTTGCACAAAATTCTAATAGACAAAAGGGATTTGGGATAATATATGAACTGCCCAAACTCTCCTTCTCTGTGGATATTTCCACCTCCTCTGTGATGTGGACAGTGTTTTTCAGGAGAAGCCTCTCACAGTTAATCCTCAAACTCACTCCTCTGAAGACTGGCAGAAAAACACCATGGCTTTAGGGCTGAAATGGATGTGAATGAACATCCTTCAGACACAAACTTCTCTCTTTTTCACCATGCTGCTTTTACCTGAGCCTGCTTGGATTACTCTGAAGCTTCTCAATTCATGGTGAGACAAACTGGGGTGGATACAGTTGCCCTAGGAGCACGTATCTCCAAGAGGGATACCTGAAGGTTATGTGATTATGCCACCTTACAGATTTGGAGTGGCTGGAGAGGTTTACTTGCTAAGTCAATAGTCTCTGAGGGCATCAGCTCCTGTGAAACATGCACAAATGTATCATGTCTTGTTTTTACTGGGGATTTGGGTCATGGTCCACTCCAGGTCAAGCTTCTCTGATTATTTAATAAAACTTGAAGGCAGGTTTTGTTTTGTGCTGAATGGTTGCTAACCAGCTGATCACCATGCATCACACTTGCTATCTTTTCATTACACTTACTGACTGCCCCACTTGCTCTGCTGTGTCCCTTAGCTGTGATACTCCAGGTGACTTACACCACCCCATTGCTTGATCGCATATGTTCACCCCTTTGGTCTCACACTCTGCTCTCATGCAGGCTTTCCACAAACATTTCCTTTTTGTGGGATAGTCTGTCCTGGTTTTACTGGGACAGAAACTTCGGCCAGCTATGGGCTGCAGGCCATTAGCAGATTGGAGTCAGACAGAGCACAGCTGACCCAAGCTGGCTACAGTTGCACCCCAGATTTAAACTTCACACTCAGTATAAAGAAGGAAACTTCTGATCTTGCTCCTCCTGTTCCTGCTCCACTTTTTCCTTCTTTTCTTCTTCCTCTTCTTCCTTCTCCTCCTTCTTCTCCCCATCATTAAAGGGTCTCACCATTCTGCTCCTGAAGACTGCTTTCCTGTTTATTGTCACCAGCCTGCATTCACTGGGCTGAGTAGAAGTTTATATACTTAATATTAGCATTTGCATTAGTTTTGCTGCTTCATTAAATCCATTTTCATCTCAGCCCATGGATCTTACCTCCTTTTCCTGATCCATCTTCTCTGCTGGGAAAGGTTTATTGGGTGGTAGAGCAACTGCTATAGTCTAGCCCCAAAACCAGGCTAAATGTAGATGCATGCTTAAGTGCAGGTGATGGCAAATTAATATAAAAGACAGCACAAAACACTTAAAAGCAAATAACTGGGCAAAGCACTCCCAACAGGGCCACACTCCTGGCTCAATTCTGACACCATGGCACAAAGAAAGGTCCTGAGTAAACTCGACATGCTTGGCTTCTGCTGCTGCAGGAACTGGCTGTGTTTTGCTGTTGGCATATAAGCAAGCTGAAGAGTGAGTTAGGGGTTCAGGCTCATCGCTGGTTTGTGCTGAGGGCAGTCGATACTCTAAACAAACCTCAGCACAGAAAGAGCATCACAGAGACTGAGCAGTCACTTCAAATACCCTAAATCCTCCTCAAATTCTCTGTTGAGGCTGAAGTGAGAAAGGGCTGTTAGAGGCATTCTTAGGTTCCCTGATAAGGCAAATGTTTACCAGATACAGGAACCAGTCTTCCTCCTGTTGTCTTTAGATTAAATTGCCTGATAGAGCAGAAGACAGAGTTAACTTTTTGGTTTACATCCAGGACAGAAAGCTCACAACAAAATAAGATGTCTGAATTCACTCCTGAGAAAACCATTTGATCGTTTCATCTGTGTGAGAGGCACAAACCTCGGACTGCATGTTTGGCAACACACGAGGTCTCCAATCATATATAGTCAGTTGATGTTGTCATTTCCATTAAATGAGGTCTCTTTTTCTCTATTTTTGAAGCAGTTCTCCAGGGAGATTAATTTGTATGGAAGTAGAGTGCTAATTGCACAAAACAAGCCGGGGTACTGCAGAAGCATAATTAAATTTCAAAAAAATGTGGTGTTAATACAATTGTGGTGCTAATTAAATAAAACTGGTGACAAGCGTCTAAGGCAGCGCAAGTGTAAGGAGGAAAACCTGACAAAATGATCTGCTAAAAAAAAAAAAAAAAGAATTCTCACAGATGTAGTTCACTTGTAACTGAGCCGAATTAAAAGCAGTCGTACTTGTGGCACCGCACCGCCGCCTGATCTTGCTCTCAGCAAAGTGGGACTTTTGCCAGTTCAGGCTCTAAGGTTTCATAAACTGCTGGTAGGAAACCAGTGGACCCATTTTATGTGTTTCAGTGGGGATTAATGACCAGTCAAACAAAGGCAAAGGCAGCTCCCTCGGCAATGTTTGCAGTCGTGCCTGAGACAGACTGATCAGCCCCTGCTTCAATAGCCATTACTGGTGCTCCCAGGTGCTGGGGGACCTGGAGAGGGCATGGAACAGGCTGGGTCAGTGGCACACCATGGTTTCAACCTCAGCTGCAGACAGCTTTCTAGACATGCACAGACAAAGGGTGCATCATTGGCGGCCCTTCCCTATTCTCTGTGGAGCAGGGGAGGTCCTTAATTAGCATCCCAGCTCAACTCCCTTCCTCTTTGGCATTTATTAGTGGCTCAGAGGAATTGCATGACACCTATCATAGTCCTGGCTTCCTCTCAAGCTTGTCTGTCCCCAGCATTTTCCTGTGCGGCACCCTCTGATCTGGTTCCCACACTCTCCAGAAGGTCACTCTCACCACCCAGGGACACTGTCCCAGGGACACTGCCACTTGCACCTACCATCCTGCTGCCAAGGTTTCCAGCATTGGCACCCACTGGGAGTTCTGGGGAGAGCCCTGCTGGCCTCCTGCCATCCTGAGGCACTGGAAAGGGGCTTCTTATGAACCCTGAGTTTCCTCACAATTTATGTTGCTGGAGGAAGCCTCCCACACCCCCTTCCACCCACAGGCCAACAACCCCAAGCCATTTCTATCCTGTGTGGTCCTGAAATAAATAAAAAAGGCCCTTCAGATGTGAAATAAGGCAGCCCTGTCTTCCTGAGTCAGCAGCCTAAAACAATGGCTAGGAGGACTCACCTCACAGCAATTTTTACCCTCTCAGGGGTCACATTATAATACAACAGACCCTCAGCTGTGGGTTTGAAAATGCATTGGCTTGTTTTGGGAAGCTGGCTCGAACAACTTCACCAAGCTTGCAGGAAATTAGCTGTGATCCTTCATACAATAGGAATTTTGCTTTCAACTTTGCTGGGAGCAAGATCAGGACCTTAATGCCTACAGAAGAATTGCCAGCTCTGTCACCTGCTGGAGCAGGGGGAGCTGGGGGAGGAGGGGGGGGATAAGTGATTTCTCCATGTAGGTGGCTCAGCTGAGAAAAAAAAAAGAAAGGAAAAAAGTTCCTTTTCAGGTCAGCTGATATTTTATGGCAGGGGTTGCTAGTCACTGCCCTACAATATTGCTGGCCAGAATGAATAGCTGAACACACAAATCACTGTCTTGGTTTCTATTCTTCTTATGTTTTATGGATGATAATCTTTGGGGAGAGCTCTTCACCTGGGATATAATGCCACTGCCCTTCTCAGCGGGGTTTGTCCTGAGCATGATCTGAAAGGGGCCTACAGAAGGGCTGGGGAGGGACAATTTACAAGGTTTTGTAATGACAGGACAAGGGGTAATGGGTTTAAATTAGTGGAGAGGAGATTCAAATTGGATGTTAGGAGGAAGTTCTTTACAGTGGGATACCAGCACAGGTTGCCCATGGAGGTTGTGGCTGCTCCCTCCCTGGAGGTGTTCAAGGCCAGCTTGGATGAGGCTTTGGGCGACCTGTTCTAGTGGGATGTGTCCCTGCCTGTGGCAGGGGGTTGGAACTGGATGATCTTTGAGGTCCCTTCCAACATAAACCATTCTATGATCTGTGAGGCTCTACCACCCATTGCAGCTCCTTACCAAGCTCTGCTATCTGCTCTCCAGGTGAGTGCTGCTGGGCTGTAGGTGGATGGGGATGTCATTTGTTATAAACGTGGCTTTAATCCCAGTTTTGATTGCAAAAGTGAGCTGCTAGAATAGAATTGCTGCCATTTTTCAGCCTCAAGCTTTTATTCATTTTCCTGAATTCGAGGTCATCATCCTTCCTAGCTTCATGCTTTGTCTCCGTGGTCTCTGCATAATAGCCAGGACATTTACTCACCTTCTCCAAAGCAGATTTCAGTGCTGTGTGCTAATTACTGGTGAGTTCTGCTCGGCTCTGTCCTCCTTTATATGTAAAGGCAATATATGACTGAAGGAAAATAATAAAACATAACCCAGAAAAACAAGAACTGGCACAAAGTTGTCATATTCCTAAGGCTGCTTGTCTCAGTAGTAACATCCTTCACGGGAACAGTGAGTGTTGGCCTTGCTTGGCTTAGTTTATGCAAGACTAAAGCCTTTTCTTTGCTGTTTTATTGCCTCAGGATGAGTTGTACTCATTAATTGCCTTGAGGTAGAACATGCCACTAGGATTGGGCCTGAGCATTAGTAACTAGCCTCGACTTGGTGCTGGAGACAGATAGTCTCTAAACACGACTTCAAAGCTTATCCCTATAGCATGGGAACACATTCAGAGCACATACCTGGGTTCAGCTTGTTTCCATGTGCACATCACATACAGGCAACTGCACTCTAAACCCGCTTCTGTAGCTGGAGTGATTTGTCTAAGTCAGAAGCAATATCCACAATCATCCTTTTCCACCATGGCTGTGCAGAGCAACAATAAACACTTGGTTGTTCTGTGCCACCACAGGTTGTGCCTTAGGCTACAGGTGAAAATTCACCTGAGGGGGGAAGTTCTCCACCGTGGTCCTGGCCTGTGCACCACCCTCAGCATGGCCTTTGCCCATACCTTGTGATGGGAGTGCTGCCACTAGGTCCCTGTGCAGGTTTTGAACTTGCAAAGGAGGGAATTTGGTAGGGCTGGGGCTCTCAAAGGTGCTTTGCAGCCCAGTACAAGTAGAGAGCAGGGAGATGCCATAGGGCAATGGATGCTGGTGGAGGAGATGGGGGCCAAGGTGTCTGGAGAAGCCACACCAGCAGAGGAGCATCCCAGATAAGGATGTGTTTGTCCTGCATTGTTCATGTGGTTTTGCTGGGACACGTCTCCTATGAATAAAACCTGAGAGAGTTGGGGGTTGTTCAGCATGGAAGAAAGGTGGCTCTGGGAAGACTTTGTAGCAACCTTTCGGTGATTAAAGGAGATCTGGAAAGATTGAGTCAGTCTTTTCAGCAGTCATGTTGCTACAGGACAGGGGATAAATGGTTTTGAATTAAAGGAGAGTTGATTTAGACTAGATATATGGAATAATTTGTTTGTGCTGAGGGTGGTTAAGTACAGGTACAGGCTGCCCAAAAGGTGATGCGTGCCCCATTCCTGGAGAAATTCTAGGTTGGGTTGGATGGTACTATGAGCAACCTGATCTAGCTGAAGGCATCCCTGCTCACTGTAGAGAGGTTGGACTAGAAGACCTTTAAAGATTTCTTCCAACTCAAGCCATTTTTGATTCTGTGATTTCTAAGGCAGGCTGTAGGATCAGCCAGGGTCCTGGTCTCTGTGTGCTACTTTTGTACTCTGAAAATTCCCAGCCCTACTAAATATCTAAGTGTTCAAGGCGTAAGCAAGCATAAGTGCAGTCTGTGTGTACAACAGGAACTTTGTGAATTCACACTAACAGCTGAGGATTCCTTACAGCCTTTCTGCCACTGTGAGTTACTGGTTAAGCAGGAAGAAATAAGTGATGACACACCGTAAAAAGGATTGCTATTCCTCTTATTTTTAAAGCTGCAGTTCAGTGTCAGTCACTTATGACTGACACAGCAAAGTGATGTAGTATATTCATATGCTGCATTTCTAAACAAACCAATATTTATGGGTAGTGTGTGAATATAGATGCCAAATATCTATATTTAGTATAATATAGATGGACTAGATGCATAATCCTTCATTATAATATATATATGATTACAATATAGTTATATGGGGAAGAAAAATAATGGAAGTATAGCTAAGTAGGACAGAACTGCAAGGTGACAACTCAGACCATTCTATGATTCTATGACTGTTTTTCCAAAACTTGAGGCAAAGATAAAAGCTTCTGGTACAGCAAAGTTTCTGGTACAGCTGTGATATTTATGGCCAGATTCTGACTGCTGACCTCAAGCATTAGCAAGCACTAAGTACATGATAGGTCCAGGCTCATTTATGATGAATATAAAGTAAGCAAATTTTATTAATCTATAGTTTCACTCTCTGAAGTAAAATCCTAACTGCTTCTTAGGTACAGAGACTTTCTGAGGACTCAGAGGTGATTTGCTGTTTGGGGATTAATGAGATAATTTCTGTCTGGTAGATGTGAGCAGAAAGGGAGATGAAAAATCCTAGAAATAACTTATATAAGTAAACCCATCCAATCCTTTACTTCCAGTTTATTTTCCAGAGGTGAAGTCTTGCCCCAGAGCTGGTAGAAATCTGGGTGGAAGACATTACAGAAGGTAAGGTGATGTGAGTCCAAAGCTTAATTCCCTTACAACTCTTGTGAAGAAAAGCATTTTAACTCCCATCATTACCGGACCAAGGCTTATGTCAAGAAGTAGCCTCCCAGCATAGCTTGGGAAAGGGCTGCAGAAAAACTGCCTTGCAAAGAAAGCAGTAACTGTCCTTCTCTGTGACAAAAATTTCCTGCTTCGAGCCCTCAGTTTTGATATTGTTGCACATCAGCTCTAAGTTAATGTTTTTTTCTTAAATATACAGTTTTCTAAACAGTGAGATAAATCAAGCTGCCAGCACTTCAGCAGATGTTAGCTAATCGTTCGCTGGGGGTTTTTCAGCATTTAAACAAATGTTTCCCTGAGACATTTTTACCAATCCAGCAACTAAACTCACTAGATGCAGAGCAGGGTGGTAGCAGTTTTTCCATCCATATGCCTTAGGCCTGGCTGAGGTGCCGGCTAGACTGAAAAAAGCAAAATATTTATGGTGTCCTTTTCAGTGAAATCCTCAGTATCACTGCTGAGATGGGTGTGGCTGCCAGTGGTATTTTTAAGGATGCAAACAGCTGCTACCTAAGAAGCCTAACTTATGGCCATGAAATAGGTGCTGTGTAGTGACAACACTTGATGAGGTCCATCAGCTGGGCCAGATGCAGAACAGTAATCTCTCAACAGAAAGGCTCTCCAGGCTATTTCCATCACCCCTGTAGACCTCTTTGTTGACTTACCTCATCCTGCCTCTGCTCCTGCACCTCTGTTGGGGTGCATAGAGGGTCCTTCAGCACAGACTGACCAATAGATGATGTTCACTACCTCTGTGCCTTTTCCTTTGGAAGCCTTTGCTTATGCTGTTGATGTTCCTGGGCCATCAAGCCTACAATTTCCTTTCTTCTGCAGTATAAAAAACTCTCATCTGTATGAAATACTGCCTAGTACCTTTGGTCTGGGCTTTGGTGGGTGTGTGATGAGGGAGGCTCCTTGTTGTCCCAGTGAGCACTAGGTGGGCTGGTCTGTGTGTGCTGGTGAGGTGGAGCTGCTGGGGCAGCTGCAGGGAGTGTTTCCTATGGTTTGTTGGTGTGATGTCATGGTCAGTCTCCAGTGTGGGAACGAGCAGTTTCCTGCCTTTCAGAATTACTGCAAGTGACTGTTCGGAAGATCCTGTCCAGAAGTAGGATGGGCAAGTAAATAAGTAGCCAAACTTTAAAAGAAATCAGATGCATATACAAAAGTACTGGCACTGTGCCTGCTGCTAGGTCAGAAAATTGCTCCATACATACATATATAGCACAGTCTGTATGTGCCACATGGGCTCTTTCCAAACACTGCAGTGGTAAATGTGCTCAGCAAGTGACTGGAGAGAAAGCTATCTGGCAGGCCTATTCTCCATGGTTGGCCTCCCTGGTCTCTCTCTTCAGTCTGCCAGCATTGTTTCAGAGGGGGAGAGACAGTGCTAGCAGCCCAGGGCTGTGCCTTGAATTTGTTTGACTTTGCTTCCCAAAACATCCCAATGCATGCAAATGTGCCTAATCCTGCTGTGCTGTGAGATGTCCTGCGAGAGCTGGTGAAGTGCAGGGAGGTCGCCTGGATCACACACGTGGGCACACACACAGGGCTGTGTCATTGCCTTGCTTTTTCTCTCTTGGATGAAGCTGTATTTCCAAGTTCGGGTCAGGCCCTGAATTTGGTGATCTAATGTCTTGAGTCTCTCTTTTGTCTTCACAGGGCATGAGCTGCCACAAAAGAGCTTCAATAAATTGCTCTGGCCAGTCATTAGTGTTACATATCCACATTATCCTTCTGCCAGCAGGCAGCAGGGTCCTGGGAGCCGTATCCCTGTCTGTCCCAGGGGAATTGGCAGCACCATGCAGCAGGAACACGTGTGCAGGGGCATGCTCTCTCCCATCTCATGCTGGCAGCACAGGTCCCCTGGCAGAAAGTGGGACAGTCCCTGGGATGCGTTTCTATTCAGAATATGTGAAGGCATCTGGACCAGTGCAGCTCTGAAGGCTTCAGGTTTTGTCAGAAGTGACTTGACTCCTGCCTGCCTGGCCAGCTGGAGTGACTCTAATGCAGCACATTCTTTGGACATTCAACTTTGTAACCTGTATCCAGAATAGAAAAGAGCTGACTGCTGAATTTATTGCTGCAGTAAAAAAACCCTCTTTGCATTTCTGTGTGTCTAATGTGGACTCAGTATGCACTGCCCATGAGCTGCTCTTCTGTACCTTCTCTCTCCAACAATGACCCTGGTCATGTGGCAGGTGTTGGAGTGAAGCTGATGGCCATCCTGCTTCCTCCTGCTGCTAAACCGTGCTCACTCCTCTACTTTCCTGACCATCCCAAGAGTCTTGATGTCTTCTTGTGCACTCTTGCAAGAGCCTAAGCAGTCCTTCCAGCTTGCAGCTACGGATGGTGAATGTGGTGAATGTTATTCACATCTATGCTATGGCTCAAACGTTGCATCAACTGCATTTCTCTGGCTACCTCCCTGCACCCCTGCTCCAGCCTTGTTAGTGTGAGCAGCACATCTTGGGTTTGTTGACTGGGAGGTGGGTGAGGTAGGCAAAATACTTCATGCAATGTGCCATGAAGTTTACTTCTCAAAAGAAAAGAATAAAAAAAAGAAAGTAAAGGAAAAATTATGATAATAATGGCTGATGAGTGCCCCTTGGTCATAGAATTATAGGATCATTTCAGTTGGAAGAGACCTTTGTGATCATCAAGTCCAACTGTTGACCCAGCACTGCCAAGTAAAATCCAACCTAAAACTCTCCTGGTACAACTTGAGGCCATTTCCTTTCGTCCTATCACTTGTCTTTTGGAAGAAGAAACTGACAACCAGCTACAACCTTCTTTCAAATATTTGTAGAAAGTGAGAAAGTCTCCCCTGATCTTCCTTTTCTCAGGGCCAAATAACCCCAGTTCCCTCAGCTGCCTTTCATGGGACTTGTTCCCTAGACTCTTCACTAGCTTTGTTGCCCTTCTCTGACACACTCCAGCACCTCAATGCCTTTCTTGTAGTGAGGGCCCCAAAACTGAACATATTGTGGCCTCACCATTACTGAGCAGAGCGGAACAACCACTTCCCTAGTCATGATGTTGGCATGCCTTTTCCTTCTTCCAAACCACACTGCAGCATCCCAAAGAAAGAAGAGGTCAAGAGGTCTGCTGCTTGGATGGGCTTGCTCTGCCACTCCAACCCTGTTTCTTTTTCTTTTTGCTTGCTGCAAGCCTGCTGCTGCTTGCTGTGCATGCAGGGTGACAGACAGCTCTGATGGCAGCAGCTTCTGCAGCACCAGGATGTGCTGAGTGTGACGTTCTGGCTTGGAGGAGTTTGCAAGGCAGCAGGTGATCAATGGCATGGGACCTGCTGAGAAGAGTTGCTGCATTTTGGAAACCAGGGCAGTGTCTTACAATGACAATAAAAGGAAGCAAGCTGAAGAAAGACATTCTATGGTCAGGCAGACTTGTTTGTGTAGGGGTGAGAATAAGGGACTCAAAACCAGGAGCCTTATGTCCCTTCATGTTAATACTGGGCCCTTCTTCAGGTACCCAACTGTGCCGCCAACTTGCCATGTGTCCTTGGCTGAGCTGCCTGACCCTTCATGCCCCAGCCTCCTTGCCCATGTTGGCCTGTCTTCTGGCAGGCATTTCATGTGCAAGTATGGATTTAACCAGCTCAGTGGCCTCCATTCGTCCCTGCCTCTTGCTCTCCCGCTGTGGTGCTGACAAGTCATATATTCCCAGCACTCTGCTGTGGTTTCTCTCCAGCTTTGGGAGTCTGTCTGCCAAATACTGCTGATCAGCCAGCTGACCAACTGCATCTGGTGCATCCAAAGCCAGCCAGAAGTTGTGGGCTTATGCTCCTCTGTGGTGGCTGTCTGGTGCTGATTATCATATATGGATTGGGTTGGTGAGGCAGGGATAGGGCAGAGACCTGCTCCACCACTTCCATGCTGCATCCTATCCTGTGCCCAGGGAGCAAACTGCCATTCCCTGACATTGATGAGGGTATCAGTCCTAAAACAGAGAGGCTTTTGCAACTTTTTGTCCACCTCTGGCACAAGAAAGACTGTCTGAAATGGAAAGGTATATCTAGACCCTCTTTAGCAGACATCTGGTCTGTCCTGAACACAGTGTGGCAAATAGCATCAGAGAATTATAAAATGGTTTTAGTTGGAAAAGGCCTATGAGATAATCCAGTCCAACCATTAGCTAACTATCAAATCTGGTGCTTAACCATATTCCTCACCCTCACATCTCTGCCTCTTTGAAACAGTTCCAGGGATAGGAGTTCAATCACCTCCCTGGGGAGCCTGTTCCAGATTTTGAGAGCTCTTTCAGTAAAGTCTCTTCTAATCTCCAATCAAAGTCCCCCTTCCCTGGTGCAACTTGAGGACATTTCCTCTTGCCCTATCTCTTGTTACTAGGGAGAAGAAACCAAACTCAACCTGACTCCAACCTCTTTTCAGGGAGTTATAGAGAGTGTCTCAGGGTCTTGAAGGAGTGGCAGCAGGTAAATAGGTATTGGTAGTTCATTTCTGTTTAGACAGATACATTTCTTGATCTACTGGAAGACAAGACCATTGTCTGCTTCAATTTTCTTGTGTTTCTGAGACCAGCTGTAATCCCCTATGTGTGTGTGATGTCTAAATGGCAGCAGCGATGCCATCTCTGGTCATCTGTATGTTGTGCCTTATGTACTAGGTGCTTGGCACACAGCTGAAGGAATATGTGTGGTTTTGCTGTTGATTCCCTGGAGAGTTGTACCTTGAGTTCAGTAGAGGAAAACCTGAGGAAATAGCATGTCCCTCCTCATACCTCAGAGCCCTGCACTCCTTAGCCTGACAACCCACGTGTTTACCAGATTTAGTTACTATGGAGAAGGCAGAGCAGCTGCAGTGAATTAATTAGTAACTTCCAAGCTGTCCCAGCCTCTGGAGCTGGGTTATTACCTGTAAAGCCTTAGAATGGTCGCATACAGCTCCATGAGCACAAGGACACCAGTGTTACCTGTTGCCAAGGGGAAAGCCAGCACAGATGCCTCGCTGGCTGCTTCTGCTGCTCTTGGAGTTAGCAAAGAGGAAGGGAGATGTCTGGAGGTGATTGCTCCCACTGCTGCCCCGGGGTCCTGCAGGGACTTGCAGCTTTCTTAGATGGGGGCAGCAGGATGCAGCTGCCTTGCTGTGAGCTGAACGTGGGGTGCTGAACCCCTGCATTGCCTCTGAGGGATTGCAGTCCCTTGTATGCTCTTCAGGTTGTTCTTGTTGATGATTTTATCTTTTGGAACAGGAAAAAAAAAAGTGGTGTCAGTCCAACCTGAGTCACCTTCCATAGCTAGCTATGACTGCAATGTATTGAAAATGTAGTCAGAGCATTTAACTGAAATCCAAGACTCTTTTGGTCCAAGTCGTCTTAATCATTGAACTCGATCTTACAGAGTTCTGAAGTAACATCTGGAGATGATTCCCCTTCCTCTATGTAACACAGGAGCAGGCAAACTTCATCAAACCTAGACATAGCAGCTATTTACACGTCTGTAATACTGAGCAGGCCTGGCAACAATGAGTTTAAGTGATATACATGATAAGCTTGCCTGGAAATCATATGCTGCTTTAAATATGGCCAACACAGGGCTTTATCCTCACTGTCAAATTGTCTTAAGAATACTCAGAGAGATGTCTAACAGTCTACAGGATCTTTATCAGTCAATGAGAGCTGGGAGCTTAAACTCCTTAAGCCCTCTTGATGGCTTCCCATATTTTTCTCATAAACAGCTACTGTAAAAATAATTTTGGAAAGGTTTGGAGGCTCTTACATGCATTCTTTGGTTTCGGTTTTTTTGGAACCACAATTACTTCTCTGGCCTGCACTGCTACTTACTCAGTTTTCTGCCTGGAGTCACAACTTATCTCTGAAAGGGGCTGTATGGAGCTCTTTAAATCTGAGCCGGATGTTTGATTCTGTGTATCTCATTTGAAAGTCAGTTGGTGACTCTGATATATTATTACAAATTTACAGCTGTCTGAAGTTGATAATTATGCTCTAAGTCTGTCCTTCAGATTAATCTGAGTGCTTACTCTAAATAGCTCTGCTCTGGCCTTTCTTTAGGTAAATTACTTACAGGAGTGACACATTTTTCACTAATCCTCCAGCCTCCTGTAGCCAAATTCTGTAATACTCTCCCAGACTGGTAATTCTCTCTTGGGCAAGCAGACCTACTGATTTCACTTTTATTTACCCGGGTCAGACCACCACTTAAGCACATGGTTAATTGTAAACATGTGTTTAGGTCCCATGGACTTCTGTGAGGCTGGCTTCAATAGGAATTCTTTTCCAAATCAGAGCTGGAAAATTAAATTTGTCTCCTTGTATAAAAGATCAATTCAACTGTTATGTCTCCAAAAGAAAGCTGAAGGTTCTGCTGGATTAAGGCAGAGTGTACACTTAAAGTGTAGTAACTGTTGCTGAATACCTTGCCAAGTAAGCTCTTATTCTGGAATGAGCACCAACATTCTGAGATATTAAGGGACAGCTTTTTTTGACACTATCTGCATATAGGGACAAAATGCATTTCAACTACACTTGGGAGATAATTTTTATTTGTGTGGTTATTTAGTGAAAAAAAAAAAACCCACTGATATATATCCAGGACCCTGACAAGGAATTTACAGAATTTTAAACTGACTAGTGGAAACAACACTGAAGTAGAACAAAAAGATTGTGTGTCTTTTATTGGAGTGAGTCACTGTGACACTCAGTGTATAGAGACTCCTGGAACAAGCCACCCTAACAGAGACAATGGCCTCTTAATTGTCATTATCTACAAGAAAGAATAGAAAGAGGACCAATCTTTGGCTGTGCAAGTGCATGCACATATGCCACAGATCTGGGCAAGCTGCATGCTTTTACCTTTTTGGCTTTTTAGGGGTCTGACACAGGAGAGAGTTGAGCAAACCTAAACGTGAGTGAGATTATCTCCAATTTGCCTTTGCAGTCCTCCCTCCCTCCCTCACATCTGTGTCTTTTTCATCATCAGAAGGTAAGCAGGTGGAGGGTAGTTGCAAGGCCAGCCTTTGCCCCATCTGCTTTTCAAGCAAGCTGATGGTTGGGCTAAAAAGTGTACTACCCACATGCTCCTAGTTTAACTTAGCTTAGCGACAGTTGCTCGAGCAAATTACACTCACAAGGAGTGAACAAAGTTGCGTGTCTGCAGCCACGGCTACTAAGGACCCTGTGGGATAACTGCCTAGCTTACTGGGAGGCAGGAAGGCAAGTTGATTTAGCAGGCTTTGAGAATGAGGTCATTTACTATCAGCAGGTGTTTGTGTTAACTGAAAATCTGTGAAGCTGGCCTGGCAAAGAGCTGAAAGGAGGAGTATTGTGAAGATAAGGTGCCCCTGCCTTGGCTAAAACTGATGGAGCAAGGCTAAAATAACATGAACGCTCAACTTCAGAACAGATTTTTGAAGACCTAAGTGACTTGCCTAAGCGAAGACCTTTGTCTAATTAACTGAAATTTTAATATTAAAGTTAACAGGTCTTGAACCAAACTGAGTACATGCTAAGTTTGTATGACTATGTTACTCCGTTCTCCACCCAAATAATGCTAAATGTCACCTAGAGGGCAGGAACAGCTGAGGCTAGGATAGAAAATCCATAAGAGGAACACCTCTTGGTGTGATTGGGTGCAAGTGCCAACAGGTGTGGAGAAGCACTGCCCTTGGCAGCAGACGGCGGCAGGGGAAAGACAGAGGCAAGGACAGGAGCTGTGCCCAGGACAGGGCCACTGTTCTTGGTAAGAACTGCACCTTCAATATATGGCTTAACATCTGCTGTGTTTCTATTATATATTGAAGCTATTGCACAGGTTTGCATCTCCAAAGTTTTTGGATGTTGCCAAGGATTTATCAGTCCTGAGATAATTTTGCAGTTAGTGCATCTGTCACCAGAAATCCTGAACCTATTGCTCTAATAAATGTAACAATTAGATTTATGAACCTGTGTCAGTGCAAGTGGAGCACTGGAAAAAAAAAAAAAAATTCAAACAATAATTTTGCCAGATAGCTCCAGTAAGAGTGCTGGGCTCTGAAACAAGCAAACATTGAGATCTTACCTATCACATAACAAACGCCTTGGAGGTTAGGGTAGACTGGAAGGCTCTTGGTGGCTTTGCAATAGTCCATATGTGCTCTGGGGCAAGGACAGCTCTTGCTGACGTGTAGCTGTGTTCAGGTTGCTGGATAAACTACTGCAGGCACCAGCTGTATTCCAGTGTATAAAATGGGACTGAGAAACTTGAAGTAGGAGAACGGGCCCATTGCAAGTGGCAAGCCCAGGGAATGGTACTTTTGGCATGAAGCAGGCAAGAAGGAAATCTTGTTAAGCCTCTTTACAGTTCTTCAGAAGCAGTAAAAGAAAGGGTTAACCCCTGAAAACATTCTCACCAATTACTTAGCTTTCCCATGACATCAATCCTCTCAGTTTCTATAGTCCTTTGAAGAACGACATAGCTAATAACTACACCTCATGTCTTTCACATAGTCCTTAATTTTCATTTGAGCCTTCAAGGAAAATCACAGTTTCCTCTGTGCTAAGTTTCACTTTGAATTTGGAAACTGAAATTTTATATGTAGGACTCTGAGGTCTCTTACAAATGGGTGTATTCTGTGATTCCATGTGTTCAAGGTCAGGCTACTTTAGTAGGAATTGTCCCTGCCCATGGCAGAGGGTTTGGAACTAGCTGATTTTTAAAGTCCCTTCCAACTCAAACCATTCTATGAATCTATGAATTCAGTAACATTTACAGCTGCCTTTTTATGGTGCCTGGTAGACGCCAAGATATAGGTGGTAGCTAGACTAGAGCATCCTAGTATATGCCAGATGCACTTGCATCATTGAAACTCCAATTGTAATGCTTCTAACAGGGTTCTAAGGGCTAACTTGTCACAACAGTGGCCTTATAGGCTTAGCTGTTCCTATAAATTGGCCACACGCTTCTTTGCCTTTTTTTTTTCAATCCTAAGAGTTTGTCTTTTTGCTTATGTGATTTTTTTTTCCCTTTCTTTTCTTTTTCTCTCTCTGTTTTTTTTTTCTTTTTCCCCTGTGTGCACTTTGAGGCTTCTGTTTCACTCCTCTCAAAGAGCAAACAAAAGAGTTGAATAAACTTGCTGATGTTCCCCATTTCATGGCCTGTTGATAACGACAAGATAACAGTCTCCACTGGATTCTTCATTTGGGGGGGAAAAAAAAAAAAAAGAAGAGCCTTTGTCAGCCTGATAGCACTATTCACTGCTTCCCCAACAAGTTACAGTGTGAACATCAGCTTCCTGTCCTTTCATTGAAGCCCATTGATCTTTTCCCCTAGTAAACAGAGTGGCTGTAGCTTTTGTTTGACTTGTGCTCCCCATTTGTGTGCCGCATTTCAGGGATGAAAAGTGCTGCTGTGGCCCTTCTGCAGTAGGAGAGCAGCTACAATGGGAATGGGACAATGAGCGGAAAACGAGCGGCGGCTGCCGGAGGAGGGCACTGGGCAGCAGGGCCACTGCCAGAACTAGGCTGCCTTTTGGGCAGGGGGCTTGGAAAGGCTGTGCCTGAGTAGCCTGGAGCCGAGTAGCGATGGAATTTCAGGCCGGGCATTTTTCACCTCTCCCTTTAAACCAGCGGGTCACCGAGCAAGCAGGTCAGACTGCGGAAAGCAGGACATGAGTATACCGACACAAGTACACAGGAGGTAGGGAGATGTGGCAGCAGATCTGAGGGCTTGCTCTTGCTTTCTTGCTCGTTCAGTTACCAGTTAAATGCCATAAAATGTTAAGTATATGTCTTCAAGCTGGGGAAGTGTGCTGGAGTTGGAAGACCAACGACGGTCCTTTAGGAGCGCCTTAACTAGTGCAGTCCCTCTGTGGAAAAAGCTCATAATGAGGGAAGTCCTTTTTGGGTGTGTAAGGTACCAAACATGGGGCAAGGAATAAGGCTGAGCTGCCAGAGCTTGTGCTACAGACACCTGCGCCTGGAGTTGTGGGAGTGGGAATTGAGTGATGCTTTTAGGTCTTGGACCTAATGGTGATGATAAAATGGTTCAAAAGTATGTGGCTGCTGATAGAAAGCTAATAAAGGCCATGAAGACAATCAGAGAGCAGGAGCACCTCTGCTGTGAGGACAGGCTATGAGACTTGGGGCTCTTCAGTCTGGAGAAGAGAAGGCTTTGAGGAGACCTTATAGTATAGGCCTTCCAGTATCTGAAGGGGGCCTACAGGAGGGCTGGGGAGGGGCTATTCACAAGGTCTTGTAATGACAGGATGAGGGGGAATAAGTTTAAATGGGCAGAGGGGAGATTTACACTGAATGTTAGGAAGAAGTTCTTTCCAGTAAGGGTGATGAGACACTGGAACAGGTTGCCCAAGGAGGTTATGGCTGCTCCCTCCCTGGAGGTGTTCAAGGCCAGCTTGGATGAGGCCTTGAGTGACCTGATCTAGTGGGAGGTGTCTCTGCCTATGGCAGGGGGTTGGAACTGGATGACCTTTGAGGTCACTTCCAACCTAAACTATTCTATGATTCTATCATTCTATGAATTACTTTGTCTGATCTGAACTATCAAGGAACAAAGAGCTCACTTATCCTTTCCTGCCTTTCAAGCTTCATTTAAGGAAGGAAATGTTTCCTTGATGACTTTCATTGTATGCAGGTTCTTATTTGGCCATACAGTCTCTAGAATTTAGTAAGCTTGAGTAAAAGAGAAATATTATAGCAAGTCTTGTGGAAGCACTTCCTGTCAAATCCCAAATCCACTGAAATGGAGATGTGTTGATTTTCCTCTTGTTTTGTTTCAATAGCAAATCTTTATTCCCGTGGGATTCTTGCCTTTATTGCTACTTATCTAACTTGCAGTGATGTCTAGGAGGCTTGGCTATCAACCAGAACTTTACGAGGCACTTGGCAGCTACAGAACAAAACCATGAGCCTTCCTCCAAAGGCCTGCAGTTATGGCTATTCATGTTAAGATTTCACACTTTGATGTTGTCTGCTAATAACCAAGCAGAAATGGTCTTTACCAGCTGAGCTCTGAGCGTGGGTTCCGCTGCTCTTTCTCCAGAAGTATAAGAAAAGAACTTAATCAAGTAGATGCTGATATCAGTGTCTCTGTAAATACTACTGAGGCACACCGATGGACCTGAGTGATTCTTGTTACTGTAGAGAGCCTTAAGGAGACCTTTGCAGCACTGACAGTTTGAACAACCTCTTTTCCTTCCTCCGCTTTTGACTGTTGACGAAATTCTTGCTTCTCAGGATAGTCCTTGAATGCGATTAGCCAACATATTCTCCCTGAAGTTCATAGCAGGAGACTTCTGCAACATAAATTTCCTAGGCTGTTCCAGGGCCTCACAACTTGTTTCTATGCTGAGCATGAAAAATGCGGGGAAACTAAGTACAAATTGCAATCAAGCTGGATTGTTCCCCAGATACAAAGTCAAACAGAGCTAAACTGTCATAGTATCTAAAATCCTGTCTCAAAAGAATTTCAAATACCCTCCACTCCCAATTCTGAAATGCAGAAATTTGCCAAGATTTGGCACAGCTCTGCCATATGCTAACCCTCTCTTCACTGCTCCTCTTGTAGGTAGATCTACAGAGAAATGTAGCTTTTGTCATGGGAATGCACATCTGACCAAGAGAGTTTTTGTGAGGAGCCTGTGTGGTCAGGCTTGGGCTCTTTTAAAATGCTACATTACAGCAGAAAATGGATTTTTAAATTGGCAACAGACCCCTGTGTGTGCAATCTGAACATTTGGAATGTGAAAATATCTATTTCTTAGGCTTTTAAAAAATAGGTGTAATGCCCACCTGTTAGTGACAACAAAGTTGTAGGATTTTGTAAGGAACATGTAAGCCCAGAGAAGTTGTGGATGCCCCCTCCCTGGAGGTATTTAAGGCCAGGTTGAATGGATCTTTGAGCAACCTAGTCTAGTGTAAGGGCTCTCTGTCCATGGCCACGGGGTTGAAACTAGATGACCTTTAAGGCCACTTCCAACCCAAACTAGTCTATGATTCTTTAAATCTCTGTGCACCTACTAAGATAATTTAATTAGTCATATATTGCAATATTTATATTTGGGTTACAACTCTTAAAACAATTTTTTTTCTTTTTCAGTAAAGCTCTGAGAGAAGTAGCATTGTCAGTGCTTTCCTCTCAGCCTATAATCTAATTTCTCACTCAAATCCTCCAATTAGTTCAAACCAGCACAGCATCTTTTTTCCTTGTGGAGGATGTGAGCCTAAAGCATACTTGCATTATGGTAGCTCTTTTTCTGAGTTCATCCACTGCTGCTGCACAGTCTCTGGACCTGTGAGTGCTTTGCCTTGACTTGTATGAGTTACCCAATTGATTTCGCAGGGCAAATCAATGTGGAAAAAATTATGTGCAGGCAAAAATCTCTGAGCCAGGGCCTAAGGTAAGGCAAAGCCTAGAGGAATGCTGATAAATTATTTCAACAGCTTTTGGGAGTTGAGCTTGGTGTTTTGCTTGCCTCGTGTAAGTCCAGGTGTAAGTTATGCTGACAGCATAGCAATATAAGCATGATGTACTTCCTTGGAAGGAGGCTCACTACCACAGGATAGCTTATGCTTAAAAAATATCAGTAATGTAAAGCTGTTGGGCTAGTCAAGTGACATAAATCCTTTTTATGACTAAAAAGACACTTTGCAGTTTCACTGCTTTATGGAAGCAGAGCCTTATGATGTCCAGCTTCGAACCCATGTAGCCAGGCAGCCTTTTAGCCCTTGAGGATTCTGCACGTCATGTAGAAGACTTCTGAAGAGGCATTGTCTCAAAATACTCTTCCTGCCCTCCTCTGCCAGCAACTGCTAAGACAGACCCTGCCTGGGAAAACATGGGATGGGGTCAGGACTGCTCTGCTGTCACTCCTGGGATCCTTTCTTGCTCAGCAGGCAGATTGATAATTTCACAAATAACTACAAAGCTGTTGGGCAATTACAGATATTTTCTTATTGCTGCACCTGATGTGCTGGGGAGTTGATGCTGGTGCCAACCACCTCTGTCCCCTTAGGCCAGGCAGATGGATGGTGCCTACTGGTAAAGGCAAGGAGAAGAGGCTTGCCTGCAGTGGGGGAAGACAGGAACATGTTGGCTGCTTGATATGATTATCAAGCTGGATTTTGGCTGGGGCAAAAGGGTAAAGATCCTTCCCTCAGCTGCTCCCTCCCTGGAGGTGTTCAAGGCCTTGAGCAACCTGTTCTAGTGGGAGGTGTCCCTGCCTATGGCGGGGGGGGTGGAAGTAGATGATCTTTGAGGTCCATTCCAACCTAAACCAGTCTATGATTCTACAATTCTACGTGCTGTGGGAGCTTTCCAGATTGCAGATAGTCAGACTTTCAGCTCTGCCTCCCATGTGAAAGGCAGGATGCTTCTTCTTGATGGTGAAACATTGTTCACCAAGCCAAAATCAGGAATGGAAAGTGAGGGAGAGGAAGAGAACAGACCACCTATGCCTACCACAAATCGCCTGGTAGTTTTTGCTGCTTAAGCTTCAAGCTTGTGGCCTGGCAGTTGATGGAGAGATGAGGGTTTAGGGGAGACAGAATAACAGCTTATGAACTCCCCTCCTGAGCTCCACCCTGTCACTGCAGCCAAGGTTTCCTTCTCCTGTCCATCTCTCTTGAAGCCTTATCGTGTGCACCTTGAGGGTTTTTTTTTTGCTTTGGCAGATCCTACATTTTACAGTAGCACCACATTTTGAAGCTTTCCACTTGTGTGCAGCCCAGTGTCTTTATTCCCCTTGTTCTTCCTCTCACTGGCTCTATTTTTTAATTAGTTTGCCTATCATGTGATTAAAAATGGGCATAGATTGCCAAGGCTTATTAAAACAATGCTGCTCACTGTTGGAGGCTTGCATCAGAATTACGAAAAGAGGAATTCTAATTTTTTTTTCCTAGTGTAAAGAAAATTAGGCTGAAGTGTGGAGAAGGGATTAACCGAAGGAATAGGATGACAGGTAGACTAAATCCAGCCATGAGTTCTCCTCTTTAAGGACAGGCTGTTTCCTAGTGCTTACCTTCTGTCCCAGAATCTGGAGGACTATCACAAATTCTGCCTAATGATGTGATGAAGCTTTTCATGGTTCTGCTCTTCTTGTGGGCAGTTTGTGCAGTAGCCCTTAGGTATGCTTCAGGCTAAACTCCTGTCGGTTGGAGTGGAAGGCTGAGGTGATGGAGAGAAGCAGGAGCTCTCCTGCACACACATGTGTGCTCTCAAGCAGTTTGATTACATTGGAATTAGCATTTTTATTCCTTGCCTCTCTTGCTAAAAACTCTGGGAACAAAGTTGGGGGACACTGCTGTTGCTAATGCACGTTCACATGCCACAGTGTTTTGAGAGGCCACATCTGAAAGGCTTTCTGGTTTAAGTTATGTACCTTCTGCCTTGCTTCTGAAAATACCCCTTGCCTGTGTGTGATGGAAAGACAATACTGGCTGGTGGACTGGATTGCAGGGAAGTGGGATGCACTTTAAGGGGTTTGGTGGGAGGGGAGTTGTCAGCAGGGTGATAGAGCTGGGAGAGGATAATGATGCAGTGGCAAAAAGGCATACAATCTTTATTAGGATTGCAGCTTTCCTTCTAAAGAAGGCCAAGCCTCCACTGTAAAGAAAAAAAACCCCACACATTCGGAAGGTAGGACCTCAGTAGAATTGCCTGCAAATGCCACAGGTGGAGGTTGATAAGGCCTTTATTTTAAATCACTTTTGTAGTAGAACTTCCACTTAGTTAACCTGGCTGTAAGCTTATGCTGATGAAAATGCAAAAAACTTGATCCAGCGATTAAAACTCTGTGTGCATATAAATGCATTGATTAAATGCAAGACTTTTAAGTATGTATATGTGTGTATATATGTGATGTGTCTGCATTTATATACATATATGCATATATATGTATATATATTTGTGTGTGTGTGTATTGTATATATATACATACAGTCATATATTAACAGAAGTTTTTCCTTCAAAATCAGGCTTGTGTTTCTTGAACTGTGCACCACTCCTTCCAGCTCCATTTCCTTACCTTTGTTAATGCAGGCACGGCACATCATGAGAGAGGAATTTCTGAGGCAGATACACTAATGTAGATTTTCTGAGGCAGATATAATAATGTGGACTCCTGACAACAGCTTGAAGAACTGCAGACATTTTCATGACCCTTCAGACACAAAATATTTGCTTTTCTCTAACTTTACTGCCTTGTTAGACCTTCTGTTGGTACTGCAGAAGCAGAAAGCACAGTTTATGCTCAGGCTTCTAGGAAAAGTGTCCTGTTGCAGAACTGTATACCTCAGAGACAAAAATGCAAGTGGGTAGCCTATTTCAGGGCTTTGGATTGTATAAGGATGGCTATGCACCTCCTAGTACTGATGTTGAAGAGGAGGCTTCGGAGTGGCAGAGGGAGAGATGTTCCTTAGGCAGAGATGATTTATTCTCCTCTTCGAGATGTTTCGAAGTGAATTGATGCTTCCTAAATAAGCACAGGTCTGAGTTCAGGTCGCTTTGGGTTGTTAGGTTTTAAGGCATAAACTGAAGCCCTCAGAAGAAAGAAGGCTGGCACGTGATATAGATGTATCCCTTAACCTGCCGTCTCTACCGCTGGAATGAAATGCAGGCACCGATAAGGTGGTGATTATATTTAGCAGCAGCGCGGTGGGAAGGAGCTGCCGCCGGGACGCGGCGACAGAATCGAAGCCAGCTGTAGCAGAGAAAGTCTCACAGGGTTAACCACAAAGTCTGCCTGCAGCTGCTGCAGCTCAATACCCAGCATTCAGGCGAGGTCTCACCAAACTGCCTTGTGACATTTTTGATTCATGTCAGGGACAGAGTACCATTGTTGGGGGGAAAAATAACTGTTTTATAAAACGTTCTGCAGGCTTTCACTCATTTTGGCCTCTATTCTCTCCTCCGTGCCACTCTCAAGGTTGGAGAAAAGTTCTGGCTTTGCTTTTCCACTCACTGCTTTATATAAAAAAAAAGTGTTTCTGGCTTACTTTATTTTATCAAAGAGCATGAGCTGCTGCTTAAAGCTTAGGAATAGGCTAATGGCGAGCTTTGCCGTGCTGCTGTGACGCTTAGGGTTTGAGGGGGCCGTGCCTCTGGATGGTGTGACTGGCAGGAGAAGCAGCAGCTTTTAATTTTTAGGCAGGAAGGATACTGGGGTTCAGGGGGAAGGGTCTCTCCTTTTGTAGCAGGCAATTGGGAAGGATTTCTTGAGTGATTTCTCTTTACCTTACGAACAAGGCTGCCTGCTGATGGTCTGCTGTCAGACCATCGGCTTGATTGCTCTGATCAAGCTGGTGCAGTGGGCTCTGGGGATGGAGGCTCTGCTGGTTTACTCTTTTTGGTGCAGAGATAAAAAGCCTCTTTGTTTTTCAGATTTATGGAAAAGTTTTAAGTTGTTTGTTGCTCATTGCCCTGGGTAACCCCATACTGTGCTGCTAGTTGGAGCTCCACGGCCAGAACACCTATCTGGGACAATGGGACAGTATGAAAAGAGCCTTTCCCATTCTCATTCCTCTGAAGGAAGTGCTGCTGAAGGGCCTCAATGCATTTTCTCAGCTTTAATGCCTCATTTGCTTCAAGCATATACCAGGATTTGCAGTTTGAGAAAACAAATTAAATTAACACTCCTTTTTTTTTTTTTTTTTTTTTCCAGTTCATCTGAACAGTTTATGAAGGAGTCATTCCCCCACATCAATGTTATAGCAGATGCTGAGATGGCAACACCTTCAAAAAGTGTCCCAGTGAAAGGTTCAGGTTGGTTGTGCATGGTTTTTTTTTTTTCTTTTTTTTTGTGATTCTTTAAAAACAAACTCCCAAACAACAACAAAAACACTAATGTGGTGGTTCGACAGTTCCTCGCCCCCCCCCACACTTTGAAATAACCCAGGCTAGGACTGGAAGTTAATAAATGAAGCTTTCTATTTACAGCTTTGCACAATATACAAGGAGATAGTTACAATATATAACAAATATCTACAGATATATACACTGAAAAGGTAATACAGAAACACCACAGCCCTCCCAGAGATCAAAAATCCCTAAGAGGGGTTTCTAACCACCCCTACCACCTTCCCCCTTCCCCAGTCTTATCTCACCATCTATTTTATGCACCAGATAGGTGAAGGTAGATGGACCAGGGGAATTAGCAGCAGGAAAGAAGTTAGTGAAATTATTCAGATCCAGCTAGGAAAGTAGAGAGAGAGATGCAGCAGCCAGAGTAGCTCAAGCAGCTCTATATTATCTATGTTTGGGTTACAACTCTTGAACATTTTTTTCTGTTTTAGTAAAGCTATGAGTAAAGTAGCATCCTCAGTGTTTTCCTTTCTCAGCCTGTAGTCTAATTTCTCATTCAAATCCTCCAATTAGTTCAAACCATCACATCTAACAAACAGAAAAGTTACTGCCAGAGTGATCCTGACTATGATTTTCCTGAAGCCAAGATGTGCTGTAACAGGGGGGGAATCTTTTGACTCCCTTGTGTCATCATGTTTGTTGTGAAATGTCACAAGAGTCTTGCTGTCTCTCCACAAAGCACTCTGGTGAAGAGGAGGTTGCTGGGCATTCTGTCACATGCAGATGGACACAGTGCCCTGACTCCCGAGTGAGAGGGTCTAAGCTTGATGGGCTTGGGCTTTTCCATTGCTGTGCCTGAACAATGAGCATTCCTACAACAAACAGCTCTGGGGAAATCACTGTTTTTGTCTCCCCACCTGCTGACAGCATTTGGGAGCGTGAGGTGATGGTGGGTGTCCATGTACTGTGTGCTTCTCCAGTGCTTCTGGTTTGGCAGTAGAGCAGCAGTATCTAGGCCAGCTCCTTAGAGCTGGTTCAAGCCCAGCAATGCTTATTAATTCAGGCTCTGTGCTGTGTGAAACAGGCTAAACTGCTCCAGGACTAGAAGCAGGATAGCAGTGTACGTGCAGCATTGCACCCATACAGAGCTGGCCTGGGAGTCTCTGCACATTGCCAGACTTCATCCACAACCTGGATAAAGCACCTGCAGGTAATTGGAAGCTGCCTGTGCCTGACCTGAGGGCAGTGTCAGGTTAATTAGACACCTGCAGGCTATTCTTACACACATGTCCCCTACCCCCTCCTTTTTATTTTCTTTGCAGTCCCAAAATGGGAAACTATTTAAAATAAAAATAAAAATTAAGACCTTCTGCCCAGATTGGCACAGAACATAATTTTTACTTAATTGAAGACTGGTGTGGACTGATATAATCTCTTAATTTCCCTTTCTCAGGTACTAAAACCTGTGGCTCAGCATGGCTTTTCTCATTTTCCTGTTCTTTGGTTTACTTTCCATATTTTGCATTCATGTATTTTCTTCCCTGGTTCTTAATGTGCTTAGCCTGCTAAGATGAATATGAGATTTTTATAGTAGCATCTGAGATCCTAATCTGTCTATATCAAAGGCCAGAATTATTCCCTGTTGTTTGTAAAGGAATTATTTAATAAGTAATCCTTGTAAGTGTCAACATTACACATGAGATGACATAACACTTGGGGAAAGTAAGGACTAAGCCAATATTCCCACACCAGCTTCAAAGCTAAATATGCTTTCACGTACAGATGCTTCCTATTTCTCATCTGTGGCTTCTATTTCCTCCTAATTGGAGCTGACACTGGAAGTACCAGTTCTCCTTTTCCTCCTTCTGGATGTTTTGATTGGAATGTTAATACCATCCTACTTCATTATCCAGCTCCTGGAGTGGTGTGCCATGGGGTTTAAGCTATAGGATCTGTTCTCCTATAGATACTTTACCTGTGCCAGTGTCAGGTGAATGTTAATTAAAAGCCCTCTTGTGCCTGCACTTTTAGGGGCAAAAGACTTTGCCTTTTTGGCCTATCCTGCCCAAAAGCAAACTCTCTGTTGAATGAGTACAGAGATGATCGATGAGTCTGTTCTGCAAGTAAAATAATGAAATCTTAGATGCTGAACACACATACACACATACAGAGACACACACAGACAGACACACTCACAGAGACACAGACAGACACAAAGAGACACACTTTTCCTCTTGGTATTCCTATAGCTTAAAAACATCAATCTGTACAAAAAGGTGAGTGTTGGCCTCTGGGTAGCCAATACTGCCTTCAGGGTCAGAGAATCTTTTGTTCTCTGCAGAAGACCCTCCTTGCTCCCGCTGTTGCACTGTGCATCCCTCCCAGACAAATTCAGCCCCCCAGGAAACATTAATAAATCTGTGGTGTAAATTCAAAACATCAAAATGTCACTGGGAGTTTATCTTGTCAACAAAACATTTCTGATCAATACATCCTGAAACGTTGCCTTCCCAAAGCAGTGCAGAAAAGGGCAAGAACCAGGAAAAAATGCCACGCCAGTGTAGGTTCTCCTCTCCCCAATATAAATACGGCAGCTACCTCATCTAAATTTCCCCTCTGCTTCTGTTATCACAATGTTCTTTCTGGAAATCCACACAAAATATCGTGAAGCTGTATCAAGCTTTTTGCTTTGTCTGCAATTTCCAAGTTCTGACCAGTAGTTTCTTAAGAAGGTGGTACCCTCCTTACCCATTTATCTCCTTCCCCAGATCACCAGACATTCCTGCAAATTCCCATAATCTGTGACAAACTTATCTTGTAGTCTTGCGTAGTCATTTTGATGGTCCTACAGACCTGTTTGTTTTGTTCTGAACTAAATTAATAACACTGTGATGGCACCTGCTCCAGCACTAACTTCTAAAACTCTCCTAATGTACTAATCAGCATGTCAGTGGAATATTCTTCCTAGATAGAGACAAGCCCGGTGAAACGGATTAGACATTCACATGGCATTGCATAATTCAGAGAGCAGGCATGGTGCATACAATTTGCATTAATAGCCTCTACTGCAGCAGCTTCTCGTGGGTCTCTCTCATTAGATCCTATATGGAAGCTTCCAGACTGTCAATCAATTACAGGAATTTCCTTTTCCATATTTATTCCATCACAATCATTGACAGTTACCATTAAGTGACATTAATACAATACAATACAATACCACCTTGCTGTTTCCCCTGCTCCTCTTACCGGGAGCCTAATCCATATAAGGCTGAGAAGTTCCCTTATACCCAGAAAAGGGTGTCTGGTGGGGAGAACAGAGCACCTTGTGTTGTGGTGTCTAGGAAGGCCTCTGGGCTGCTCAGGAATGGAGTTTGATGGATTGAAATGGAGGTGGCCCTTGCCCAATGGTGAGCATTGGATGCCATGAGAGGTCAGAAGACTCACTGGAAGAAAAGATGCTATTGTTAACTGCAACAGCTCGGTGAAAGCTTGTGTGACATGTTCAGCTGCATCAGCCTGGGAGTTTTAGTATGGTTGTGTTCATGGATGCCTTATCCTATTTGCCTGTGGACCTTCCTGGTAGAGTACCATGACCCAAATTTTTAAATGTAGCAACTGATGCTTAGGTGTCCCTGTTGGATAAGTCAAAGTTGTTTTCTTCCCTTGCCTCTGCCCTTTCTGTTTTCCTGACAGTGTTTAAAATTTTCTGCCTTGCCCTAGGTAAGCAAGGCTCAAGATTACTTAATCCCAGTAGCAGCCCTGTTGAATAGCTGCAGGTCCAGCAACACCATTGCTACAGAGCACCTTAAAAATGACAACAGGTTGGTGTTGTCATGATGGGCCTAGTGGCCTGATGACAGCTTCTCTGGCTCTTCTTCTGCAAAGCATGTTACAGTACCTGCCACAAAACCTGAGACTAGTGGCCACAGGCCTCCTGAGATCCATCTTCTGAAGAGAAAAACAGTGGGTGCAACACCTGTCTGGTAACAGATGCTCTCTGAGAAATGTGTGTTAATTTAGCAAACACTGCATGGTGTTTTGCCTCTGGCCATTGCTAGCCAACATTGGCCCTTTCTCAGCTGGTGTTTGCAGAGACTTTTACTATGGAGTTAAAAAATATTTTTAACCACAGCTCACAGGTTTTCTGAAATCCTTTTTAATTATTTTTTTTCTTCCCCTGCTTAGATCCCTGATGTCCTCAAATATTTGAGGGTTAATTTTAAATGTAAAAGGTGCTCTTGTTCTTTGGGGTGCATGGGAGAAGAAGTGCATTTTTTGCAGGTCAGGGCAGAAGTGACTGGTTTCATATCCACCATGGCCTCCGCTGTGATGTTGCCCCTTGACTTCCCAATACTGTACTAAAAATGCCCTGTTAAGAATGCATTGAGTTACCACTGCATTTTTGCTGCCTTTGATCTAGGGACTGTCTCTGCCCCTTTTCAGTCTTGAGGTGCTTTTCCCAGCTCGCTGAGCTGACACGATGAGATTCCTTCACCACTCATCAGTAAACACTTCATCAGCAATTCTGCACAAGCCCAAGGGTTTTTCCTCTCTTGTCTTAGCTGAATTTTCTGGTACTTCTTTCTTCTCCAGCTCTTCTCCTAGGCTGGATGATTTCCCACTTATCCCCATCTCCCTCTTCTTTGATACACGTCAGAGACTAAGCAGGATCCATTGCCACTGTGTCCCCATTCAAGACCCTCCTAAAGCTATTGCTGCCAAATATGCTGGATGTCTTCTTTCACAAAGTGCTCCACTTCCATCCTTGTCATTCACGAGTAACAGTTCAATGATCTTTCCCCTTCTCTGTCCACTGAGCTCATTTAAAATCCAAACAATTTCTGGCTGTCAGCTCTCCTGTTTGTGACTTCCAGTCTGTTTACTTCTCTCTTCAAAAATCTTTCCTGTCACCTCTCATCTTCAGAATTGTCAGAGCCTAAGACATTAATTTCCTCATCTCTCTTTTGTTCTCATCCATGGTTTCTTGTTCCTGTTCACAGGTCTGCAATTAAGAAGGTCCCCACAGTTTGTTACACTGTCACCATGTTATTTTAGGTATGCTTGTTGCTTAAGCTGTCTCTGTGACAGGAGTGGTCTTGCTCCTGGTATTCACTGCTCAGGTTGTACCTTGCTGTTGTGCTTTGTTGTTCAACAGCTGCAGGAAGTTTATAGCATCATGGAGTTGTTTTGGCTAGAAGAGACTTTTCAAATTACCAGGTCCAGCTATTAACCTGGTACTACCAAGTCACCACTAAACCACGGCCCTCAGCATCACATCTATACACCTTTTAAATACCTCCAGGAATGGTGACTCCATCACTTCCCTGGGCAGCGTGTTCCAGGGCTTGGCAAACTTTTTGGGGAAGTAGTTTTTCCTAATGTCCAACCTAAACCTCCCTGAGTGCAACTTGAGGGTATTTCTTTTTGTCCTATGGCTTATTCCTTCAGAGAAGAGACTGAATCCCACCTTGCTACAACTGTCTTTCAGATAGTTGTAATGAGTGAGAAAGTCTCCCGTGAGCCTTTTTCCCTTCATATTAAACAACCCTGGTTCCATTCATAAGATTTATGTAGTGCCTTTGCATTCTTTTAATATCCTGAGTTTTGCTTGCAATTTCAAACAAGTTTCCTTTTCGATAGGTATGGTCTGAAAATTAAATTCCCCTTACATTTCAGGTTTGAATCCAGATTTTAGTATTCTGCCTTACATAAGCATTTCCTAGGTAGGTGTGAATCTGGATACACTGCCAGACTGTCCCCAGGGATTTGGGTGGCTCAAGTTTCTCTTCCCCACAAGGCAGAATAATGTTTTCAACTTGAGTGCTGGCTAAATAATACTTGGTCATTTAAGTAAACATGATTTGATTTTTACAGCTAGCAGATGATTTAGTTGGGACTTTGGAGTACTTTCCATTAAGCTTTATTGAGATACCTTTGCTAAGCAGCTATAGTTAGTGGCCTGCATTTTTTTCTGATCACGCAATCATTAGAAAATTTGGCAACGTGCATTCAAAATGTAACCAGAGTAGTATTTTTTCCCTCACTACAGAAAGGATCATGTTGCTTTGTGACATTTGTTGTTTCAATAAATGTTTCTGTATTTTAACTGGCATTGTGCGCTTGTCTGCTCAGGAAATCTCAAGTCCATGGGGCCTAATGAGATTGAAAGACTCTGGAAGCTGTAGTCCAATCAGTCTCACTTCTATGCCTGGCAAGATCATGGAGCAGATCCTCCTGAAGGCTTTGCTAAGGCATACAGAAAATGAAGAACAGGTGATTTGTGTTAACCAAACTGGCTCTGCCAAGGGCAAATCATGCCTGGTGAACTTGATGCCTTTCTATCATGGAGTTCCAGCATCAATGGATAAGGGAAGTGTCACTGGTGTCATCTACAGGGACTTGTGCAAAGCATTTGGCACTGTCTCACATGAAATCCTGTTCACAAAATTGGAAAAGCATGGACTTGAGGGGTGGACCACTCACCAGGTAAGGAATTGGCTGGCTGGATGCACTCAGAGAGTTGTGGTCAATGTCTCAATGTCCAGAGAGAGACCAGTGACAAGTGGCATAACTCAGGGGTCAGTACTGGGACCAGTGTTGTTTGACATCTTTGTCATCAATATGGACAGTGGAATTTGAGTGCGTCCCTAGCAGGTTTGCAGACAACATCAAGTTGCATGGTCCAGCTGACATACTGGAGGGCAGGACCTGGAGCCAACCTTAAGAGGTTGGCCCAAGCCAACCTCATGAAATTCAGCAAGGCCAAGGGCAAGGTCCTGCACCTGACCTGGGGCAATCCCAAACACAAATATATGCTGGGTGAGAATGGCTCAAGAGCAGACTTGAAGAAAATAACTTGGTGGTGTCAGTTGATGGAAAACTCAACGTGAGCTGGCAATGGCACTTGCAGCCCAGAAGGCAAATCATATCCTGGCCTGCATCCAAAGAAGTGTGACCAGCAGGATGAGGGAAGTTGTTCTCCCCATCTATTTTGCTCTTGTGAGACCCCATCTGGAGTACTGCATACTTCAGGTGCCCCCAGGTATAAGAAGGGCATCAACTGGTGGAGCAGATCCAGAGGAGGGCCACAAAGATGATCAGAAGGCTGGAGCACTTCTCCCATGGGGACAGGCTGCAAGAGTTGCAGCTGTTCAGTCTGGAGAAAGAAGGCTCCAAGCAGACCTTTTAGTGTCTTTCCAGTATGTGAAGGGGGCTTACAAGAAAGCCAGGAAGATACTTTTTACAAGGGCTTGTAGTAATAGCATAAGACAAGAAAGGAATGAAGCTTGAGTAAGGGAGATTTAGACTAGATATTAGGAAGAAATTCTTTACAGCAAGGGTGATCTAATCATGCTGCAGCCTGGGATGGATTTGGGTTGACCAACAGAAAAGAGATGCGAAATAATCCCTCCAACAGTTACCTGGTGGTCCCCCCTGAAACAAGAGTTTATGCCAAAGGCCTTTAAACGTTGTGAGGAACACATGCACTGAGCAAAGCCCCACAGGCTGGTAACAGAGTGTAGGAGCTGTGGAGTGGTTGGGTGAGAGCATTCATGTCCTTCTGGATAAATTGCATAACGCGATGTATGGGAGGGCTCAGCAATTTCTTAATGGCTTGGGTGCTGCTTCAGGAGAACATTTGTGTGAGCTGTGGAACACTGTGTAATATTTGTGTGTGATTAATGAGAATTTGTCATCCGAAGTACAGTCAACGCAGCGCCTTCGTAGCTGTGTGCCTCAGACTCTCAGAAGCAGCCCACAGAGGATTGTTAGAGGAATTACTCAGCAGATTAATTCCATGTTGTTTTTGTCAGCTTATTCATCCTAGCTGATAAAAGGAAGGGGGTGTGAGAGTTTGTGTTATGCGTTTTTGTTAGTGTCTAACTTGTGGCTTTTCAAAAGGTCATGGATACTTGAAGCTGTTTCAGACTGGTCAGACCACGGCTATTAGTCACGGAGCATTATTCACCCAGTTCCATTATTTTTTTCCCCCCACCTCTCTTCCCCATCCTTTTAGCTGAAGAAATGATCTTTGGAGAGGAAACAATAGCTGAAGGAAACTTTGTTTTTTCCCGGATGTTGAGTTTTTCCAGCAGAGTTTAATAGAAATGATTGCCACGTTGTCGGCTACAGGATGACCTGACCTCTCCTGTGACAGTTTATCAGAGTGGATGCAGAAGACGTCTTAGTAGTTTTGTCTGCTTGTTTTCCTGTCGAGTCAATTGCAGTGGTTTTGCTGTGCTCTTAGTCTTTACTAGGAGATCTCCCAGGGTTTAACTGGCTTTCTGTTACAGGCTGCTCGTTCTGTAAGAATTATTTAACACCATTCCTCAAAGTCCCTCTCTCAGCCATTAGGGTTTTTCAATAAATAAGTGAACATCTGGCAGTGCTCCCCTGGATGTGGGCCCTGACTATCTACTTTTTGTAAGTGAAAACTAGTAGAGATTTATACTCTTAGCTCTTTGTATTGCAGTCTAAAGCATCCTCTCTGTTTGTCTTTGTTCTCTGTGGGTATTAAAAGGTGCTTCTTGCTGCAAAAGTAAGTCCCTATGACAGGAAACTGGATATAAGAAGTGTCAAACTCCCAGGACATATCAAGAAACTGGCTGCTGTGTGTGGTTCTTGACCAATCAACAGCTGTAATGCTTTTATAAGCCATTGATATGCAAGTGTGAAGACTGACCAAAAAAAAAACCTCAAACAAACCCAGAGAAACAAATAAAAAAGGGATACTTTCTCCAGTGAAAACAAGAGGAAACTATTTTAACTCCCGTACTGTTATAATCCAAGATGCAGTGGTAGAATTGTGAACTGTATGTTTTTGGAACACATCTCAAGACAAACAGAAGGCATATTTCTATTCAGGTGATGAACAGAAAGACCTTTTCAGACACAATAGGCTGGGTAGAAATTCATGCTGGATGAATGTTTTAATTAGGTTGGCATCAGAAATTGAAATGTATAGAGGCCAAAGTTTATTTGAGTGAAGTCTAAAGACTTGGTTTTCTGTTCCCACGTACAGTAGCATGTAAATCACAGACTGACCAGCAGCAGATAGTTACTGTGGTCTGCTCAGATCTTGATGTGCATATCTGACTTACGTAAACCAAGGTTCTGGACAGTTTCTAGTACACTTCATGTCTTCATGGAGAGTACTACTTTTGTTGGTTTCAAAGGAGAGCTACAGCAATGCTGTTGTGGAAATATTTCCATGAGGGGAAAACCTCTCTGTGTTTTCAGTATCTGCATAAGTAATGATGCAGACCACTTGCTTTCTGTGTACAGTTTCAATGTGTTGTCAAAATATCACCTGTATGAACACTGGAGCTTTCCCTGGAGGAGCAGGACTGTGGGGACAGCTGTGGCTGGAGTTCTCCATGCCCCATTTTGCATCTAGGGGCTGGGTCCTGGCCAGGTGATGCCTCCACCATGCACTCCTGCCGCCCACAGCAGAGAGGATCTTGGCTGGGGGGAATGTAGCCCTCAGGGAAATTTAAGGTGTGTGAAAGGCTGTTGCTGATGAATCCTAAATGGGCATTTTTATTGCTTAGATGTCTTCTCTATTTACTTTTCTTGGTGTTGTTATGTTTCAATGTTCTGGTGAAGGTTTGCAGAATCATAGAATCATAGAATGGTTTAGGTTGGAGGAGACCTCAAAGATCATCCAGTTCCAACGCCCCCTTTGCCATAGGCAGGGACACCTCCCACTAGATCAGGTCGCTCAAGACCTCATCCAGCCTGGCCTTGAACACATCTAGGGAGTGATGTGCCAGAAAGGAGTGAGACTTGAACTCTGCTAGAGTTGAAGATACTCACGTTTCAAGATTTCCTTTACTTTGTTTCCCTAAGTGCAGTCTTTACTGATTTTATAAACAAGTAAATAATTGTAGCAGGAGTATCATTGTTGCTGGGTTGGATGTAAGAGTATAAATGAGCAAGGTTTGTATAGATGGAGAGGTACATTCTTGCAGGAGCAGATGGTGTAATTGTGCAGGTGACTGGGCATGCTCTGGAGCCCACGGGCACTTCTCTAGGCACTGAAGAGAGAGAGAGAACATTTCAGGCAGTACTGCACTGCAGCTCTAGGAAGAGAGGGCGAAGCCTCCTGCACCTTTACCTGTCACAATTCTCATTTTTCTGCTTGGAGAGGTGGTTAAACATTGTTTGTCAGCTATGGTTTTCTGACATGTCTCCCACATTTCCCCCCCTACCTCTGAAGCCACAGTTCATTCTTCTTTTACCAGGTGCTGACCCTGCAGGCAGGAATGGCTCCGAGTATGTGTGCCAGCTACAGTGAAGCTGGGGACTAGTTTGTGGTGCTTGAGCTTACTGGAGTATCTACTACCCCTGTGCTCAAGTGAGTGAACTATGAGTGTTGTGGAAGCCTATATGAGCCCAAGACCAAGTACTGATGCTCTGCCTCACTGGTGATAGCTACCCAGGCAGGCAGCTTCTCCTTGCAACAGGGTGTAAATTGTACCCCGGGCAGTTAGAGGCTGAGTGCCCACAGGGCATGGGGTCCTCACTGCAAGCTGCACCTGACCTCAGCCTCCACTACCACCATGACAAATAAATGACAGTAACAGGAAAATCAGGATGGTTTACAGCAGGACTTCTGGCTGTGAGAAGGGGACCAGCATGCTAGTGCCAGTCCCAGGGGTCCACCCACTCACAGGGTATGACTGCTCCCTGCTGAGCTCACCTTGTCCCCCCTCACATGATGCCTACTCATCTTCCCTTTCAAGCCCCACATGGCTGGCTGAGCTCTGGGCAGCAGACCTTATCTGTTCACACAGGAAAATGACATCTCGTGGATTTTCTGCTGTGTCTCTCAGAGAGGGACAAAGGCCAGCAAGATAGACACTGGTCTTCGATGGCCTGAAGTCCATGCATGCCACATTTTCTTGCTGGAAACTTTGTCTGGGTAAAGGCACAACACAAATTGGAGGGAGGGCCTCAGAGCTTCATCCTCAAATCCTTCTTATGAGGGTCTTATGTTCCCCCTTCAGTGCCTCAGGAGCTAGCATGTTGCAGGGCCTTATGTTCCTGAAAACACATCTGCCTTCTGTTTTTTTTTCTTTTCAGAAGTTAGTTGCTCTTGTTCTTGCTGGTCCCTGAATTGCAGGTTTCAGCTACCGTGTTTCATAGTGCTGGTGCTTTGTGCCACCATTTGGTGTAGATTTAGGTAGGTCCCAAAATAAACTTGAGGCTTGCTGGCTTGGTGGAGAGCAGATGTGCTGGCAGCACAGAGTACTTGGCTGCAGAGAAGGGAGGTGTTCTGGCTCTGCTTTCCTTGGAGTGTGCCTCCTTCAGCTTGTCTCTTACAAATGGCAGCCTAAACACATGGGCAGGAGTGCAAGAATTGAGCAGTGACTTGTGTATCTCAGTCCACAGGATACAGACATAAAGCAGAAGGACCAGGTGGAAAAAGGGCAATCTAAGAGGCACCAAACGTTATGTGATCAGAAGAAGTTACCTTTTCAGATAATCTTTGGTTTAGGGAGTTTCCATTCTTCTTTTGGCTACAGATTTGCAGTTGAATAGTGCCAGCTTTGTACGTAATCATAAATATATGCATAATTGTGATACTGCCCCCAGAAGTATTAGAACCTCTGATAGAAAAGTTGCCAAAGGGGATTACATAGCTAAGCCTCGAATAAGCACACAAATCACATAACTGTTTAAGGTAAAATCTGGAAAACCTAATATGCTTTATTCAGCAACTATTAAAAGAGTTGATAGGGAAACTACACTATTCAAGAGCAAGAGAAGGGAGATAGAGCAAGCTAAGTTAGCTGATTGCCTCTTCACATCAGGAGACTTGGTTGCTTCCCACCAGGTTTCAAGACTCAGTGGCTTCTGTAAATCTGTTGTATGCTTGTTTTCTAGGTGTCTGCATTTTTTTTTCTTTCCTGGAATTTACAGTAGATAGACAATCACCATTCTAGCTGCAGGCAGGACAATACAGCCAGGTGTTATCTGAACTTTGGATGCAAATACTTGCCAAGCACCTGAGCCCTGATTTGCAGCAACTTGCATTACACCTCTGTGGAGAATTTGCCTACCTTGCCAAATTGGAAATGATAGATTTGGGGGTGGAAACGCGAATGAACTGTTTCAAAGAGTGTGCCAGCCTCCTTTCACTAGGTGCTTTCAGCAGATAGAAATGTAGGTCATAAAAGATGAAGGGTAAATCAGTCCCCATTTTAGCTTACCTTTACTCTTTCAGTATGTTAATAACTGCTGAGCACTGGCAGAAAATATTTCTCTTTGACTTGTGCATATTATCTGTGAAATACTCACAGATGTAGCAAGCATCTGCATTGTGATGCCATTCTTAGAAAATTACGTAACACAGCAATGATAGCTTCTGAATTGTTACTGATTTTTGAATGGAGAGTGTTTGCAAATTATGGGCAAACTTAGCCAGCTCAAGTGAAATTCACGTCAGCTTGGTCAGGTGATAATGCTAGGACTGTTGGCTGGTTCACCAGTTGGGAATTTTGCTCCCTTGGCATGATCTTTTACAGTGGCTTTCGACAAATAATTTGTTTTAGTGGGCTGTCTTGGAAGAAGTAGGAAAGGAAAAAATGCTGATAGCTCTGAGGTGTTGTGCTGGCAGTATCTAGAGCCGTTGGTGGAGGAATTACCAGACTCCATTCATACCTTCTAGACTCATTTCAGATGTTGGAGCTTCTGAAGAATGAGGCGGTAGATTGAGAGGTTAAAGACATGGGATCTACAAAACCAGGGTGCTGGATTTGAAAGGGCTTCTTCTCTGCATGAATGTTTACTATGTGGTCAGTTGACTGTCTCCTATTTCCCCAGACTCCAGTTAATTTTCTGATGTCTCTGACAGACAATGGGCAGCATGCAGCAGGAAGTTAGTAGAATCTGGTTTTAAATTAATGGTTTCAGTGTGGAGCTGTTAGTAGACAGATACCTAATTAAAGTAATAATAACTTACCTAGGATTTACCTTGCACCTTTTCTTAATCCTCAAAGACCTCAACTGCCTTCAAGATGGAGCACAGCATGTTGATTGTGCACAACAAAGCCACAGAATGGTTTGAGAGGAGGGAAGGAATATCTTGTCTGTGGAATCTGTGAGGGCGTAGTAGAATTATAGTTACTTCAGTGAGACAGAATAATGCTCTAGATGGGAGAAACTGCCCTACTGGGAGGGTGCTTGAAGAGAGAGGCACAGAAGATGGCTGTTGCACAAAACCAGATCTTTGTAACTGTGCTAAGATTTTTTTTTGCTGCATAAAGTCAAACTGAACCTCTGTTAGCCTTCATTTAACAGATGTGTCTGCTGGATGCATTTAAAACCAAATAAATGCAAGATATAATTCCTTTTTCCTTCTATTTTTAACTAGTCTTGTATGCTTTTAATGAGGGTGCAGAATTATTTGCAGGCTGGATCACTCTGGTATATTCTGGGAAGAATGACCTTTTGTCAAAAAGGCTGTGGAAAAAGTAGAAAGCATCCAAACTTGTGCCAGGTTCAAGCAGTTGTACAGATCGTGCCATAGAAATATTGACTGTGATCAACAAGGGTATAAGGAAGCCAGCTGATTATGGAGACCAGCTGAGAAAAGAAACAGCAGATGGAAGATAACCACTTTCCCAGTATGCCCATGCAAAGGCTCTCTGGGTGTTAGTGGTGGGTGCACAAATGTGTGCCTTGCTGTAGGATGAGACTGGTTTGCGTGACTGGATACAGATCCAAGTTTTGAGAAGTGAAGTGTTGCACCCTGGGAGCCCACTTGCTGATTGCTTTATTACAGAATACTCCATAGACTGAAAGGATTAGCTAAAATCAAGAGCAACCCATCCTGAAGGAATTGGCTTTTCTGCATCTGGAATCACGCCGTGATCATTTAATATGAGGGAATCAGCCCTAAAGTCATGGAGTGAACTTTTTAAAGATCTCCTGTTCCCAACATAACTATTGTGCTCAGTTGATGGCCAGTAAACTAGCAGCTTGTTTCATTTTTTCTAAGACGTTTCTTGCTTGAAAAGAAATCAAAATTTCTGAGCTGAGTGCCCTATATTTGCTACTCCCTAAGTGGAATATAGAGATGAAGGAGGGAATTTTGGTGATAGCCAATGGCAAATAGAGTAAATTGCTTTTAGCAGCATGAGGAAAGAAAAAAAAAAAAAAAGACTATGAGCTATTATTTTACAATTATGCTATTTTTACCACTGCAGACTTCCTCAGGAATCAGACTCTGAGTAAAATACTTTTTGCTTTGTTTTGTTTTGTTTTCATGTGTGCTGGATGTCAATACTCATCTTCTGTCATTCTCTTCCAAAATGTAGTTTTCCTCCTATAGGCAGTCAAGATGTATGTATTAGTCTCTGGTCTTGGTTGCACCTTTGCTATATTTTTGAGGAAAATGCCACACTGTTTTGCCTTCCTTAGTAGAAGGGACTATGCCCTTTTTTGCTTTGTTTAAATGGGTCCTGAGATTCATAGGTGCCAGTCCACCTTGAGAGTAGGTGGGTTCACATCAGCCCTTGCTAGAGCCACCTTGCCAATATTATGTATAACAGGCAGAGAACTTCTTGTTGTAGAAATGTTGGCAGACTCTTACTGTTGCCTTTCTGTTGAGCAGCAGTCTGCCATGGGACTGAGATAACTTTTTGGGAAGAGGAAAGAGATATTCTTGCAATGTGATGCAATTGTATTTGAAACAAGCAAACACTCAATACTTAGACGCCAGGCTTTACAGCTTACAGTAGAACTGAGCTGTCACACAGATTGAGATTACACTGTCTGTGCTCAAAAATATTAGAGGGTTTGTCATTAGAAAAACCCTAAAATACTTTATACATCGAATAAATTCAGATAATGTATTGAAATCCATCTTTTTGCTCTGTTTTTCTGGGCTGTGTTTGGAATCAGAAATACCAAAATACCACGAGAGAGTCATCTTTCATGTTACTTCTTGCCAAGCCAACGTTGCAAATTCTCAAGATTTCATGAGAAAGGGTTTTCTCTAAGGAGTTCAGTCCATTTGTACAGACTTGTGTGGTGCTCAGATGGTTTGAATCATTTAGATAAGAAGCAAATCATTGAAATGTTTGACTGTCTTCCAAATCCAAACCTGTTTAAAGGGTGGATCCTCCATTTGTTGTCTTCCAAAACCTGAATACTAAGTTTATCAGTGTTGCTATGCACCTTGAACCTAGTGCTGCTCACAGCAGAGACAACCAAAACCAATTAATCTTGAAGGGGGTGGGAGAGGACCCTGAGGCTCTGCAGGCTGTGATGGAACTCTGAGGATGTGTAGCCATCGTGGCTGTAGCCTCTAAGCTGCTGCATGGACTAGTGTTCAGCTGGCAGCATGTTTGCCTTCAGCTAGGTTGACACAGATCTGGAAGCATATGCAATGGCTGCTACTTCATGCAGTGTTTGAGTCAGACCAGCATGCATCTGTTGTGGGAACAAATGAAAAGGAAGTACAAAATCTTTTCTCAGTTTGTGTCACGCTCTGTGGTATTTTCTGCCTCTTCTGCCAACTGATCCTGAGAACACATGCTTTGCCCATTTCCTCTAAACACTTTCTTTTCCCAGGTACAGAAGTGCTCTTCTATTTCTCCTCTTCCTGCACCGAAACAAACCCTAAAATAAGGAAGGAAAAGGAAGAGTTGTAATGGTTGGCAGGAAATGGAAGCAGCACCATAATGTTTCTAGATGTGTCAAGCATATGTTATGTCGTGCTGGCACAGAAATGTGCAAAGGCAATGCTCAGTTTCTTTCACATTTCAGGAAGTACTTGAAGTGGAAATGAAGGATTCTGAGATTGGGAGTCCCAGTTCCTCTGTTGGGGCCCGATCCTTGTGGGAAATGTCCATGCAAGCTCCACCAGAAGAGATCCTACAGAATAAAGCTCAAAGTGGCCATAATTGCAGTCTCTACAAACTCTGTACAGTCCACTTACATTTTAGAGTACGTTATGCAGGGGGGAAAAAAAAAAACCCCAAACAAACAGGTTTGTGTGTTTTTAAAATCAGAGATCACAAGGACACTCATAGTGCCACCCAGGATTAAAATGAGGATTTCCCCGTAAGTTCCTCTGCTGCTTTCAGAGGTCATATGGCTTTAAAGACTGCTCACCTTTCGTAAGCAAGCATGATATTTCCACTGGGTTTGTGGAGTCAGGGGTTTCTCCAGCTGCAGAGACAACTCTGCCTTCTACAGCAGCTTGCTCATCCTAGTCCTGGTACCAAACAGATGAAGACCACAAGATCCATCTGGTAAGGTTAGGCCGGCGTACCTTTGCCATGCATGCTCAGTCATCTAGAACCGATGTATTTGTGGGAGCAGACAGGTGGCTCAGAGCTTCCTTCCCTTGTTTCCAGAGTCCTGGTCTTTGAAATGGAAGCTTGATAAAAGTTACATGAAAAAAAAACCTGAACTGAAGCTTTCCAGCATGCAATAGGCCATGAAAACTTTCTCCCTTGTAAATTTTTTAACTGATTGTTCTGATTGCTTGGACAAAGCAGAGAGCAAATTCCCCAAGAGTGAACTCCTTCACTCTCTTTACCTTCTTTGTAGTTTAATTTTGCCTTTGGTTATGCATTCTGGTTTGAGGGAAACACTTCAATCAAAGGAAAAATGAAGTGCTTGTCTAAGTTTCATTAAGGTTAATGAAATTGAAGCACAGCTTATGCTAAATAGAGAGAGAATTAAACATATTTGCTTGGGATATATTACTAAGAAAATGAAGGGAGAAAAAAAAAAGACTTGAAATTTTTTTTTCCATGCTTCTGATTATCTTCAATATTCACACATACATTAGGAATAAACAACTGAGCAGTTATGATTTTCTTTGTGGTTTTAAAGATATTGCTAGCACTCCTGCTTATCCTTCTTGGTGGAAGATAAAATATTTCAATCTGAAGTGATTTCATAAAGCAGCTTCATCAGAGCTTATTTGTTTATTACAGTGCTTGTGATTGTTGTGTAAATAAGACGAGGAAGCTATTTTTGGTTCCTGCCTGCTTGTCCTCAAGAGTCACAAGATATGTACACCAAGATGGTGACTGAATGCAGACGGAGCTGCTGATAAGTCTCATCTGATGTGACCTGTATAAAATGAATAATTACCAATAAGAGGGTCCAAAATAAGACCTCTTGCAGAGTGGTGGACTAGACAGCATGCTCTGAGTGCAGCAGCCAGCTCTGCAAGAAAGAGATGAAAGCTACCTCATATTTTTAATTTGTATTGATCACTGAGGTGCTCTTCTGTTAGTCTTACTAAGGCTTCTGACTGGGAGAAGATGGTCTGGGCCAGGCTTTTTGCTCTTAACCAAGACAAACAGGATGTATTTTTCTCCACCCTAAAGTGCATATGACCTGTCCTGTGACACAGGGCCAACAGAGCTCTCTAGTTTCACACCCAGGTGAGTGCTGCCTGTCTGCAGCTGACTCAATGAACTGACTGCACTGAAAATGATGCATAATGACTTCTGTGCTTCTGTGGTAACAAATGCAATCATGTGGGGCCCCTCTGAAAGAGTTAATGGCATGTAGATGTTGGCAAAGAAGTCAGTTTACCTTTCTGCTTTGTGTATTCAGAACAGGTTAACACAAGTGTGCTATTTACCTTGAGATAACAGAAATTTGTACACCTGTTTTCTAGCAATGAAGGAAATATCTAACTGCATACAGAGTGAACTGCTAGATAGAATAGGAGAATTGCTAGATAAGAGGGTGCAGGAGCAGGTGAATTTGTTGTGGGTTTGCTTGGACTGCTTTGCTCAGGTCATCAATTAGTTAAGTGCCAAGTGAGAAGACAAGAGGGAAAAATACTCCTAAAATCTAGACTCATACCAGTCCTGAGTGAAACATTGTGGGTTTTTTTTAGCTATAGTCCTTAACTTCATGCTCCAGGTTGGATTTATTCACAGCTTTTTAGGTTTTTCAGTATGGCTGTGAGTTTCTGGCATTTGCTTAATTGTGATTGCAGCAGGGGAGGCTGGAAGGGGAGGAGTGGACCAGTGTTGGTGGATTGTAAGCAGAGTCAGCTATGGAAATGGCACTGATCTCACTGAACTAATGCTGCAGAGATCTGTGATGTCCTGTGGTTCTGGAGTGACAAATGCAGCTGGCTGTGAGCCTCCTGCTAGAGACACTGGTGTGGATGTTGCCAAAGACCCTGGCTTTTGTATTCTGTTTTGTGCAGTGGGTGCTGGGTGACTGTTCCAGCTGAAGCTTGAAATCAGAGCTTCAGGTTTACTTTCCTGCCTCCAAGAATGTTAGTAGACTATTAATGAAATGAATGTTGCTTATGGCCATGCACAGCTGGCTAATGTAGGCAGCAAAAATAAAAAAGAAATGGAAATGAAAAATATGTGTCTCCCTCTTACTCTCCAAACCCCTTCTCTTTGAGGACCCCAGAGTAGTTGAGGCACCAAAGAACCTTTCTTTGTAAGAGAAAGCTTGCATGAGCACAGAGCTGTAAAGAAAACAGGTCTAAATGCAGAAGGTCTGCTGCCAGGAGAAACATATAATCAGTGTGGAAGAATTTTTATGTGTTGATCTGTGCAGCTATTAAAGCTTATGATAGTACTGGCACATCTAGCACTCCCTCTGTCCCCGAGTTTGCCCTCTTTGATAATAATAGAAATATTTGGAAGTGGAAGGGAAAGAGCCAATTATTTTCACTATGTTAACCTCAATATTCTTATTTTATCTGTATCTTTCCTGGCTTCATTTAAAGAAGTTAACCTCCCAGTAAGAAGTGTATGTTTTAGACCACGTAGAGGCCACACTATGTGTCTTTGTTTCATTTTCTCTGCAGCTATGGGGGCAAATTATAGCTGCAAATATCCACAACATGTTCAGCTTTAATTTTTATTTTGAAGATGAGATACATTAACCAAAGTTGATTAAACATTAAAAGATCATATCCTTTTTTTCCTCGATATTTAAAAAATTATTTTACAGAAAATTAATGCCTCTGTACCTGAAGTGCTCTTCTGAGTGTTGTGTTTACAATATTAACTTCAAGAGATTTGTCAAATGCTTCTTTTGCAGCCAAGGGGATTCAGGGGTTTGGCTGAGCCAAGATTCCTCTGGGCTGCATCAAGCGAAGGGACCAGACACTGAAATCTCTGTTTTCTGCAGGAAGGCACAGTCAGTCAACTAGGTAGGTTAGTTAAGTAAGTAAATAGTAAGTGTTGTGGTGGAGAAAGGAAGAAAAAGCAGAGTTCAGTTTTGGCTGCTCTAGTGAAGTGCCAAGTGCCTCATTGTAAGCCTCCTGTAAACTTGGCTAAGACTTGGCAGGGCTTCCTAACTTACCTGTTGAAGGAAGGTGGTAGTGACAACGTGAAAGACAGAGTCTAGGAAGTATTGTAATAGGTGCAGACATCCAATGTTTAAGTCCTTATTTCCTATGTTAAGCACCTGAATTGAAGGATAAGAGAAATTAGAAGTCTCAAATGACCTGTGAGCAAAGTGTGGTTTGAACAGAGTGGGGATTGAAGGGTAAACATAATTGCAGATGAAATTGTAGATACAGAAAACTTTCAAGTGAAATGCTAAACACAGCTGTGTTAATGTGGTCTCTTGTTTGTGATAGGATAATTATCTTCAGAAGTTCAGCTGTCTTTCACCATTTCCCACAAATTTCTTACTGAGAAAGAAAATGTCTTGCATAAAGAATTCACTGGTGGGATTGGCAAGGGGAAGGAAAACCAAGCATTTGAGATATAGGAACAGGCCTTGTGGCTCAATGCTTCTGTCCTATCAGTCTTTTATAGTGATATAGTCAGCACAGGGTACTTGGCCTGTGATGGGGTGTAAGAGAGAATTCATTACTCTGGCATATCTTGGGTTTTTCCTCCTGCAGATCAGCTACACTCATCAGAACAGTCACTGTGTTTTGAGATTGTCCCAGATAATCTAGGACATCTGTTTGCTCTCTACATATAGATATCTCCCACTCCTTTTCAAAACTTTCGGAGACACGAAGGAAAAAGCTGCTTTCTAAACCAGCTCACACCAGCTTATTTAAAAGTTGCCTTGATAGAGCTGCTGAACACCCTGCTCCCATCTTTTAAGTTTAAGGAATGTTTCAAGAAAGCTTTTGTAGCTCTAATACCTGAAAGAAACTTTGTTTTTTAAGTGCTCCCTTAATTTCATTCTGGATGGGATGCCCCTCTGTGGTACATAACTGCTGCTTTTATGATATGAATTAAACCCCATATTTTTTTCTTGACTTTTTCCTTTACAGTGAGGTAGACTTGGGAGTTGGCTGTGTCTCAGGCTGCTTATGCAACCAAAGTCACTTGGTGAGAGCTCTGTTTTGGGTCACTCTTGGTAAAGATTCCAGTTTCTTTTTCTATAGGAGCTAAATCTGCCAAAGGGTCCAAAGTCTGTTCTTGCCTGCTCTACTGTAACCCTCATGCCATGGAGAAGAACTCACTCCAACAAGAAATAAGCCCTCCACTTTGCCCTATTCAAACCGAAGGACTGTCTTTGTGCCACAGCTTTCAGATTCCAAAGGCATTTTTTGGTTAGCAGCTCTGCTGGATACACAAAGGGTCAGTGCACTAATAGGATACAGCACTGGGAAAGGACAGGGCTTTAAGGGACTCTTTGGAGATTTGATGCCCTGTGTGAAAGAGGTCAGCAATACTGCATCAACAATTTTAATTTACTTCTGAGAGGGGGAAAAATAAAAGACACCATAAAAAAAAAAAAAAAAAGAAGTAAGGACACTGAAAATGAGGGACTCTTTAAATCCTCCTATCCTAATGATCCTAACCCCAAATCCATCCATTGCTGATAAACCTAACCAATGCCTTTATAATAGTTAACAACACGGCATAAATATCCTCCTGCCTCTCCCCACCCCCTACCAATGCACAGGAGCTCCTTATTGTGTGCTGGGGGGTGGTGGTAAGTTCTTTACAAGAGACACTGATCTGCACCTGCTCAAGGGCTCTCTCATGTTGATGCCTCTGCATAGCAGAAAATAAGCCAGACCTTTGCAAAGAGTGACAACAGCAACTTTCTGGCACATCAGTGGTTTACACAGTCCTAGAGAGAAAAATGAATTGGTGACAGGTACACACAGACTAACAGGCTCCAAAAGTCATGCTGGATTTTGGGAAATCCTCTTTCCCCGAGCTGTCTTGTCACAAGGATTGTTCAGCTCTGTAAGAGGCACTTTGAGGCTTGGGAATAGGAGAAATGCTGATAATCTGTTGCTCGGGTGAATGACATTGGTGCTGTGGGAAACTAAGAAGAGCTATTTTGACTCTGTCTTTGTCAATCTGTGTACGCCTGAAAGCTGTGAGACACTGAAGCTGGTATCCAAACATAAGTCACACATCTGCAGTAGATATCAACAATGCTTGCATGACTTTGTGCAGAAAACAAGTTTGAAATGTTCTTAGTCCATTTTCTCCATTCACAGCATATCAAAAAGCAAACCATATTGAACACCACGCTTCAGTGACAGGGAAAGACTTTGGGAGAATCTATCTCTGAATGGATGGTTTGATTGATTTGTTAAATGAGATTTAGTTTTCATTGGGCAATTTTGTTGTTGTTGTTTGGTTGCATTTTTTTAAAAGTCATATAGAAAGAAAACCCAATTAAATAAAGCCATATCTAGCATCAACAGTATCAGGACAATGTGTGAGAGAGCTTGGTCTAAGTCCTTAAAAAATACCAGATCTGCCCATTATCTGCAATACTCTAACAGTTCGGACTAGATGAAATCTGCTTGGTGGTGGTCAGTGGTGCTCACTGAAGAGAAAGGTAAATTCTAGATAATCTGGGCCAAATTAGTCTGACAGGTAACACTATCCTGTGTACAGGGTGCTAGTTTTGAAGTAAAGAGGCAGAAGTCCTCCAGCCCAGCAGGTTGGATCTGCTTGTTATTATTGAGTGTAGGAGAGGAGTGATAGGTAAAGAATACAGGATTGTAGTTCTGAGGGAAAGTATGGAGTGCTTTCTGGGTGAAAAAGGGAGCAAAGAAGACTTCTCTTCAGATTTTTCTACAATAGCCAGGGAAAGCAGGCTGCAAAGTGACCTCAGAGACCTGTTAATTCCACCCCAGTGCCTCCTCCTTACAGGAGCACAAGTGAAGTATTGACCAGCTAACTTCTAACAGAACATCCAAACTATAGCTTCTGTAATTTCAGAGTGAGATGTTTCAGGGAGTAGATTTGCTACTGGTGGTGGGAAGGCAGCTTGCCATATAAATGGATAAGTCCCAGCACTGATGAAGGAAAAAGGAGGAATGCAGAAATAGGAGGAAAGAAAGCTAGCATACCACGAGCCTGGCTTAGACTGAGTTGGTTCTCCATGGATTTGCAGGCTGTGCTTGTGCTGTTTGTAAGCCTTCCAAGTTCTCAGCCCCTTTGGTAATATGACCATGGTGTTAAATGAAATTGTATTGTCACAGCAGTCTTAGTATTGGAATAGAATTAAAGATTTTTCCTGTCCATGTGCTCTCCTCACTATGGCGTATTAGCATAAATTATTTTCTTCTATCCATATTATCCAAACTGCACTTTGCTCTGCACTACATCCCCTAGCCAGTATGAGTTTTTTGCTTTTTGGCCTGCAGGAATTTCATTATTCACTACCGAAAATTCTCTGTTTTCATTGTATTTAATAGAGATTCCTCTGTGCTTTTTCATCCACACTCAAAAGAAAGCAACAGGCACTGTTGCATGCTCCTCAGCAAACTGTAGTGGCAATGGAGGGGCAATTCATTGATGCAAGATATTATTTTTTTAAAAATTAATATTGTTTTTAATTTTCAACATTCAGAACTCTCACCACCCCAACCACTAATTGTAATAATAATCATGTTCTTCTGCAATGGTCATAGAAACATTATACAAATGCATAACTGGGTCTAGAAATAACTAGCAAAAATGTATAAACATTAATTGAACTGGAAGAGAAGGTTCTTGTGGTCAATATACTGCTTGCCCACTAGATGGACTCAAGGAAGCTCCTTTCTGCTTATGGTAGAAGGCAATTGGTAAATTACGAGAAGCTTTAAGTATTTACTCACAAAATATCTCCCAACTTATGGGGCTAGCTACAGCTTCGGACAGTACCCAAACGCTTTCAGGGAATTCTGTTGATTGCCTTGTTCGCTGATGAGGCTTCTGATTCCTCTCAGACTTCACAGGCTGCTGGGGAAAGGGGGCAGACAATCTCTGTCCTTATCCTGGCTCGTCTGGATGATCTGTTTACCTCCAGGACTTCCCGTCTTGGCAAGAGACTTTCAGGTGCAGGCAGGATGTCTGGCAATGTGAAGTCTCAGCACGGATGTCATGCTGGCTATGCAGACTGATTGCATGGAAGCATTTATACTGGTTCCTGGTAAACTTGAGTCAGGCAGTTTCCATGCTGTTCAGCAGGCAAGCAAGCCACAAGCATGAATACAATGGCAGAGCATGTTGTGTTACCTGCTCATCTCTTTTATCAATGCAACCCAAGACTAATGGGCCTTTGGACACAGAATAGCCAATCAGAATGGCAGCTAGCCAAGCTTGACCATATTAGGTGAAGCCATAGGCTTGCTTTACCCAAATTTGGAGAAAACATAGGCCTTGCACAAGGCAGGCACAAGCCAGGTGTTTCCCACAGGATGTAAACAGGAGCAAAACAAATTAAAATAACTATAGTTTTATAATTCCTGCCTCATCAAATTATTCCAAATTAAAACACAAACCCATTCATGCTTGGCACAGTGTCAGCTTAGCAAACACAAGTTCCATCCAACATTGTGCCTATCAAGCCTCTACTTTCATTTCTGGTGTAAGATGCAAAGCTGCATTCAAGGAAGGCATGCACTTTGCTACCTGTACTGGGAAAACTCCAGTTAGAGATTTGCTCAGTAAAAACAGGGATGGAACAAGTATCTGATTTGAAGGGAAAGAGAAATCCAGCCTTTGGTTGTGTGGGCTTTGTGAACAAGAGTTCTTTAAGCCTCTATGAAGACGGCCACAGCTGGAAAATCATATGCTTCTGTTACGATAAACTGTCTTGTGCAAGTGTTTTTAGACTCTTTGAGATGTCCTTCTGTGGGGTTGGAATACACCCATGAGCTCTGCTTGGTTCCTTTATTTTGGCTTCCCTTTGAGGGCTAGGCTCTTTGTAGATGGGCTTAGAGGTCTTGCCTTGGGGTTCAGATTCTTGAAGGCAAGGAAAAGTTGGTGGGCGCATAGCCTATTCACTGTTGGTGCCAAAATGAGTTCTGACTCATGCTAATCATGCAGACTTTCTTAATCCACCCCTTCCCAGTCCCCTGTGTGTTTTGTTGAGCTGTGAGTTAACAATAGTGACATTTAAAGTTTTGGTATCCAAGTGACTCATCTTGAGAAGAGGGCAGCAGCTTGCACCTCACAGAGGTTTAGTTTCTGAGTGAATCTGCAACACAGTGGGATCGCAGAATTACAGAAACATCCAGTTTGGAAAAGGCCATCATGATCACCAAGTCCAACCTACAACCCTACTCTGCAAGATTCACTTTAAACCGTATCCCCAGGCACCACATCCAGATGACCCGTAACCACATTCGGGGTGGGTGACTCAACCACCTCCCTGGGCAGCTCTTTCCAGTGCCTGACCACTCTCTCTGTGAAAAACCTTTTCCTAATGCCCAATCTAAATGTACCCAGTCTCAGCTTGAGGCCATTCCCCCTTATTCTGTCTCCAATTACTTGTGAGAAGAGACCAGCAGCAGCCTCTCCACAACATTCCTTCAGGTTGTTGTAGACAGCAGTGAGGTCTCCCCTCAGGCTCCTCTTTTCCAAAGTAACCATTCCCGGCTTCGTCGGTTGCTCCTCATAAGATTTATTCTCTAGGCCCTCACCAGCTTTGTTGCCATGTGCTGTTGCCCTTTGTTGGGATGTTCTGATACATGCCATGCTGAGCACCATCACTACCACCAGAAACACAGCTTTGTGGGATTTCTGGTACCCACAGTGCTCAGTACTGCTATGGTTTCACTACCTTAAATCACATATCTCTCTCCTTTCTCCCATCTGCCAGAAAGGTGTTGTCCTTTTCCTGGCAGTGAAGAGGTGGAAGGGCTAATGACTGACTGATCTGCCTGCTGGGGAGAGGTGATCCTCTTAAGGCTGAGCTGTGCTGTAGGAGAGAAGGCTATCAAGGGAGTCTGCTGATCCTGGAAGTGGAAGAAAGAATGAGTTGGCTGGCAGAGTGCTGCACCTTTGGGGGATATTGGTGCTAGTGAACTTCCTGTTGTTCCTCTACTGTGAGGTGAAGGTCCCATGGAAAGAGGTTGCACCTCATTACAAAGTGAGGTCTCATGAGGATCTTGTTAAGAACAGAGCTTCTTTAGGCATCAGTCACCTGGAAATGCTGTATAATCTCTGTGGCTTTTTCCAATAATAGGTGTCACTCCCTCTTCTAAAGAGCAAGTGTCTTCTCTCATGAACCCAGGCCCCTTGCTCAGAGTTACTTCAGTAGTCATGGTGCCAAGAGATTGCTGGAGTTTTATTCTGTTTCAGTTTTACAGTAGTGAGGAAGGCAGTGGGAGGTGTCCTGGGTGAAAACTTCCACTAGATGTGGAAAGAGAAAGAGCAGTTCAAGCACTAGTTTAAGTATAGCAAGCCCACAGCAGTCTTGTGGTAGGCTGTGGGAGGAGCTGAATGATAAAGGTGCTTTTGAGGGCTGCCCACATCTCATCTCTCTAGCAGGGGTTTTTTTGAGGATTTAATAGCTGAGATAGCTGATCAGTCCTACCAATGTCTGCTGGAAGTTTGCTGTTGTTGGGGGGGATTTCCTTATGAATCATCCATTGGCTTTGTGTGTTTTAATTGAAATAGTGTCACAATAAAGACTGAGCCAATTCTGTATAAGTATCTATACAGGGAGAGGAATGGAAGGGGAGTGTGTGGGGTGCTTTGTGGGGGATGGCATTGGTCACTCTAGTGAGTCTCATAGTCAGAATAGAGGTCTGGGGACTGCACTGTGTGGCTTAGGACACTGCCTGGTGTGGTACACATCCCCTCTCCTCTCCTTCCTTCAAAATCTACTTCTTAGGAAACAGCAGGACTGAAACTTGTGAAGAAGTTATACATGTTTGGAGGGGCAAAGAGAGGATAACCCCACCCAAATGCACTGTTAGTTAGGGTTTAGTTCTTTAAATATCTCGTGTTTATGCTAGAATGGTTACAACAAAGCAGGCAGCATGTTTTGTCTGCAGACAATCCCATGCACCAAGTTTAGCATGAGTTGCCTTTCATTCCTTCTAGATAATCTGTTACTGCTATTAATAGAAACAAATGCAAGCTTCCTGGTGTCCAGAACTGCCTGGAGATAATGAGAGGATTTGTCTTTGTGAGCGAAGCATTTTGGCTGTGTTTTTTTGGCCATTGTGTTAGGAACAGTAGAGCAGTGGCCTTTTGTAGCAGTTGAATACTTATTCTCCGAGAGGAGAGATCTCCTTTCAGGTCTTTCTGAAACAGGATTCACCACTGAGCCCTACTGACCTTGTCTGGTCCCCCAGCCTCCCTGTCTTGCTTGCCTCCTAGTTGCCCTTGTCCTGCACCTGCCCATGGCACCTCAGTTTGCTGAATCACTTCTGATTTCATTCTTTTTCAACCTGGCTGAAAGGGTGGTTGCATGTGAAGCAGGAAGGCAGTGACAAGGTAGAGGAGAGTTGGGGAGGGATTGGACACCTGCAGGCTAAGCCAGAGGTGCACTCAGAGCAGCCTGGCAATGCCTACAAGCTCTGCTAGTGAGGCTGGCCACTAATACAGCTTATGAAGTCAGTAATTCTTGTGGTAAGCTTTCAGACCACTGTGTTCCTGACAGAGCTTTTAAATGTCTCTTGAAAAAGTATCTAGCAATATCATACAGAGCCTCATTCTCTGGAGCGTGGCCAGGGACAAGGCCCATGAATGAAACCAAGTCGACAGCTCTGAAGCACAACAGCATTGCAGGGGTGGGGAAAGACCAAAACAAGTCAGCCAAATCCAAACAAAACAAAACAAAAAAAGGGGGGAAAATGGCAAGACTTCAGAAAATAGAATCTATTTCTCTATTTTGAAGTCACACATCACAGAAGTGGTGTTTCCTGCCTGCCTCAACATACTTCTAGTAATGTGTTCTCTTTGGAAACCTTCAAAAGGAAAATGTGTTTTGTTTTTGTTTTTTTTTTATTTCCTTCTGATGAAGCTGTGCACCATGGAATGGGTTGCCCAGGGGAGTGGTTGGGGCCACATCCCTGGAGGTGTTTGCAGCCAGGCTGGATGAGGCTGAGGCCAGCCTAATCTAGGGTAGAGTGTCCCTGCCCATGGCAGGGGGGTTGGAACTGGATGATCCTTGTGGTCCCTTCCCACCCTGACTGATTCTATGATTCTATGGTTGTCTTTTTATTTTTAAAAACGTGCTTCAACTCAGGAAGGATGAATCCTTCAGTATTTTTCATTCCTGAGGATTTACATTGGCAGAGATACAGGTGGTAGAGACAAGAAGCCATGTGTCATGGTCCCAAGCCTCTGGGATAATGAGTGCAGTAGTTTTCTACGACACGGCTGTATTATAGAAGGGAAGCTGAGCTTTTCACTATGCTCCCTTACATGACAGGTCCAGTCCATCAGTTATGATACATGCATGGTACCTGCTGACAAACAGAGAAGCTGAGACCTCTCAGCACGACTGTGTGCAGCCACTCTGTGGGGAAAGGGACTGGAATAAATCAGTTCCAGTACAGAGCCTCTTGGGATAAGTAACGGGGAAGGGGTTGAATGCTAGTGCACATTTTCATGGATGCAGGAAGCTGTAAAAGTTTAGTACAGCTGGCACATGAAGGAGCAGTATAACCTCTGTTGATGCATATGATCCTGGGAGAAATAAGCAGATAAGAGAAAATGCTAACCTGTGGGTTTTCAGGACACTGTGATTCTTCTGTCCTTTTGTGGGAGCACCAAAGGCACTCTGGTGCTGGATTTTAAATAGGATGTGAGTGCTGTTTGATTGCTTGAGTGAAACAATTTTCTTTTTTTTTTTCTTTTTAAAAAAATTCTTCTTTTTGGCAGCCACAAAAAATCTTGAAGCCAAAATCCTTGAATGATTGTACAGTATTCAACCATTTCATTTGTGTGTGTGTGTTTTCCCACCTCCTTCCCCTGGTCTGTTTACGTGAAATACTGGCAGAAAAGAGTAAATACAGAAAAATACACATATATTCTTTTTATTAATTCTTGGCAGACTGCTTACAGTATAGAGTACTTTCGATGTGAATTTGGATGAGCATGTGTGTGTAAACATGATCTCAATAACTTCTGAAAGTCCTGATTTTGTAAGCATGTGTTAACTTTTCCTGTACCTTTATTTCTGTCATTCCCTGCAAAGCTTATTTTCCTTTCATTAGTTATGTCCTGCCTGCAGGGATTTTGAGCTGCCTTCTTGCTGCCATTACCTGACAGCTTTTCTGGTTTAGGAATTCCTGTAATCACCTTACCTTCCTCAATGGTTAGTGATGTGAGGAGAAACCTTCCTTCTCTAGTGCAGCCCTCAGACTACTATTCACTGCTGATTCTTCTAGGAGGCAGTGATGAAGGAAAGCCAAGAAGTCCAAGGGCAATTAAGAGAGCCTTCAGGGCCTTAGGATGCCTGGTTAAGGAATGGAAGTAGTTTTCTCCTCTACCTCCCCAGTTACAGGGTGTGATGAAGGAATAAACAGGAAGAGAGGGAGATCAATGCCTGGCTCCAAGCCTGGTGGCTCAGGCCAGACTCTGGGTTCTTTAATCATGGGCTGATTTAAAGGACACCAAGTCTGCTGGCAAAAGACAGGATACATCTGTCACAGAGGGGGGAAAAGATCCTAGCCCAGGAGCTAGCAGGGCTCATTGAAAGAGCTGTAATCTAGATTTGAAGGGGAAAGGGCACAAAATGGAGCTTGCTAGAAATAAGCCCAAGGACAGGACAGGAGTGCCTGAGAGCAGTCAGGCAGGAACTGGGACTTGTCACCACAAAAACATGGCAAGACCTTTAGAGCAGCTGAACTGCATCTACACTAATGCATGCAGCATGGGAAACAAACAGGAGGGGATGGAAACCATTGACTATCAGAAAAACTGATATAGTAACTGCCACAGAAACACCACTGGAGTGCCACAACTGATGCCATAAACTCTTCAGAAGGGGTAGGCAAGGAAGGGGAGGTGGTGATGTGGCCTTATTTGTCAGGGAGTGTCTTGATTATATTGAGGTTAATGATGGGGATTGTGGAGCTGAGTGTTTATGGGTAAACAGGAGGAAGGCCAACAAAGCAGATATCCTGGTGGGAGTGTGTTAGAGATCACCCAACCAGGATGAAGAAACAGATAACATATTCCTTAGGCATCTGGCAGAAGTCCTGTGATTGCTGGCCCTTGTTCTTGTGGGGGATTTCAACTTCCCTGGTGGCTGCTGGAAATAGCACACAGCAGAGAGGGAACAGTCCCGTAGATTCATAGAGTGTGTGGAGGATAACTTCCTGACACAGCTGGTGATGGAGCCAACTTGGGAAGGCACTTTGCTGTGCCTGTTCTTTGTGGAAAGAGGAGGATTTGTGAGTGACATCATGGCTGGGGCCATTACACAGCGATCACAACATTAGAAAGTTCTTGGTTGTTGATGTAGAGATGTGTCAGCAGAACTGCCACCTCTGACTCTGTCCACCTGCCATCTGGGTGGACAGAGTGCCTTGGGAGACAGTCTCAAAGGGCCAAGGAGTCCAGGAATGCTGGACACTGTCCAGGAGGGAAGTCTTAAAGGTGCAGGAACAGGCTGTCCCCACGTGCTGGAAGAAGAGTCAGTGAGGAAGAAGAGGAGGAGGTTTGCTGGCTGCTCAAGAACAAAAGGAGTTTATGGTTATTGAAAGAAAGGTCAGGCCACTCAGGAGGACTGCAAGATTGTCATGAGGCTATGCAGGGAGAAAAGTAGAAGGACCAAAGCCCAGCTTGAAATTTATATGGCTTCAGCTGTTAAAGAGAACAGGAAATTCTTCTATGAATATATCAGCAACAAAAAGAAGAGTAAGGAGAATGTCTGTCTGTGACAAAACCCTCTCATTTCCACAGCCCACGTGGTCACCTTTGACTCTGAGGCATTGTTCTTGTAAAATAATTAATGACTCAGAATGTAGGATTTCCAAAGTGCTTTTTCCTTCTTCCCAGCATGAAGCCTACTCCCTGTAGGTTGGAAGGCAGCCCCAAAACCTCCCATTACAGGGAGAGTGGTGTTGGCATTGCATGGCTACCCATAATGAGGAGGTGCTTCTAGCCTGTGCTTTTGCAAGGCAGTGGTGCATGGCTACCCACAATGAGAAGGTTCTTCTAGCCTGTGCTTTTGCAAGGCAGTGCTGCAAGCTTTTCTGCATGGAAAGTTCACAGCTGTGCTCATGCCCTCTTACCTGAAGCACCATGATCTCCCACTGCTGTGCAAGGCCATTGTTTCAATACTGACCCGAATGTGGCATACCTGCACACAAGGTGGTATGGTGGAGCCAGAGAAGCCCAGGGACTGCCTCCCCAGGCCCTGAGTCACAGAATCACAGAATTAAACAGGTTGGAAAAGACCTCTGAGATCATATCAAGTCCAACCTGTCACCTAACCCTTATGATTAACCAAAACATGGCACTAAGTGCCTCATCCAGTCTCCTTTTAAACACATCCAGGGATGGTGACTCCACCACCTCCCTGGGCAGCCCATTCCAATGCCAATCACTCTATCTGTGAAGAACTTCTTCCTAACATCCAGCCTAAACCTGCCCTGGCACAGCTTGAGGCTGTCCCCTCTTCTGTCACTGGATGCCTGGGAGAAGAGACCAACGCCTGCCTGGCTACGACCTCCTTTCAGGTAGTTGTAGACAGCAATGAGGTCTGCCCTGAGCCTCCTCTTCTGCAGGCTGCACACCCCCAGCTCCCTCAGCCTCTCCTCACAGAGCTATGCTCCATGCCCCTCACCAGCCTTGGTGCCCTTCTCTGGACACATTCAAGCACCTCAACATCTTTCTTAAATTGAGAGGCCCAGAACTGGACACAGTACTCAAGCTGTGGCCTGGCCAGTGCTGAATACAGGGGCAGAATGACCTCCCTGCTCCTGCTGGCCACACTATTCCTGGTTCAGACTAGGATGCCTTTGGCCTTCTTGGCCACCTGGGCACACTGCTGGCTCACGTTCAGTTGGCTGTCTACCGGCACTCCCAGGTCCCTGCTCTCCAGCCACTCTGTCCCCAGCCTGTAGCACTGCCTGGGGTTTTTGTGGGCAAAGTGCAGAACCTGGCACTCAGCCTTGTTAAAAATCCTGGTGCTGGACTGTGCCCATCCATCCAGCCTGTCCAGGTTCCTCTGCAGAACCCTCCAACCTTCTTACAGATCCCCACTTGCTCCCAACTTGGTGTCATCTGCAAACTTACTGATGATGGACTCAATCCTCTCATCCAGATCATCAATGAAGATATTAAGTAGGACTGGACTCAGCAGTGATCCCTGCAGCACACCACTGGTAGCCAACTGGGTTGCTAACCCTTCATGGGGCTGGGCAGTGAGCCAAGGGTAGCACCATGATCAGGCTGATGGAGCAGAATGCAGTACCACTCATCAGGTGCTTCCTGACAGGGAAGAAGAACTTACATCTGATCCCTTTCTATCAGACAAGCTTTGTGCATGCTACAGATGAGCTAAGTTTCATGGCATTTAGTCCATAGCCAGCAGCACTATTTGTGGCAGACCTCACAAAGCTCACTTGGAATTTCAGTATTTCTGTTGACTTCTGTGTGAAATGTGCTTAGCAACTGGAGGTAGCTAAAAATAAAATAAAGAAGCACCCTCCAAACCAACAAACATTCCCTTCTCCAAGCAAAATAAAAACATAAAGCTGGAGTTTTGACTTCAAAGTTCTTGCTCTGATCTTTGCTGCTCACTTTTTTTCCTTATGCGCAGGCATCTCCCTCCTAAAAATAGGAAATCTCATTGTGTGGGAGGTGAATTTAAACAGCGTTCTTTAGAATATAAATATTATTATTACTTAAACTAACCCTGCTGTAGAGAAGTTCACAAACTTGTCCTCGGCAGAGGCTGCCTGCTGTCTGCAGGAAGTGTCAAATTCTTTCCAACACCAGCTCGCTGGGGACACTCTGGCAGTGGGGGTGCAGGGCTGCAGCCTCCAGTTTGCTGTAGCAGGCCATAAAGACACCTTAATGCCCCTGAATTACAATGGCCTCCAAGGACTCCACACTTTATAGGTTGGAGCCATTACAGTGTTGAGTTAATAATTAGTTTTTAAATGCCACTGTAACTGTGATGCAGATGATTTGCAGTCATACGCTGCTTTGGACGGGATGGAGCTTAAATTGATTCTAAAACGAGGAGCATCACTCAAAACAGTCTGAAGGAGCTCATTAATTTATTAAAAAATGCAGCTATGCTTTCCATCTTAATAACCTTAACAGATCAAGGCACATATGCGTGGGGAGGCTTTAACTAGAACTTTTATTACCATGAGGCTCTAGCCTTTGATGTGTTATTTCAAGTTTACCAAATGCCTTGGTACCTCTGCTCAGTTTATTTAATGCCTTGTTTGCTAGCACTTGATTAGGAAGTCAATAATTAATAAATGGATGGTTCAAATGAAGTTTAGAAAATGCATATGACCAGGTGAGATACAAGTAACAGGGCTATGCAAGACCTCGTTTGGCTGTTCCTCTAGCTGCTCTGCTGAAGCAGAGGGATTACTTGGGATGGTTTATGCCCCATGTGAATTTTTAAATGCCCACCATCTTACTGAGTGCTGAGGGATGGGGGTCATCCAAGGTGGGGTGTGGGTTCAGGCTCTGAAGCAGAGGAGGGAAGTGAAGGTGGATTTCCTACCTCCTAGGAGCTTGCTTGAATCACTGGACTGTGGGATGAGAGGCATGATATCATTCCAGTTTCTCAGCTGTTTTCCATCCCTTTTCATCCTGAAAAGGAAGGCTGGGGGTGTGCAGGGTGGGATGGGCCAAGGAAGCTAGCAGAAGCTGTTGCTCAAGCAGAGGAGCTCATAAGTGAGCTGACAGCATCTTTTGGATCGCTTTACCAACCTGCCTGGTACTAGTACATTTACCAGGCACCTAGGTTATGAAGTAGCAGTGTGAGTAATATGCCTGTGCATGCTTTGCAGCAGAGCTGCTTTGCTCTTGGGTGTGTTTTCTCTAACTGTGCCAAAACACTTGGGATTGAAGTGGTACAGGCTGAAATCAGCTCAGGAATCATGATTTGTCCTCTGAAATACAGATAAACTTGGACTGTGATCTTTCCTGAAAGGACGTAGGATGGAAAATATCAACAAGTTCAGCTTGCCTTTTGCCCTTTCCAAGCATTTCTGGAGAGTATGAACCCCCTTGTTTATCAAACTACTCTGTATAGAGTAAACCACAGGGCTGGTCTGCAAAGTCAGAGTCAATGAGGTATTTCCATAGTCTGGAAAACTTTTGGCTGCTTTTCAAACACTACATCTTGTACTTGCCTTTGTGGTACCTTCTTCCAGATAAGGTCAGGACCTGAAAGCTAAGCTGTTTTGAAGAAACTGAGTAAGTTGTGTCAAGTTCCTTAGTTGGAAGAAATCTCATGAGATGGTAGCCTCTCACCAGATTTCAAGGGTTTCTGATGTCTGCCAGTCCTGGTAAAGCTGCTGTTAGCCTTTCTCTTTGTATTGTGTCAGCTGTGATTTCAGAAGCTAATAAATAATAGGGTTTTAATGGATCTAGGATACTGCATAAGAGACTGCAGGTTTGCTTTGGCCCTTGGGGGATTTCTGACTCCCAAACCATAAGGCCAGGCTAATAAGATTAGAAACATCTAATGCAGCTCCAGTGTCTCTGAAAGCCATTTTACTCTTCTCTGTACTCACCTCTTCCTCAGGCTATACTGTGTGAGAACTGGAAAGTTGGCAAACCTGCCCTGAGATCAGCTTTTGAATGAGTGGAGACCTGTGGGAGTAGCACAGCCTTTTGAGGGTGCTGCTTTGTCACCTAGAAGAAAATTTTTATCTGTGGTGGGTGTCTGTGTGTGGAGGGTTGCAGCCCCTTTAAGGGTGCACAGGGCACTACAGATTTTTAAACGCTGGCACTGCCCACCCAATTGTCCATGAAAATAAATGCATGATGTGTTTTATTGCACATAAATCAACTAGACCATGGTACCAAGTGCTCCATCCACTCTTTTTTTGAACACGTCCAGCGATAGTGACCCCACCACCTCCCTGGGCAGCCCATTCCAATGCCAATCACTCTCTCTGTGAAGAACTTATTCCTAAAATCCAGCCTATACCTCCCCTGGTACAACTTGAGACTGTGTCCCCTCATTCTGTTGCTGGTTGCCTGGGAGAAGAGACCAATCCTCATCTGGCTACAGCCTCCCGATAGGCAGTTGTAGACAGCAATGAGGTCACCCCTGAGCCTCCTCTTCTCCAGCTCCAGCTCCAGCTCCAGCTCCAGCTCCAGCTCCAGCTCCAGCTCCAGCTCCAGCTCCAGCTCCAGCTCCAGCTCCAGCTCCAGCTCCAGCTCCAGCTCCAGCTCCAGCTCCAGCTCCAGCTCCAGCTCCAGCTCCAGCTCCAGCTCCAGCTCCAGCTCCAGCTCCAGCTCCAGCTCCAGCTCCAGCTCCAGCTCCAGCTCCAGCTCCAGCTCCAGCTCCAGCTCCAGCTCCAGCTCCAGCTCCAGCTCCAGCTCCAGCTCCAGCTCCAGCTCCAGCTCCAGCTCCAGCTCCAGCTCCAGCTCCAGCTCCAGCTCCAGCTCCAGCTCCAGCTCCAGCTCCAGCTCCAGCTCCAGCTCCAGCTCCAGCTCCAGCTCCAGCTCCAGCTCCAGCTCCAGCTCCAGCTCCAGCTCCAGCTCCAGCTCCAGCTCCAGCTCCAGCTCCAGCTCCAGCTCCAGCTCCAGCTCCAGCTCCAGCTCCAGCTCCAGCTCCAGCTCCAGCTCCAGCTCCAGCTCCAGCTCCAGCTCCAGCTCCAGCTCCAGCTCCAGCTCCAGCTCCAGCTCCAGCTCCAGCACGCCCCCAGCTCCCTCAGCCTCTCTTCATAGGGCTGTGCTCCAGGCCCCTCACCAGCTTTGTCACCCTTCTCTGGACATGTTCCAGTACCTAAATATCTCTCCTGAATTGAGGGGACCAGAACTGGACACAGTACTCAAGATGTGGCCTGACCAGTGCCACGTACAAGGGTAGTGACATTGACGTTCTTAGCAGATAAAGGAGTTAACATTTCTTCTGTGTAAATGGAGTAGTGTGACCTCTGAGAACTACTCTCTTCCAGGTTTGCAGGTAACTTGTCATAATGTCTTCCTGCATTCTCTTTGCTTGTTTAAAGTTTCACTGTAATCGTAAAGGCTGGAGAATTATCTTTCCTATGTGAAACCTGAGGTGGATAGGAAGGCTTATGCAGCATTTAAAAGTGGGCAATCAGCATGGCTGGGAGATTGTCACTCTAACTGGATCATGCAAGAGGCTCCTGATGTTCTCTAGCAGGGCCCCCACGTGCTAGGTCCTTTATGGAGAGGCAGGACAGCTCCTGCTTCGCTGAGCTTAATGTCTAAAAGAATGAGCTAGACAAAGTACAAGAGGAAGGGGGGTAGACACAGGGAGTAAGTCCCTCAAACTCCATTTTGTTGGACCGTGCTGCCTTTCTTGTGTCTATTGTTTCTAAATTAAAGGATATCTAATGTTAGCAGTTGTGGTCCCCTCCCAATAATCACTGTTACAAACATTGCTGGGGTCTGCCAGGGTATTTATGACTCTCCTGGGAAACACCAAGGAGAATTACAAAGCCACTGTGGAACAGAGTGATAAGAAAATTTCTGAATACTGCCTGCATTCAGAAAACTGAAAAATAAATGAAAGCTCAAAAGTTGAGCACTACTAATGCTGACAATGCTGATCTTGCCTTTCATTTAAGCAAGAGAAAACACACTTTGATAAAATAAAAAAAAAAAATTAAAACCCCCAAACAAACAGAACTTTGGTGAAAAATAAGGTTTTGGGTCCTACTATGACCCTATGCTGGAAGATGTAGGCTCCGTTTTCAGTTAATGGTTATGAGCTAATTTTCGACTAAAACAAAGGCTTCAGGTGTTTGGGTCCCATATAGCTTTGCCAGGACAGGATGATGGCCCAGAAGATGTAGTCACTGATGATCTATCTCATCTCTCACTCAATGGAGGTGTGTGAGACTGAGACCAAAACCAGCATTGTCAGATGTTTTGCAGAGAAAGGGGAGAAGTCAGAGAGGGACTTTTCTCCAGCTTGCTTTCCCAAATTGATCTCGGAGAGTGGAGTGCTTTGCTCTTACAGTTAGCATGCAGAACAGAAGGATGGATGGGTCTAGTGCAGTGAGCTCATAGTCTACACCCCACAGTGTAATGTGCCATGTAGGTACACAGGTGCTTTAATGAATACATGCATGAAAGAGCAATATGTAAATACCTAGGAAGGTGGCTAACAAAGACTTTTAAAGGTCTCCACCAAACTGGGTGGAGTGGCTGACACACCAGAAGGCTGTGCTGCCATTCAGCAAGACTTGGACATCCTGGAGGGTTGGGTGGAGAGAAATTTAATGAAGTTCAACAAGGGCAAATGTAGAGTCTAGATCTGGGACAGAACAACCCCAGGGATCAGTATGGGTTGGGGCCTGATCTGTTGGAAGGCAGTGAAGAGGAAGAGGATCTGGGGGTCCTAGTGGATAGGAGGTTGACCATGAGCCAACAGTGTGCTCTTGTGGCTAGGAGGGCCAATACAATTCTGGGGTGTATTAAAAGGGGTGTTGTTAGTAGGTAGAGAGAGGTTTTCCTCCTCTACTCTGCCCTGGTGAGGCCACATCTGCAGTACTGTGTCCAGTTCTGGGCCCCTCAGCTCAAGAGGAACATAGAACTGCTTGAGAGAGTCCAGTGCAGAGCCACAAGGATGATTAAGGGAATAGAACACTTCTCTTATGAGGGGAGACTGAGGGAGCTAAGGCTCTTTAGCTTGGAGAGGAGGAGACTGAGAAGTGTCCTCACTAATGTTGTAAAGGGTAAATGCCAGGAGGATGGAGCCAGGCTCTGCTGGGTGACGCCCAGGACAAGGGGCAATGGGTGGAAGTTAAGTCATAGGAAATTTCATGTAAAGATTAGGAGGAATCTTTTCCTTGTGAAGGTGACAGAACATTAGAACAGGCTACCCAGGGGCGTTGTGGACTTTCCCTCTCTGTAGATATTAAAAACCTACCTGGATGTATTCCTGTGTGATCTGGTAGAGGTGATCCTGCTCTGCAGAGACATTGGACTGGTTAATCTTCCAAGGTCCTTTCCAGCCCTTGATGTTCTCTGACCTTCCCTTCCATATATTCCTGCTTCCAGTACCACCTCCAGTTTTCCACCATATTTGCCCCTTTTCCACCAAACATTTTCCCCTTTTATGCCCCAGAGCACCTAGGGGGGAAGTCTCCTCCCACTCCAGGTGTCACCACTTTGCCCTCCCTGCCCACTCCCCTATTTAATTGGCCTAGGGAAGCAGAAGCCCTAAGGTTGCCCAACTGGGCGGAGAGCTCCTTCTCCTGTCGCCACTGGTGAGTACCTGCGGTGCATACCGGGTGATTTGGATTAGGACAAAGGCCGGGGGGCCTGGTGGCCCCCCGGCCAGGTAGGGTAGAGGCTCAATGATCATTCTGACATTGCTCATGGCTGCTGGTTTGGGCTTCTTACTTAGGCTGAGCTTGTCTCAGTTTATCTGCTTCTTTCTGCTCGCTTGTTAAACTGTAAAAATGCCAGGAACAGATCTCTCAGATGTTTTGAGAAGCATTGAATGAGCATGGAGGAAATGTCTGAGAATCCTTAACAAGGGAAAGAGAACAAAACTCGAGTCTTGTTGATACTCTGTCTTGTTTTGTAACTAACTTGAAACTTGCTTTATTTGGTACCAGGTGGAATCCTGACTGTGTGAAGCTAGGTTAGAGCATTGGATGACTACAATGCAGTTCAGGATTTGATCTTACTGGGCTGCTTCACAGCCAGAGGGTGTTTTACAAATTATCTCAAACCACGTGTGCTTTTGTTTTAAACTCTTCTGGTTTTCACACAGACTAAGCAATCTCTTTTCACAGCATTGCAAGCTGCAATCCTCCAGGTGTTCTGTGGTTTGGTTGGGCAATATATTGATTTGTTCCCAGGTGGATGGAAGTATAAAGCTGCTACACAGGTCGTACCCTAAGGTCTGTAAGTATATTTTTCATCACTCTTAGGCACCTCATAAGATTCAGAGGTTTATGGCTTAAAATTCCAAAGGAATAACAGCAACAAGTGTTAAGTCATTAATGAAGACAAATAGACAAGAACTTCTCTTAAGTGTAGCCTGGATAAAGTCTCTTGCCTAAATTCAGTCTGGCATATGAAATGCCATTATCCTTGGAAGAGATTCTCCTTTTCTGCAGGATAAGGCTTGTTCCAAGGGGCCTGTTAACATCAGTCCAAACTTATGTGGGGAGAATTATGATGGTTCGTCCAATTATCTTCAAGTTAGCTTTTTTCCACTGAAAATTTCACATTGCCAATAGAGAAATTTAGTAGAGCTTGTAATGGGTATATTCACAGCATGCTACCCCAGACACCATGTATCCAGGGAGAAGCCGGACTAAAGGAAGATGGGAACGTGATAAATTTGATTCCAACTTTAAGCATTTTGGAAGGACAAGTGCAGCTTGGTGTTTTGTTCTCTGCTTCCATGGCTCATAACAGTATTTCTTTCTCTTGCCCCTTTGCTCCCTTATTCTGCAATTTAACATACATTTATATTTTGCCTTTACTTGAAGGGATTTGGCCTTATATATATGTAAATTTTTTTTTAAAATCTTCTAAAGTAAGGGATTTGTATATCTGGACTCTGCTTACAGAGAAAAAGTCTGTTCATCACTGAAGAAAACTCTTTTAGTGTGACAAAAGCCACCAGGACACTGGGTTGCATCAACAGGAGCATCACCAGCAGAGATAATGAAGTCATTGTCTGACTTTACTTAGTGCTAGTCAGACCACACCTGGAGCCCTGCCTGAACTTTTGGTCCTTGCTGTACAAAAAAAGACTGAAAAGTGTCTAGAGAAAAGCCACAAGATTGATCTGAGGACTGGGAACCCTCCTGTGTGAGTATAGGCTGAGAGCTGGGCTTGTTCAGCCTGGAGAAGAGAAGGCTGAGGGGGAGCAATTATTATCATGGACCAGTACACAAAGAGCGGCTACCAGGATGATGGAGACTCCTTTTTTACATGGAGTCCCATGGAAAAGACAAGGGATGATGGAGAGATCTTACAGCTGGGGGCATTCCCTTTGCACTTCAGAAGAGAATGTTTCCTCATGAGCGCAGTCAGACACTGGAATCGTCTCCCAGGGGAAGCAGTGGAGTCCTCTACACTGAAGAGTTGTAAGACTTAGCTTGACAGCTCATTTTGACTCTGCTATTGCCTGGAAAGGTTGGGCCAGATGATCCTTGGGGTCCCTTCCAGCCTGACATTCTGTGATCTAGCCCAAGCACCCCCTGCAGTAAGCAGGAACATCTTCAACTAGAGCAGGTTACTCAGAGCCTTATCCAATCTGACTACTCCTGGGGATGGGGCATCTACCACCTTTCTGGGCAACATGTGCTAGTGTCTCACCAGCCTCATTGAAAAAAAAATAACACAACTCTTCTTTATATGTAGCCTGAATCTCCCCTCTTTTAGTCTAAAACCATCGTCCCTTGACCTGTCACAACAAGCCCTGATACAAAGTCTGTCCCCATCTTTCTTATAAGCCCACTTTTAGTACTGAAAGGCTGCTATAAGGTCTTCTCTGAGCCTTCCTCAGGATGAATAACCCCAACTCTCTTAGGCTTTATTAATAGGAGAGGTGTTTCAGTTCTCTGATCATGACTGAATCATAGACTGTGTAGGACACAGCTGCTACTCTTGGGCTATGCCGCTCAGAGGTGGTGCCCTCTCCATCTTCTGCCTGGATCATTCCGCTTTGTGTATATTTTGAGGCAAATTCTCAAACAGATCCAGGATGATGAAAATCATGTTATTCAATGTAGTTAACAATCAAAATATTCCCATCACCTTTATGGTGGATAAGCTCTATTTCTTGGGTTAGGGAGTCCTTGTCACTTGCATTTAGCAAGCTATCACTCGGTAAAACCACACCTTTATTCATCTGAAGATGCAGCCCAGCTTTTGTATTGCTGTGCAGGAGACAAGCTAGAGATCCGTGATACTCCTGAAAACAAAAAAAGGCAGCGAATAACCTGTCTGCCCTGCCCATCAGTTTCTCAATAGAATTGATCCTGAGCGCGCAAGGTTGTCTGTGCGCCGCCGCTAAGTGCATAATAGCTGTAATGCGCTAACTCGTTATTCTGTGAAGTGCTGTGAAATGCCACAATTACGAAAGATGCTACATAAACCCAGGTTCCAATCTAGCCAAGTGACGGTCACATGGGCAGGCAGGCTGCGGCTGCACTGCTGCACGGTCTGCAGTCCACTGGTTTTTATGGCTACCAATGTCCCTTGGACTTGTTTGCACGTGCCAGAAATGACAAGTGCCCTCTCAGGTTGGGTTTTCTTTTCTTTTTTTTTTCATGTCATTGCCTTCTGATTCTTCCCTTTGTCCTTGTACTGTGGGACACTGAAATTTCAGATGGTTTCTGCTCTGGTTGCTCAGCTTTTTAATCCCTGTGGGTGCCTATCAGTTCTCAATGAGGGTCAGTTATAATGTAATTTTATCTTATAAAGTACACCAGCTCTTGGCCTACTGGGTAACCCAAGGTGAAAGAGAGCAAATGAAAAGCAGATTAGAAAGCGTGCTGGGGGGGAAGGGAGTCTCTAGTGTGAGGGAAGAGTTTGCAGAAGGGAAAACTGAAAAATAAGGCATGCACATGTAGCTCAAAGGACTTCATTACAGCTAATTTAGGAAGATAACAAAGGAGTGATGTCAGCACGATCCAAATGAGGGAGACATACAATGGGAAGAACAGAGAGAGCAAGAACAAATAAGAGTCATAAAATGGACAAATGTCTTCAAGCCTTTGGAGAGTATGTTTTAGTGCCTCTTCCCCCTCCTCCTTTCCTGTTCTTCAGGAAATGTCCTACTAACAAGGGGAGCAAAAGGGTTGGCAAGTTTAATAATGCCCTCAAGGTGATGAAATGCTGGTGCTTGACAGAACAAAAACCTGGCCATCCAGTTCCCCAGCTTTGTTTAACTGGGAGCCAGCCTTTTTAGTGTAATATCAAATCTGGTGACCCACACAGTGTTCATTGTACATGAGATAAGATATCAGAAATTCACCATTAGGAATGTAATTACACTGAGTGCTCCAAAGAAAGAAAGAAAGGAAGGGTCCCTTTCCCATCTCCACCTCTTTTTTTTTTTTTGGAACCCGAGGGGCTTTAATTGATAGAAAAGTAAATATTGCAGCTGGGCTTCTCAGTTTACTCTGTGAAGTCTGGCTAAGATGGTGATCATTAAGATGTGCATGTTTGTAGCTCTAGTCAAGAGACTGGTCAGCTTTTGACACCAGTGAGCTCTGGAATGATGGCACCAGGACACAGGACTGGTAATTAACTTGTTCACAAAGATGAACGTGTTAAAACCTTGCATAGCTCTAAAACCTTTGTTTTTTTCTTCCCCTCCTTTGTGTCATCTGGTCTGAGGCCACACAAAATCTCAGATACGTGTGTCCAAATTTATTGCATAAGAAACAGAGACACAAAGATTTCTAAACTGACCTATTCAGACATGCCATAGTGGATTGTAGTGTTTATCATCTCCTGACCTTCCTGAACAGAACTGGTTCTCCTGATGCATGTAGTCCCTTACTATGAAAAATGGAGCTGAAGAAGAGAGAGAAGGGCTTGGACTGTGTAGTGCTGGAAGGTGCATCTGGCCATATCTGACATCCAAGTTATTTATCTTTGTAGATCAAAGAAATGTCGAGTCCTGCACTTGTACCTGGTGATTTTGTATTGATGGGGCTGTTGGTTTGGGGACAAGAATAAGCTATAATGAATGAGCAGATCTTAATTCAGTAAAAGCAATATAATTTATGCCAAGGATGGACTTTTTACTGGTCTAGAGCAGTGGGGAAATGTTGATTTAAGGTGGGCTAGAGTCTTTCTGTATATGTACAGCAAGCCAAGAATCCAGCTGGTAGGAGATTCCTTGCGTTGATGAACCTACGAGTACCTCGTTGATGTCGCCGATACCCTATGCAAGAGTGCTTAAGAGTGGATGAATGTTGGAGAGATTGTGGATTACTTTGTAAAGCAAGCGTGGCTTGTAAGTAATGTGGAGCTGACCCTTTGTGACACTTGCTTGACCCAGAAACAAAGCAGCAGGCAGGAGAGCCCTGCAGTAAATGAACACTGTTTTGATATTTTCTAATAATAAAACCTATGAAGTTAACCTTTGCAAAGCATAGTTAAACTTAATTTGTTTTTTCAAATGTGCAATGTTTTCAGTGTGTTTGTTTGTACTGTAACCTAATTTTCCACTTCCTTTCCCTTGTCATACAGTTTTTAGGCCAGGAATGGCGTAATGAATAGAGAGAAGAATGTCAGTTTAGGCTGCAAAAAGCCTCTGTGAAAAAGCCTAGATGATCATTCCTTATTTAATTCTACTGTATGTAGCATTTGAAAGCTCCTGTCTCTTCTGGTTTAAAGCTAGAGGACTGCTAATAAAGAATCATTCTATGTGGCCTATTGCACTCTGTATGAATGTAATTTGAAGAATACTACAATTAAAAAAAAATAAATGTATTTGTATGTCTCACTCTGGTTAATCTAGTGCCACTGTGCTGCTGGGGTGAAGGTAGCTTGGCTCTGGGGTTTTAGTCTGTGAGCAGACTTTACTCACTAGGATCCTTGTTGGGCTGAGGCTGGGTCCAAATTGAAGTGCTGGATTATGTTACCTTGAAAATGGGAGCAAGCATTAAGTCGCCAGCTGCATCAGTATCTGAACTGGGTGGAGAGGCTGACACACTGGAAGGATGTGTTGTCATTGAGAGACTTAGGTTGGAGGGTTGGGAGGGAGACATATAATGAAGTTCAACAAGGGCAAGTGTAGAGTCTTGCACCTGGGGAAGAACAACCCCAGGTATCAGGATTAATTGGGGACTGACCTGTTGAAAGGCAATGAAGGGGGTCCTGGTGGATGGGAGGTTGACCATGTGCCACCATTCTGGGGTGTATTAAAAGGGATGTTGTTAGTAAGTCAAGAGAGGTACTCCTCCCCTTCTACTCTGCCCTGGTGAGGCCACATCTGGAGTACTGTGACCAGTTCTGGGCCCCCCCAGTTCAAGAGGGACATAAAACTGTTTGAGAGAGTCTAGCCACAAAGATGATTAAGGAACACCTTCCTTACAAGTAGAGACTGAGGGAGCTGAGGCTCTTTAGCTTGGAGGAGACTGAGGATTGACCTCGTTAATGTTTGTTAATATGTAAAGGGTGAGTGCAAAGAGGCTGAAGCCAGGCTCTACTGGGTGATAACCAATGACAGGACAAGGGGCAATGGGTGGAAATTGAGGCATAAGAAGTTTTAGGTAAATATGAGGAGGATTTTTTTCCCTATGAGGGTGACAGAACACTGGAACAGGCTACCCAGGGGCATTGTGGATTCTCCCTCTCTGTAGATATTTGAAACATCTCTGCTTATGATCTAGTGTGTCCTGTATAGGTCATCCTGCTCTGCAGGGGTGTTGGACTGGATGATCTCTCGAGGTCCCTTCCGGCCCCTAACGTTCTGTGACTCTGTGTCATTTGTCAAGGAACCTCTTTCTTTCTTGTGGGTTGAACCCAGGTTCTGGATCTGAATATATATATAGAGAATTGGGTCCTTTACCAGCTCTGTATGGGTAGGTGTACACTGGAGATGAATCAGGCTCAGTACACTGTGATATGTTAATTTGCCAATAATCATTATAAGTAATAGCTTTCCTGATTCATGAGTTCCATAAATTGATTAGTCCCTCTCTTAATGAAGAGCACTACATACATAATAGATCATTCTTTCACTTTATGACTTTATCTGGCCCGGGGAACTTGAGCACACCGATCTGCACTGGTAGATACCACTTCTGTTTCCCAGTGTGCTACTGCACAAATGAGAGCATTTAATACTGTACACATCTATTGTGCACATTCTGCACAGAATTTGTAGAGTGTGCCCTCTGATACATCATGGTGCAAAGACAGCTTGCTTCCTACCAGATCATCTTTACCAAAAGCAGAATTTAGGTAGCTGACTATGAGCCAGCAGCATGTTCAAGTTGCCAAGAGGGCCAATGACATCCTGACTCGTCTCAGGAATAGGAGTAGGGAAGTGATTGTACCTCTGCATGCAGCACTGGTGAGGCCACACCTGTAGTACTGTGTTCAGTTTTGGGCCCCTCCCTACAGGGATATTAAGGTGTTGGAGGTTGTCCAGAGAAGCATAACCAAGCTGGTGAAGGGCCTCAAACACAAATCTTACGAGGAATGGCTGAGGGAACTGCAGTTGTTTGGTCTTTAGAAGAGCAGACTGAGGGGAGACCTCACCTCCCTCTACAGCTACTTCAAAGGAGATTGGAGTGAGGTGGGGTTCTGTCTGTTCTCACATGTAACAAGTGACAGGACAAGAGAAAACAGCCTCAGGTTGTGCCAGAGGAGGTTCAGGTTGGATATTATGAAAAACTTCTTCACAGTAAGGGTTATCAAGCATTGAATACTCATGAAGTGGTGGAGTCGCCATCCCTGGAGCCATTTGAAAGACATGTGAATGTGGCACTTAGGGACATGGTTAGTGGTAGTGGCTTAGCAGTAGTGATGGGATTGGGAGCTCAAGGCAAGCAGTTGGACATGGCAAGCAGTAATTTCAGAGATCTCTTCCAACCTCAAGAATTCTATGATTCTATGAAAGACTAAGCTGACTCTGTGCTCAGCTATGGAGACCTGTGCTAGACGTTGTCTTGCTTGTCAAGCAGTAGTGGCTGCTTTGAAGAATGACCAATAACATCTTAAATGATTTCTCTACTCTTAAAAACTCTCTTTTCCAGTGAAGTAGTTAGTGTCCTGTGAACTAGCTGCCTTGGGAGCTGAACTTAAGAACAAGCTGGATTGATCTTTCAAGTGGGTGAAATGGGGACTGTTGCTGGCAGGATGATGGGAGGAGAGGGCTGAATCTGTTCAGGCTCTGTTGTACAATGGAGCATCCACCTTTTTCTCTGACACGTGTGAACTGCTTCGGTATGTTAAATGGAAGGATGCTCTAGGATGCCTGAACAGTGGCAGGGCCCTTTTCAAAACGCTTTTGTCTCCAGTGAGAACAGGGTTACATTTCTTTTTCAAATGGACTTTGCTTCAGTTATCCATGCCTTTGACCCTTTGAGATGTCATTGCCATAATACACTCTACATGGGGCTATACGTTGAGCCCACTCAGAAACTGAAGCTAATGCAGAACGCAGTGACCCGCTTATTAAGTAGCGCTTCATGCTGGGAACGCATCACACTAATGTGCTGGGATCTGCACAAGCTGCCAATACGTTTTTGGATGTTGATGTTAACCTATAAAGCTATAAATGGTCTGGTACCTAGCCACTTGGGTCAGGAGGGAAGGCACGGTGCCTTTATTAATTATACAAGTCTCCAGCTGAGAATGAATCTGCTTAGGCTTCTGGAAACAGTTCACACTGGGCACGTTGAGAGGCTTAATGCAGGAATTAACATACCCTTACATTGCATCGTTTCATTTGCATAGCAACTCCTAGGCTAGCAGCTATACCTTCCCTTGCACCTACCTTTGATGTTGTTGCTGCCACCTCTAAGGCTCTTTGTAGACTTGGCAATGTGCGCTCTGGACTTGGGACCGAAGGGCAGTTTTACCCATCTGCCAGAGCAGGAGAAAGTCCCTCTGAGGGCCTGGCAGAGAGCTCCTAAACTGGGACATGTCAGTGTTAGCAGAACTAGCGAGCAGGAAAATAGATCATGCTTAGTCAGAGGGACTTTCTGAATGCGTCTGAGTCCAGGGAAAGAGCTGCAAATTTGGGGTTGTTTATAGATATTGATCAAAATGGTTTATGGCTTACAAAATGCCCCTTCTTTCCAGAGCAGAGCAAGTAACCCATGATATTCAGCTGTTATGTCTGCAGGCAGATCTGCAGCTACTTCCTGCATTTGTCCATGGCATTTCTCGTCGGTAATTACAGTAATATTTATGTCTCTCTGCATTTTTATATGTCCTTTGTCAAGCTGATTAGAGGAGGCACGGAGCTGCCCTCTCATAATAAAAGATTGAAAAAAAATAAAAAGAGGCCTTATTAGGAAGCTTGCTGACATCAACTAAATTGAGTTTCACCTTGTATCAAAATGTTAATAAATAAGCAGTGATGCTCAGTGCATTGCTGCAACATACACACTCCACTCACACGGCTTCCTCTGTGCTTTGTACAACACAGCTTTTTCCTTTTCAATGCAAGACAATACTGAGTGGTCTAGGGGAAAGGATATTTCATGTTCAAGACTTATTTTTTTTTCCCCCCAAGCAGACCTTTAAAAAATGTGTAAATTAATTTGTCAGGTATCCAGTCATTCTCACCATACTTTTTGATTCCAGTGTTGTACATATTGGAGCCTTAAATCTAACATTTTCTTCTGCAGTACTTGCAAATGTGAGGTGTAATTTACATTTGTTTTTCTTGCAGATTAAGAAGAGCATAAAACACAGGCAGCTTTCCTTTCAGATGCCATTGACTATAAAAAGTCAGGCTGGAAAAAGCCACAGGAGCAAAGAACCGGGGGGNTTTTGGAGGTGTAAAAGGCATCTTTAGAGTCAGCAGACCAAGAGGCTCTTGTTCCAGTCTGCATCTCCCTCAAATATTTATAACAACAGTTTACACTCTTTTAACTTCTGGTTCCTCTCTTATAAATCTGTATTTAGGTAGATAATTTTAAAAGCCTGCTCTTGCCAATTGCTTCTATGACCGTGCCAGGTCTGTGCTCTTGATCAAGGGCTGTTTTAGCAACGAGCTTGGGGTTTTAAGGGCAGCTGTAATTTGGGTGGTTTCTGTAGATACCAGTAACAGCCAAGTGGTGATCAAAGCAGCACAGTCAGGATGTCCTGGCAGGGCTGTGGGCGCTGGAGACCAACAGAAACAGGCAAGGGCTGGCAACAGTGCCCCAGCTCACTGCCAGCTGCTGCTGCTGGCTGCCTGCACACTGGTGACAAGTACTGCATGGTGACCAGTGCTTCCTACGGAATAATAGACTTGTTTCCATTGAAAGAACCTTTCAATCACCAAGTCCAACACCTAACCCAGCACTGCCAGGTCACCACTAAACCATGTTCCTGAACACCACATCTACAAGTCTTTTAAATACTTCCAGGGATGGTGACTTCCCCACTTCCCTGGGCAGCCTCTTCCAGTGCTTCACAACCCTATTTTCCTAATATCCAAACCCTGGACCATCTTGAGGCTATTTCTTTTTATCCTGTGTCTTGTTACTCGAGAGAAGAGACTGACTGCTCCCTCACTACAACGTCCTTTCAGGTAGCTCAAAACCTGTGCCTACCAGGAGCTGCCTGGCTGGCAGTGTTACCGTACAAACCTGCATCCTCAGTGTGTGCCTCTGGATGGGAGTTTTTTCTCAACTGGTTTTTCTCCTCTTCCTCTGATTTTGAGGCAACTGCTAACAGCATGTGAGCATCATTTTCAACAGGGGAGAGGAGCTGATGTGGCCATCCTCTCTGTCTCTGTGGCACTGATCTTGGACCCCCAGCAGGGACTCACTGTGTCACGTGATAGAACAAATGTGACAAAAAAATGCTGGAGATGCTGCTGAGGCTTGACAGCCCTGGGGGAAGCAGCAGTGCTCCATTGCCATCTCTGGCTCCCTGCCTTCTGTGGGTCAGATAATCCCAATTGCCCAAATATTCTGAGCCGAGCAAGCCCACTTGAGATCAAATCCTTATGAGCTTGTCTAATCAGCCCTTTCTCCTCCCTCTTTCTCAGCAATTTTCATCTCTGCCTCTTTGCTGCAGTGCTGGGATGTGTTCCCTGTAGAAGAGGAGTGCAAAACCCGGTAGCGACTTCGGGGGATTTTTGGCTGTAAACTTAAGGGCTGAACAGATTTGCGGCTTCAAGCACTTGTGCCAAGAATTGGGTTGCTTTGATCAATTAAATTCCCTGGCAGTGAAAGAATAATAATAAAGGTTAGGAGGGGGTGGAGGGGTGGGCTTTCTCTGAAGCTGTGTCTGCAGAGGAGTGTATCTTCCCACTGCCCCTGAATAGCAGCAGCAGGCCCTCCTCTACCCCTTTTATGGATTTAATTCTCTTTGGGAAGCTAATCTCACCCCTGCTGCCCCGGCACAAAACCCAAAGTGGCAATCTTGTGAAGCACAGAGAAGCAACTGGGGGAAACCTAGCTTTTTATGATAATGCCCAGGAAAAGTGACTTGCACCACTGCTCTTAAGAATGCAAACAGGCTTCCCCCACAAACGCGGGATAAACAGCACGGCTTGGACCTGCCAGCAAAACAGAAATGGAAGGACTCTCCCGGGGAACTCTTTGCTTGCCAGCAAGCACAGCTTCCATTGTACCCAAATACACTGGAGGTGATTTTGAGGAATGGAGAAGGAAACTTAAGGAGTGGATTTATGAAAGTTCTGGGGAAGACCCTTGCCTCCTGCCCAGTGCCTTGGTGGTTGGTTGTGGTGTGGTGTGTGTGTGTAACACTGTCAGCTTGCCTGAGCCTGGCAACTTGCATTCTGAGCAGGCTTTGCCCATTTTCTTCCTGCATCCCAGAATGGCTTAGGTTGGAAGAGACTTCAGAGATCATCCAGGAAATATAAAGAGTGGATTTATGGAAGCTCTGTAGGAAGACCCTTGCCTCCTGCCCAGTGCCTTGGTGGTTGTTTATGGTGTGGTGTGTGTATGTAACACCGTCAGCTTGCCTGAGCCTGGCAACTTGCATTGCGAGCAGGCTTTGCTATCAGGTCAAGGGTTTGCCCAATTTGTTCCTGCATTCCAGAACCCCAGAATGGCTTAGGTTGGAAGAGACTTCAGAGATCATCCCCTCCTACCCCCGCTGCCCTGGGCAGGAATGCCTCTCAAGTAGACTTGGCCACTCAAAGCCTCATCCAACCTGGCCCTGAACACCTCCAGGGAAGGGCCATCCCCAGCCCCCCATGGCAACAAATTCCAGAATCCCACCATACTCGTTCTGAAGGACCCCTTGCCAAGATCCAGTCTAAACTTACTCTCTCTCAGCTCCAAACCATTCCCTCTTGTCCTATTTCTAGACACCCTTGTGAAAAGTCCTTCTGCAGCCTTCCTGTAGGATCCCTTCAGGTACTGCAAGGCAGCTCTAAGGTCCCCTCTGGACTCTTCTCTAGGCCTATACATGCAAGAAATATGAAGGTGAATCCACTCCCAGATGGAATGACAGTGTTCATGTTTCTCCCCTAGCCTAGCAGTGTCATGGCTGCCTGGTGAGCAAGGACACCTGAGGATGTGGAAAGCCAAGGGGTCTGCTGTGTGGTGCAGATGCCTTCATCTGATGGTAGCCTTCTCTTAAATGGGGACTGGCCCCTCCTGGCCTCATCACTCTGCAGCTCTGTTGTTATGTCCTTTGGGAAGCTATTGGCTAGGACACTTTTCCTCTTGTAGGAAGAGTTTTCTGTGTTCTGGGCTCCTTGACAGGCTGCAGCAGGGCTGCCTGAGCCCTGGTGCTGAAGAGCTGTAGTGATAGAGAGCACGTAGAGAGGACAGGGAAGAAGGCTGTGGGACCACTTGTACTTCAGCAGCTGCACTCAAGACGGACACAAAGATTGTGATGGTGTGTCCCAAGCTGTATTTCAGCAATGCAAACCTTTCTCTGAAGGCCCCAAAGCTGGGAGTGCCCTGGGTGGAGAGAGTGGTGAGCAGCTGGCAGAGCAGCACAGATCCAGCTGTGAGTTGTCCTCCGAGGTGGAGTGGCTGAGGAGGCTGCTGAGCCAAAGCTCACCTCCCTGCCCCATTCCCCAGCATGGAATGGTTTCTTCACTGGAGGTAGCTGGATATCATTTCTGTGCACTGGCTGCCAGAGTCACTTCAATTTACCTTAGTCTATTAAATCACCTGTCGCAAAACTGTTCATCTGGAGATCAAATTTGGAAAGGCAGCAGCTGGAGGAAAATTGGAGCAGACAAATGTGTGTAAAATGTTTCTCTCCAACTGCTTTCATCGCAGGCAATTCTTGACTAAATGATGAGGCTTAGGGCTGTAAGTATCTCTGTTGTTTCAACTAGAGTAAACTGAAACCAAGGTCAAGCCATTGTTAGTTTGAGTCCTTTTCCCTTCTAATCTTCTATATTTCACTATGGTTATTTTAAGTAATGGTCTGCCACTTGCTATTTCAAGCTTCCAGAGGTATGTCTGCTCTACTATCTTGTTTGCCAGCTGAAATATTTCCACCCTGCTAGTGGATGCGATTACATAATTTAAAATTACACCAAGGCCTGAAATTATTGGATTTTTTTCCCCCTCTAGTACAAATGAATGCATGTAAACTGTTTAACTTCCCCTCCTGCCTGCAAAGTCCAGTGAAGGGAAATTAATTTTTCATGATGGATGTACTGGGGGAGGAGACGAAAGGAATAAAAAGAAAGCATCTGAGCACGAGGACAGCAGCAAAAGTAGCATGCTAATTCCTGGGTGATAGTGTGATGTTTTTTCACCTGTTTCTTTAATTACTAGGAGTTACTGAGCCTCATCAGCTGCCTTCACAGCCCTGGGAGGAGAGGAAATGCTGATGGGTTCCCAGCCACGCAACTTTTCAGATTCATGCCAAGCCTGTGCACAGAGTTGGGTTCCTCCCAGGACTGTTCATCCACAAATGTGTAGGTCATCTGAGATCCAAACTTACTTTGAAGATCAGAAGTAACCTGTGTGGTCTCTTTTAATGTACAAAACCCTTTATTCGAATCATGGCTTTAAGAGCAGAGTTTACTGAATTCAAAGCAGTGTCTTGGTTGCCTGACATCTAGTAAATAGGTTTATTGAATACTGCATTATAGAGGGATTAATTTGCTCCAGCCTCCTCTCCACTCCTGGGAATCCTGAATTTTGTCTCTCATGCTATTAGTTAGCCTGGCAAGGTTACTTCCTTAAAAAAACTTTTAAAAGATAAAGCTGATTTGCTAAAAGGACTCCCTTGTATCTGCCCACACAACGTGAAATGTGTTTTCCCTACCGCTTCTGTGGGGCATCCAGAACTAAGGACATCTGAACCCAGGGTGTGGAGGTGTGTCCAGAGACAACTATAAGTGAAAAGGTTCAGGTTTCCCATTCCTGCTTTAGTGCCACTTGGGTGTTACCACACAGGATGTGTAATGATGGCCCTCAAAGGCCTCTTTGAATTCGCACTTGCGATCTTGATGTAGTATTAATGCAGGCTTCACCCAGTATTTTGTTTCATGCTTCCTTCACTGCAGACATCTGCTTCTTGTGGAAAACCAGCTGGAGTGTCTCTCTCTCTTTCCTCTTTAATAAACTCTAGCTTGGGACCACGGATCCTTCAACAACCTCATCCCTTTTTGATGTGCCCTTGGTTTTCTCTTATTTACAGCAACTGCTCTGCTTGGGATTTTCTTGTTCATTCTCTCCCTCCTCTCAATTTCTCAGGACAAGCTGAAAATGAGATTTAATGGGCCTCCCACTGTTGTTGCTCTTTGGAGATTACTGGGATCAGATGTTCTTCTCTTGAGAACTAGATCAAAGAAAATGAGAGAGGGTAAAGACCAGGATGCTCAGGAAGGCAACAGAGAGCAAGAGAAGAGCAGTTCTTAGCACATAATATGGCAGTGCAGGGCATTTTTTGGCTTTGCTGGCAGCTTGCCCGAGTTTTAGAGAATTGTCACTGCCATTATGGTGTGAAAAGCTAAATAATTCTGTTTCAAAACCACCCAGTGCCGCCTGAGTGTTTGACTTTGTTATGAGGATTGTCTTGGGCTACAAGCTATAAACAACCCACTAGTTTTAATGTGGGATTATTTGGCTGACCTATCCATCCCTGTGTACCCAGAAATCCTCTCCATATTAATTGCATTTCACTGCTGGGAACACCTGTTATCAAGGGCACAGCTGAACAGGCTCTTAAGGCTTCCAAATCTCTGATAATACTCCTGTTAAACCTCTCTTTCTTGTCTTAAAAAAAAAAAAAATAAAGAAAAAAGAGCAACTGCTTCGACTTTCTCCTTAGCAGCAGACCGAAGCTACAATTCCATCTCCTCTTTTCAGAGTGAGATGCCTTTGCAGCAGAGGAGCTGATGGTTTTTGAAGGCTATCACTGCACTCTCCCTTTCATCCTCTTGTGTTGTGATGGAGAAGGGTCACCCAGGGGACTAGGTTGCGACTTGGGATTCAAAAGCCTTGTTTAAATCCCCTGTGACACCACAGCTTCCGTGTGACCGTCTTCAAGCTGTGTCCTTGCACCTGTGCTGTAAAATGTTGATGCAGGTCTCCAGAAGAGACAGGGAAGTGCTCAAACTCTGCTGTGAGAAGGGTTTTGGTTCCTGACAGAAGTTGGTTCATGCAGTTCCATGTGTTCCAAATGCCAGTCCTGTCACCACTGGCGGTAACAGGGTGCAAGGAAGGGAGATGAGGAAGTCCGTTACGGACAGTAGATGGGACAGTGGTTGGGTGACCAGCTGCAGGGGAAACAGTGGAGAGGGCTCAAGGAGATGGAGAAAATGTCTTTGTAGCTCAGACTCTTAACACATTTGGTTTTGTTGGTAAAAATAAGTTCTTGGTAGTTATGAAGCCTAAGGGAAACAAATGCAGAATAGCAAGGACTTCTGTTTGGTTGGTTGGTTTTATT
>VWZI01015226.1:2572561-2611701 GCA_013396835.1 Psilopogon haemacephalus
TTTTTTTGTTGCTTTGTTTGGTTTTGTTATTTTTAAGTGCTACATTTAATCCCCTTATAAATGTGAGAGAAATCCCACAACATGAAGTGTCTGAAGAAGGAGATAAGCCCTCCGTGCTCGACAGTTCTACAGTGTTTATTCCTTTTCCTCTCTATTTTCTTATCACTATCAGAGAGCGACGGAAAGCTTTTGTCAGAGTTCTCCTTTAGAGGGAGAGATGTTATTTGAATGTAACAAAGTCTGAGCAAATGGTGTGACCCAGGCAATGAGCAGTATCTCTAATTTCTGAATTTTCTAGCTCTTGTGAATGGTGTCAGGATCTTAACACGACGCTTAGACTGCTCTGAGAAGAGGATGGCTTCTATGGAAACCCACTTAGACAAGTGATTCAAAAGCCATCTTTTCAGAAAATTGCTTCGCCGTATATGAGATTTCTTTTTTAAAACTAACTACATGGGAGTTCTTGGCAATGATGTTCTCTACATCTGAAGGTCTAACTAGCATGAAATAGAGCTGCTGCTCTCATTTATATACATTACACTATCTGGTTCCTCACTTGTGGTCTGGTGAAAGCATGAATTTTCAAGTTATCCTCATGGGACTTCTCTGGCTTTTTTTTTTTTTTTTTTTTTTTTCCNTCTTGGTTTTTTTTTTTTTTTTTTTTTTTCACTTTACCTTTCATTTTCTTCCCTGCTATGTCAGGGTACAGGATGATTATTAAATAGGAATTTTGCTCTGAGAAGCAGGAGAACATGCAGCATCATAATTTTTATTGCTATGGTAGTTTCTTATTCTCTTCTCAAGAGAGCACAACAATGGCAATGCTTTCTGGGGAAGATCATAACATGCACGCAGGTTAGCTGGGAGAATTAGAGAGAGATTTTTTTTTTTTCCCCCCTGGTGTAATGTTTGTCAAGCAAACGATAGGATGCTTCTTGTAAATACCTTTGCGTGTACACAGTTATCAAGAGCTGTGTGATCCCTCTGTCACTGCTAGACTGCAATCTCAGGGTAAAACCCCACGGTAAATGTCTGGGAGCATTAGAGCATCTCAGCTGCGGGGAGGATGCAAGGCTGTGGTGGGAGAAGAGATTGTGCGGACCAGGAGATGGGGTCATATGAGCACCAGCTCTGTTTGCTTCAGTGGTGTGAAGGAGATCTCTCTGTCAGCCAGCTCAGGCCAAGCCCAGCAAATCCATCCCCCTCCCCACTGGCCCCATCAGAGGAGAACAGAGATGGTAAGGTTGATCACAGCTACTGAGATTCCTTTTGCTGTCCCTGACCCCAAGGATAAGGACACAGACAAATTTCTACAGGCACCAGATGGAAAGGGAGATGAGAAAGTGACCTGGTGAAGAGGAGATAGGGAAAGGATGGAGGGAAAGATATCGCCCTGGGCAAGGAGGCTGACAAATATGGCCAAGGCTGTGTAGCCATTAGTGGCAAGAATGGGTAAGGAAAGCAACATTCTGCTACTATGCCTATTTCATCAGCATCCACTGGGCCTATGATTCCCAATGTCACTTGTACAGGTGGGACCAAATAACTTCTCACAACTCACCCTGCTGATGTCCTCTGCTGCCAGAACAAACACCATTTGGCCCTGTACCTGGCCAGAGCCACCCTGGCCTCTTCCCAGCCCCTCACCCACCAAGAGGGACATGACCTGAGGCACAACCTCATGCCTTTATTTGGAGTTCAGTGGGGAGGTTTTCAGTGGGTACTGCCGCTGCCCATTTTACCTTGGTGGTCTGTTCAGGTTTGGGTTTTGGTTAAAAACACCCATCTGATTTTTTTATGCAAAAGTACACATGCCTTTCCTTCCTCTGCCTTCTAATTATTAAGTGCCTAACCATATAATGAGCTATTTGTTTTTATTCTGTGATATTTTAAAATCAGAGATGGTTTCTGGGGGAGGTAAGCAACCAAAAATATTTATAGGTTAAAATCCAGCTTGGTAGGCTAATTTAATTTAATTAGCTCTAATGTGGGAGTTCAACTCTTGTCATCAAGATAGAAATAAGTTTACTACTTTTAATCCTTTTTGGATTTGTTTATTTATTTCTTTCTTTCTTCCCTAAGTCATTTCCGTATTTCTTTCTTCTCTTCTTTCTTTCCGTAGTAAATATATTATTTATGCTTTTCTTACGCTGAGATTTCACTCCTTAAGTGTCAAATAACCCTCCCCCATCCTCTTTTTCTACTTGGGATTTACAATACACCCCAGGGGGAAAAAAAAAAAAAAGGGTGCTGAGTGTGCTGTGAACAGTGCCCCTTCATTATGAACCAGCCCTTGCAAACTTTTGGAAAACGGACCTACTGTGATAATAAATCTTCTTCCTTGACATGCAGCACTGAATGTGGCTCTGACCACATAAACTGCTCTCCCCATGGTTCTGGGGCTGCTCACAATGCCAACCATTTATAAGGCAGTTGGCTTTACATTAATTAATTCCCAAGTCATTCACAAACAGCAACAATCACCTCAAAGTGCAGGCCTAGGAAGGGGCTGGCGCTCTTGAAAGGGAGATCTGTGTATGAAAGTGTACCACGCTCACACTGGAGAACAAACCCAGCCCTTGAAACCACAATGGCTTTCTGCTCTGGGGCTCAGGGCCACAGCTTCTTTTGGTTCAGCTCATAGTGCTGGTTTATTTACGATGGGTGCTAGTTTCTGGCGTTTGGCTTTTATTTTGTGGAAAGCATTGGCTGAGCATCCTGCCCTAAGGGCAAGGTAGGGCTCCCTGCACTGTTGCCTGCGCGATGAGGCTGGAGAAAGTGATACTGCCTTGGAAAGGAGCTGGAGGATCACAGGAAGACCAGGGAAGGATTGAGATTTGTGACATCCTCTGACAAATTGCAGACTACTTGTCACACAGATTCCAGTATCTGCCTAGATGAGCTATCCTGTAGCCTGCCTGTACAGTTTCAACAGCAGCTGGCAGAGTTTCATGGCTTAGACATTACTAGGAGCAATTTTAAGAAGCTGTATGGGAAGGGTCTCACTCTCCCTCCCCATTACAGCTTTTAAGCATCCACATTTTAAGCTCCCATAGCACCCTTCTGGGGAAACTGGCAGCTTATGGCTTCCATAGGTGGACACTTCACTGGGTAAAAACCTGGCTAGATGGTCAGGCCCAGAGAGAGTTGTTGTCCATGGCAGGGGGGTTGGAACTAGACAATCCTTGTGGTCCCTTCCAACCTTGATGATCCTTGTGGTCCCTTCCAGCCCTGGCTGATGCTATGATTCTATGAGTGTTGTTAAATTTGCTTGGAACACAGTCACAAGTGCTGTTCACCAATATTTGGACCAGTTCTCTTTAATATCGAATCATAGAATCATTTTGATTGGAAACGAGCTTTAAGATCATCAAGTCCAACCATTACCTAACTACCAAGTCTGGTGCTAAACCATGTCCCTCGGCACCACATCTCTGCATCTTTTAAACACCTCCAGGGATTCAACCACTGCCCTAGGGAGTCTGTTCCAGTGTTTGATAATCCTTTGAGTAAAGAATTTTCTTCTAATATCCAACCTAAATTCCTCCTGATGCAACTTGAGACCTTCCCCTTGTCTTATTATTTGTCACTAGGGAGAAGGAACCAACCCCTCATGTCACTTCAAGTAGTTGTAGAGAGTGAGTAGGTCTCCCCTCAACCTCATTTTCTCCAGGCTAAACAATCCCAGTTCCCTCAGCTGCTCCTTAGAAGACCTGTTCTCCAGACCTTTCAGCATCTTCCTTGCTCTTCTCTGGATCTATTCCAGAACCTCAATGTACTTGATGTAGTGAGGGCCCCAAAATCGAACCTAGTACTCAAGATGTAGGCTGTGGGAGATGGAGCTCTTTAGCCTGAAGAAGAGAAGGCTTCCAGGATACCTTGTAGTGGCCTTCCAGTATCTGAAGAGGGCCTCCAGGAAGGTTGGGAAGGGACTATTTGCAAGGTCTTGTAATGACAAGATGAGGAGTAGTGGGTTTAAACTGGCAGAGAGAAGATTTAAACTGGATGTTAGGAAGAGGTTCTTTACAGTGAGGGAAGTGAGACACTGGAACAGATTGCCCAGGGAGGTTGTGGCTGCTCCCTCCCTGGAGGCGTTCAAGCCATGTTGGATGAGGCCTTGAGTGCCCTGTTCCAGTGGGAGGTGTCCCTGCCTATAGCAGGGGGTTGGAACTGGATGACCTTTGTGGTCTCTTCCAACCTAAACCATTTTATGATTCCCTGATGGGGGTTACCTGTCTGTGCCTGGAGGTTGTTCCCCTTGGATTTGCTTCCTGGGGGCTGTCCTCTGGCCAGGGGAGTTGCCTGTTGACACTCGTCCCCTTTCACCTCTATGGCCTTATTTTATCCCTTCTAGAGCTTCTTGCTTTTTTTCCATGGTGGATGTTTTGCCTTGCATAGTCTGAAAATGTGTAAGGATGACAGATTTTTCAGTGGAAACCAATCTAGAGCTTGAAATCCTGACGCACTGGAGATGAGAAGGTTTTTCTCCCACCTCTCCCTGCCAGCTCCTGCTGGAAACGCAGACTGAGCTGAGCTGCCAGTGTGACTTTAACCTGGCAGCCTTGAGGAAGTGCATTAGGCTATTGGCTTTAAGGACACAATTACAAATGAGCTTCACAGGACGATGCCTCATCCAGTCCATGGGGCTGACAGTCCTCTTTCACTAAGCAGCTATTCAGTAGCTTTTCTTCATCAGTTTCTAGTGGGAGGGAGGGAGGAGATAATCTCTTAATTCCAACACCCTGTTCAGATATTGCAGACAAGAGAGAGTTATTAATTTCCTCAGAGGGTTTTTGCTGTCATTCAGCGTGACGGTGTGCTGCATGCTTTAAAAATACAAATGGCTTTATTTTCATGGCAGAACCATAAGATGGAAGAGCATCACTTCCACACTGAAGCTGCCTAGGTAGTTGGTAGTTATGAAGCAGGTGAGTTATGGAGCAGCAGCAAAAAATGCAGGATCAAGGTCAAAACAAAGGCAAGGTTTAGATACCTGATTATCACACCCCACCCACCCTTCCCTTCCAGCTATGTTCTGTTTACCTTACTCCTGTGTCTGCATTTTGTACAGCTCACTGAATTCCATTTTGGTTGCCATTGCTCAGCAAATGGTTCTGCCAAGTTCAGAGGATAGTACATTTAGTACACATTTTAGTACATTGTTGATGTACTAAAAGCTGCTTGATCTGAGAGACTTAGGTAGTCCTGCAGCAAGCAACTGTAGCTCCCCAGGTCAGTGTTTGTCTGCTCTCCTTTCTGCTACTGCAGTTTCCAGTCTCAGTACCTCCTTTTGCAACAGGCAAGAGCAATACAAAGAGTGGTTGCCTTTGCTGCCCTGATTTGGTTCATGCTCAACACCTTCAAGCTGGCTGAGGCAGAAATCCTGTGGAAAGAGTGTGGTAGGTACTCATGGAGGCACCACTTGCTCTGCCTACTGAAGTCCAGAGACTAAACAATTTTTTTCTGGTATTTTCCAGCCTTCTTTATATTGATAATCCATGAGATCTTTGTGCAAACGCTTTGGTTACCTGCTTCATTTCTCCGTGTAGTTTCTTGTCCCAGCCTTCTGACCAGCCAACAGTCCTATCTGAGTGATGACAGTTTCAAGAAGTGGCAGCCTTGCTACCATGTTGATTAACAGCGATGTTGAACTCCATAGGTGCTGTGGGTCCTGTAGTTTGCTAATACAGACATTAATTTGAATGCAAAATTAAGCTTCCCTTCGTTCTGCGTGGTTGGTTAGGCACGCAATTCAAGAGAGCTGGTAATGGATTCAGCAAAGAGAGTGCCACAAAAATAAACCACATTGAGATTCATGAAAATCTGTCTGCATTCTGCTTCCAGTGAAGTGATTCGGGGCCAAATTTTTAAACATCAGCTTCTAGTTGCACCAACAGGATGAGACCACGCAAAACACAAATACGTTCAAGTTAGGCTCTTACACATGTGGGCAATGCCCATTCTTGATGAAATGTGACATTTTGAGAACAGATGTTGAGAGATTCCTGCACATATTTTGTGGGAGCAACAGTGACATCTCTCTTGCTGGAAACATGGCTCCCATTTCAACTTTTCTTTGCTTGGTAAGCCGTTTAGCTTGTTTCCTTTGGCGCTGGGAGTCCTTCTCATGCTGCTCTCTGTGCCTGGAAAATCTGCCCACCTTCTGCATGCCAATCACATTTCTTTTTCAAACCTCTCCTGCAAAAGTCTCCTAATCCATTTCATTCTGATCTTCCTCCTGTCGTTTTCTTTCCAACTCAAGTCTGAACTGCCTCTTACAATGAGTTTTAAGTATGTGCATTTATTGATAGCTATTGGTGTAGGGCTGGCTAGGTTGGTGCAAGCCCTCCACTCTGAAGGGAAAAATTAATGTTATGTAGTTATTGACTTAATGGCTTCATCTCCACAATGCAAAGTTCTTTGTGTAAATAGTCCAACTTCTGGTGTTAAAGGTGAGTTCATTAAAACACAGAGATTAAACAGGCTGCCCAGTCAAGGTTAGAAGGTAGCAAATCCATGGGAAGGCCACAAATGTCATGCTGAGCAGGCTAGAAGTTCTAGTGCTGAGTAATGCACTGCTGGCACAGCTTTGCCTTTTTCCTCCATAAAAAAAGGTGCAAGACAGTAAATCAGTTTGGAAGGTACAGCTTATTTTGGCTTCCTGACACCATAAATGTTATTTCTGAAATAGCAATGGTTAATTGCTCAAACTTCTTAGCTGCACAGGCAACACTGAATGTTTCCACATAAAGGGTGAGGGATGGAGCTAGTGTGGGGTCGAGAAGGTGAGCCCCTTGAAGAAGGCAGAGAAAGGTAGGCACAGTTGGGGCAGGGATGGAGCCTCCTGGGTGGGCTCCCTGGTCTCACTGCCATGGGTTGGCAGGTAGCTGCAAGGCTGCTGTTCCTTCATCCCCAACCCATCATCAGCCTCCTTGACTTTAGGGTGCTGGCACAGGCAAAAGAGGGTGGGTAACACTACTGCTGTTTTGCAGGCTTGGAAATTGCCCGAGGTAGTTGCTGCTTTACCTAAGCTTCTTGCTAGCTCTGTCCACAGGAAATGTGACTACCAAAACTATTGTATGCACATGCAGCTTTCTTCCATTATATACTAACATTTGATCTCCCTACTGCCCTTCATTTCTGTGTCTTAATTTTATGAGCATTTTATTTTCAACTTTCTCTACTTTTTTCAAACACAACATGAAACTGCAGGTATTTTTAGGCTTTCCTTTGTAAAGTTCTCTCTCATTGTCATAATTTATGGCTCTTCATGATTTTTCTGACACGTTTGAGTAACAAGATCCACTGAGTAGTGTTTGTTTTTCTTGGATGCAGTTAAATATATTATACAAGACACTATGGGTAGTATTATTAAGATCCCAGTAGTTTAACTTTCAGGAGAGTTTCCAAGAAGCAGTGTTATCTGTCATCAGGGTGTGTATCACCTGGGGATCTCTTCTGTGGAAAGGGTGAGAAGAGACACACTTTCAGGTAGCATTTGTCACCTTGTCCTAAGGGTTTCTGGGAGTTCCTGCAGGGACTTGGAGGTGGCTGCCATCTGCCCATTTTGATGGGTTACATAAGGATCCAGATCAGACAGTGCTAGAGAAGGAAACCTCCAACAGTTACCATGGCCCTGGCTAGGCACAGGCTGCGCTCTCTGCGTGCCTTCTCCAGATGCTGGGCATATGGGCCTGTCCTGAGAGCTCCAGGATGGTTTGGCTTGGTTTGACTGTGGAGGCAGCTGGAGAAGAGAGCATGGAGAGAGACTTATTACTCTTGTGAATACCAGCCTTGCTGGGATTGATTGATGGATGCTGTGTCTGCCAGACATAAGCTAAAACCTAGGAAATGGAGCAGAAATGCACAGCTTGGGCAGAAGAGTTGTGTGTAGCAGGAACATGCAGAGTACTGATTTGGGCAGCTCTTGATGCTAGGCTGTCACTGTGCCCAGCCTTTCTCACGAGCATAGCTGGGCGTGAAGCACCTCACCCACGTACTCCAGCCACGCAGGGCCTGGAGCCATGTGTCCCCACAGGCAGACTGCTGTGTGTCCTCTGGCCATGCACATTGATAGATGAGATTTATTCCACGTTGTTTTTCCAATCCATTCCAATCCTACTGCTGCAGCACAGGCCTTCCATCTGGTCCTAAGAGGAGGCATTTCCCAACTGTGCCTCTGAACCGGTGCTCAGGACATCTGGGCTTTGGAAGAGTAGCTCCATGGCACTGGGCATCTCCAACCTCCTTGGCCATGCCAGTTCTCTCTGGAGGGAGTGCACCTGTCTGTTTGTTAGGTAATAACTGAAACAAGCCTGTGCTAGTGTAAAGGGTTAACTCCTGCTGGCGGTAGTCTGAACTTGATCCCAGGTCATCCTGACTCCTCCCTGGGGGTGGTTTGGACCTGACTCTGGGTGCAGTGGTTAGCCCACTCCCACTTCCTCTCTGGAGCCCCTGTAGAGGCAGAGGAACTTCCCATTTCTCTCTCTTCACTCCTTTTCTCCTCCTTATGTCCTCAGCCAGCAGCATTTCTGGTTCCTGCTGCTCCTGCTTTGCCACTTCCAAATTGAGTCAAGGCTGTTCTTTGGGCTTTGGGGCTCTGGAAAGCTTGATCAGAACCAATACAGCTAGTGATCAATGCACAGGACAGGAGAAATCTCTTGCAAACACAGGAAAATTATGTTCTTTCTGGAAAGAGGTTGCTAATGATTTCCCCAGCTTCAGTCTCAAGTCCTGACACAGATGAACAGTGTGTTTATTAAAAAACAAAACAAAACACAACCCCAAAAAACCAAGAAATGCTTTTCATAAAAAAAAAAAAAAAGCGTAGACCTGTCTAATGTGCATATGTGTGTGTAACATGCAGCTGAAGCAATACATGTCTCATATTTCTTCCTGTTCTTCTGAAGTAAATCTATTTTCATATTTTCAGGCCCTTGCTTTGTACAAGCAGTGTGTGAAATAAAGTATTTTGCTATTTGATGTAAACACTTTGTTTACTTTGCTGTGGATGTGTCCACACCAAATCTCCAGTTAGTATTGATGCACTTCACTTATTCTCAGCGCAGAGAAGCTGGAGTACTGTGTCCACTTCTGGAGCCCCTATTGCAAGAGGAATGTGGACATTCTGGAGTGTGTCCAGAGAAGGGCCATGAGGATGCTGAGAGGGCTGCAGCAACTCTGCTCTGAGGACAGACTGAAAGAGTTGGGGCTGTTCAGTTTGGAGAAGAGGAGGCTTCCAGATGATCTTCTTGTGGCCTTCCAGTATCTGAAGGGGACCTACAGAAAAGCTGGGGAGGGACTTTTTAGGCTATTAGGTAGTGACAGGATGAGGGGGAATGGAGCACAGCTGGAGGTGGGGAGATTCAGATTGGATGTGAGGAGGAAGTTCTTCAGCATGAGGGTGGTGAGAGCCTGGAATGGGTTGCCCGGGGAGGTGGTTGGGGCCACATCCCTCAAGGTGTTTGCAGCTAGTCTGGATGAAGCTGTGGGCAGCCTGATCTAGGGTAGGGTGTCCCTGGACATGACAAGGTGAGTTGGAACTAGATGTTTCTTGTGGTCCCTTCCAACCCTGACTGCTTCTATGATTCTACCTGCTGAAGAGCTGGGGAAAGTGGGGAGGTCCTTGGATTTTAGAAGTAGTCTATTTGGGTGCAGATCAAAGGCATTCAGCCAAACAGTATCAGGAAGCTTTGGCTTCTGCTGCTTCTGCAGTAGTTGTTTCATGTGATAGGGAACAAAGCACACACAAGGCATCTGTTGAATCCCATCTGCACAGGAGAGGAAGGCATTTGCGCTGTAACTGTCAGGTCAGTATGCTTTGGCATACACAGAGGTGTAAAAAAAAAACCCAACTCTTCTCAGAAGTTCAGTATTTTGTGCCTCATTTGGCATCCTGCAGCCCGAACTCCTCAGTTTCTTGGTGATGGTGTGTTGTACTACAAGCGCTAGTAAATCGAGTATCCATAATGGAGAAAAAGAGATGTAACTTGCAATTGGTCTGCCATTTAATGAAATGGCAATGAAATGCTGGTGTCCCATCTAAAAAATATTTATTAAATGCAATGAGGGAGAAACCAGAAGGGATATATGGCATTTAAACTGGGACTATGAAAGTTGCTCTAAATTCTGTAAGAGAGCAGATGATACAAACTTCTTTGAACTTTCAAACCACCCTGCAGAGTTTAAGAGAGAATAGAGTTCTCTTGCAGAAATCAGAATTCCTCTAGGTTGTTTTCAGATTTCTGTAGTGTCACCTTTGTTCTCCATTTACTGGGGATTTTTCTTTTAGGAGAGGATTATCAGCTAGTATAGCAGTATGAAAGCAAATGGCTTAAGGAGGTGTAATAACAGCTGGCTTCTCTTTTTTATTCCAACTGCAATAGTCTTCCGGTTCTATGATTGTTAGAAACATCCTCAGCTCAGGTGGAAGTGGGTACAAGTAGTGAGTTTGGTGTAACCTGTATGCATCTACTACTACAAGCCAGTCATTTTTCCTGTCCAGATTAGCATTTGACCTGTTTTGGTCTGTTTTGTTTTGACTAGTGTATCTCTAATATCTCACTTTCACATCACTGTTGGATCAGGGTATGATAACAGGTGGTCACTGCTCAGTTCAGAACAGGATTGCAAAGCTGAGTCTCCGATATCAAAAGCCAGAGCCCTAACCAGTAGAATAACATGTGCTTTCACAGCTAGGATAAAATGCCTGGTAGGATATCTAGGATCAAGTTTGAAACACCAGAGCAACATGAAACAAGTATCTTGATGGTGGCTCAAATTTGTTTATAGAACATTCTGAAGGTAACTGAATAGTCCTGATAGAGATTTGATACCATATCCTCTACTGGCTAGCTGGCATCTCTGGCTGGGTCTCACATAGCCTCCTAGCACTTGTGTCTTTGATCCTTTCTTGTTCCTTTTTTGAGATTCATGTTCCAAGTTCATGGACGCCAGAAGTTTACATCCTTCTTAATCGTTAGATGTGGGATGACAATGTTTGCCTTTTTCTTGGATGCCTGCTGGATTTGGACTTTTGTAGGCTTGCTACCAGGAGTTTGGGTGGGTCTCTGCCTTGCCTTAACTTTCTCTGTAGCTGGACCCGTAAAGAAAATCCCTTCCCTGTTGAGTCACATTATCACACACCTCCCTTTTTTTGATGTTGGCTACCTTGATAAAAAATAACTCAATTGTCCCAGGCTAAACTGTAAAGTTTTGATTACAAAGAGGCTATTTAGAATATTTATTCACAAGCTGGTGTCTCTGGATTTCTGAGGCTGAATTATAGTACCCAGATAGTACCCAGAGCACACAGAGGAGGGTCTCTGTTGGTGGTTTCAAAGACATTGGAGGCTTCTCTCAGGAAGCTGGGGGTTTAGCACAGTCTCCGTCTGGGTCTTGTCTCCTTCCAGGATGGATGGTGTGCAGGCAGACATGATGTTTTGCATGTGGATGGTTCTTGCCATGGCATGAGGACTTAATGTCTTCTCCTGGAAAACTTGAGGCATGGCAAGTTTCCAGGTAGACGAGCTGTACATCAAAGCTTGTAACACAGCAATGCTGGCTTGGAGCACAAGGCAAAGCAGAGAGCAGCAAAAGCAGAGAGAGCATGTGGCAAAAGCCCATTGCTTGCAACTTAGCTCCATTTATTATTTGCCCAAGTGTAATGGCTCCTTTGGCCACAGAGATCCACCCATCAGAATGGCACTTTGCCAAAACTGACCATATTAGGTGAAACCAGGGCTTGCTTTCCCTCATTTGGGAAAACACAGGCCATGCATAAACAAATGTGTGCACCTTGTCTACCACTGCAAAGCACAACAAGTCTGGGCAAGACTAGGACCCTCAGGCTGGGTGTCTCCAAGTCTTTTGTCTTCTCTCCTGCACTCTGCTACCCCCACCCCAGCAGAGGGAAGAGGAACATGGGACCATGCCTGGGCAAGTCAGGACATGTATTAGGCCTATATTTGCCTTCCACAGCAGACTCAAAATGTGAACATCATGCTGTTATAGAATAGGTATTTTATAGGGCTGAAATTGGCTATTCCCTTCATCTAAGGACTTTTCTTTTACCTTCAAGGACTGCAAGAGGCTCTGAGGAACAGAGGAGATTTCCCACTGTTTCCAGGAGCCAGGCTCTTTTTAAGTTACAACCACTTGAAAAGAAGCTTTGGGAACAGAAAGAACTTGGTTTGTGGGTGTTTCTTTGCTATCCTTCTCATGTTTAAAGGTCAGCATCATGTGTCAATGCAAGTAACCCTGCCTATTTCAGCTACATCTTATCTGGAGGTTATGAGGCTTCATTGCTAGTTCTCAGGAGCACCAGCAACCAGGCATGGTGTGCCCCTTACTCCCTGTCTTTTGCCAGGTCCCCACCTTGCTCTGGCTTTTGTAGACATGTAAATCTGGGGATAAAATGGACTGGCAGTATCTTATATCACAGCTCCCACATTTGTTCTACACACTGTTCTACACACTGCTCCTTTGGTCTGTGGTCCATCCTGGTTCCCTCTATTCCAGGAAGCTTGGATCTTACTCTCCGTACCGACCTTTAACTATGCTACGGGAAGCTCAAGACAGCAAAGCCAGGCATTGTCATTAACTCTAATCTTTATTAAATGGAGAGAAAGCATGCAGAAATGCAGACAGAGGGAGACCTTAATCTTCATCCTCTAGCCACCCTTGGGGGATCTTCATCAATCAAATGCTGAACTTCCGGCAAGACATCAAGGGTGATAAATCTGAAGTTCCACTCAGCAGAGTTAATCCACACCCCTTACCTGCTATGTTTCCCAGGAGAATAAGCTTCTCGGATGTTGTGGCATCAGTCACTGCCTCTGTCAGTAGGTTCAGCACGCATTACGCAGAGTAACAGCAAGGAGGATCTTGCTCAGCTGAGGTAAAGAAGTGCTTTCTCTTGGTCTGGTTTGACGTGACTCAATCTCTCACTGTGAAGTGCTGCCAGCCCTTGCTTGTCATGCTGAGCTGAGCAGAGACACAGGTCTTTGCAAACTGGCTTTGCAAACTGTCTCTGCCTTTTTCTGTTGTATCTTATTTGAGGTGATGACTTCATAGTGCCACTGTCAGAACTTGCCCTTACTAGTGAGAAGAGAGACATGATGCTCTGTCTGTGACACCCACCAAGGAGGAAGGAGCTCTGTCTCCTTTACGGTAGAGAGAGAGTTCATAATTTGTATTTTCTATCGCTAAAAATGGTGCCCTTTCTGGGCAAAGCATGAAAACAATGGCGGTGATCATGTTCTGCAGTGGGAAGGGATCTCAGCACTCAGAGGGAGAAGTTGAGCTGAAAAGATGAGCAAAGACAATGCCAGGTGAGAACCCACTGGTGCGGAGCAGGACTGGAATCATGGTAGTGGCAGGATCTCCTGGGGATGAAAAGCTTAGCTGCACAGTCTCTCCTTGGAAGCCTTTTCCTCTCCTCAACCTCCTCATATGCTCTCCGGGATGAACGACTCCACTTTCAATCTTGTTGAGTGTCCCCCTCCAAGGAACTGCTGATACTTGTAACTTTGGAGACAGGGGAGGAAAACCAGCCTCCTGGAGACCTGGGTTGCTTCCATCACTCCACTGGGGTTTTTTTAAGCTGTGCTTAAGGGCTTGCCCTGTTTGGCATTGCACAAAAACTCTGTGCTTCTCATCCTCTAGGCATGTTCTGCTGGCATCTCTGGAGTGCTGAAATCCAGTAGAAATCATGAAGGCTGGGTCTTAAGAGATGGGAGGGCAGAAGGACTAATCTCAGAGCTGAGGAAATATTTACTACCGTGCCAAGGCTGTCAGAACCTGCAAGTATCAATGACCAAGGCCAAAAGATAAGTGCAAAGCTTTGCTGCATTCAAAACAACTAAGCAGCATGAAATGGTTGGGCACTAGGCACATTTTGGCTGTCTGGGTTCTCATGGGGGTGATTATCCATGGTTCTCCTCTGTGTTACTTAGCAGGACAATGGCTTTGCTAATTTCCATGGGTCCAGCATGGACATTTCCCTGCTCTCCCCTATGCAACACAGATGGAGAGTTTGGGTGGCCATGCATCTTGCTAGGCCATGTAGAGATCCCCATGGGCATTTTACCACTGCTAACTTTAAGAAGAACAATGGAGGTTGTTCCTGAGCATGTGATTTATCACCAATAAGGAACAGGTGAAGCTGCTCAGAGGTGCCTGTGTAATGGATTTCATGCAATAGGTTGATCCCACGAAAGCGATGCTTATTGCTGCTTCATCTTTCATTTGCTGATAGCATGGGCTGAGCATGATTCTCTCAATGGTAGCTGTTTTCAGGGCCCTGAGGGCTCCACCATCTGCGACTGCCGCTGCCTGCTGCAGCGAGTGTGGTCCCTGGAAGTGGTGACAGGCACAGACGCATGCTTCGGCCAAGAAGCGGTCGGCGGGAGACTTGGTGCCACACAGGCTGTTGTGTGGCAGTGACTGCAAGCAGTGTGTGGGGAAAGCAGAGGAGAGCCAATCCTGAGAAGGCATGTGCTGATAGCTGGCAATTGGTATCCCAGCAGTGGCTGGGGGCTTTTTCCTGGGCTGGGGTGACAGTGGAGGAGAGGAGCAGCATGCAAGTAGCAATGCTGTCTGGGGCAACGTGCAGCTTTGCCACAATTCAGGGTATCCTGGCTGCTGAACCGTATGCCCTGGATAACTCTGCAGTGGCTGGCTGCCTCCATGCCAGGTGGTATGTGAAGAGTGGTCCCACGTGGCTTAGATTGAGAGAGAATCCCCTTTTCTGCACTTGGAAGGTTTTGTTTTCAGTCCCAAAGTGCCTCGAAAATGAATTGCTGTTTTCTGGCCAGCCCAACTAGGAAACACAGGTCATGCAGTTGCTGGGAACTGGCAGAAGCATCCTGATCTGTAGAGTGTAAATTAGGAAAATGTATTTGTATTCTCATGGATTTTCCTTGAGAAAAAGCCAGCAGTGGGAGTGTGCTAGAGTGGTAAAATACAATTCATGACAACAATCCCACTGAGAGGAGGATTTTTTTTTTTTTTTTTTAGTTTGGTTGCTTCTAATTGTGGTAGGGAGCAAACACATTCCTCTTTAATTTTCATTGGCAAGGTCTCTAGGACTGTGCAAGTGCCAATGCATGTGCTGTAGCTGCTTTTGCATTTCCTCTTCTCTTCCTCCCCTCCTCCATCTTGCTGGTATTATGGCCAACCCCTCTGCAAATACCTCTTTTACAGCCAGCGTGAGTGCTCTGCCTTTTGTTTTTTCTTCCTTCAAAACTTGGCTCTATCTCTTTTGGCCAGCTGCAGCCTTCCTGGAGCATCTTCTACCTGACAAAAGAAGATACCTTTGATAGTCAGGCGCAGCTGTAAAGTTGAAACACATGCTTGGTTCAGATACCGATGAACTTTAATTTACCTCAATTCATTAGCAGTTTTTAAAACCACACTTAATGGAAGGCAGCCTGTAAAATAATTGGAAGTAAATGCCCAAGGAGAAATGCTGGGGGGAGGAAAGCAGGCGAGCGACTTACAGCAGGAGTCTAAGCCAGCCTTTCATCTTCAGGCCAGTCCAGTTTTGAACCCTGATGGAAAAGGTCATGAATTTTAAAATGTGTCTCACAGCAGACAGCTCTAATCATAAAGCTAACACTATCTGCAGTGCATGTCTGACCATGTGAGACTCGTGCCTGAGTGATGAAGGAGACTGACTTTCAAGAGCAGGAAAGCATGGGATAAGCAGAACTGATGCCATATCTGTCAGTGGAGAAATGAAGCACCTGGATTTTGGGGGATAGGGGAACAGCACTGCTCCCCACAGGGTCCCAGCAGGGCTTGCTGCAGCAGTGTACTTGACAACATGTTGCTTGTCTCTGCCAGCTCCTCCAGGATCCACTGTTTCCCCTTCCTGCCTGCAGTTTAGGAAGTTAAATGTTTTACTGCTTTAGCTTGCAGTCCTCATTCTTGGCTTTAACACAGTGTCCAGACTCTTGCACACCAAGGTCTGTAGAAGCTGCCACAGCTACTCTTGGGAATTGCCTTCTGCAGTTTGTGAGGTTATGTTTGAAGTCAAAGGAGGCAAATCGTAGAATCATAGAATGGTTTAGGATGGAAGAGACCTCAAAGATAATCCTGTTCCAACCCCCCTGTGCCATAGGCAGGGACGCCTCCCACTAGATCAGGACGCTCAAGACCTCATCCAGCCTGGCCTTGAACACCTCCAGGGAGGGAGCAGCCACAACCACCCCGGGCAACCTGTTCCAGTGTCTCGTCACCCTCACTGTGAAGAACTTTCTCCTGTTTTGGCACACCTTACAATGATCCTGACAAAGGAGTTGTGGCTGGTGTCTATCTCAGTTCTTAATTGTTTCCTTAACTGGGTGCTGCTGAGGCATGGCCAGTTGTTGCAGAATGTGAGAAAGCACTTGATTCTCTCTCTGACTTCATGTGCATGTTCCAAAATCCTTCAACCTACCACATCTTGGGCTCTGCTCTCCTTAGCACATAGGGAAGCATAGTCTGCTGGTGTTAATCACCACGTGGTGTCTAGACATGCTGAAAACACTTGAGCAACTGTGACATCTGTTTGGTTGGCCTGTGTTGTTGGGAAACTTGACCTTATTTATGAACAGTTTTGAAAACTAGGTTTCAACCATGATGTGATAATAAATGTGGAGTTGTCTTCTCACCCTGTGACCACATCTTCATGGTCAACGTCCGCTCTGAGGAGGGGTGAGATCACTGCGAAAGGTTAAGACTTGGGACATATGGGTTCAATTTTTAAGTCTGGCACACGCATCATGTCTGAACTTGGCTAAGTTGTATGCTCTCTTTGTGTCTGGAACAAAATGACAATGGTAATACCTAGCATCAGGCTGATTATTGGACTCTTCAGATTGTGGCAGCTAATTTGATCATTACCTAAAAAAAAATTCCCCATGATCTCAACGAAGCTTAATGCCCTATTGTGTAGACTTAGTGTTGTGTGAACAAGAGCAGGAGCCAAGCTGGAATTTCTCTTGGTTCTGCAGTAACAGCAAACTCCAAATTGTGGATTATTTTTAGTGTGTCATGTTGCAATTGCTAGGTTTTTCAGTGCATGATGCGGAGCGCAATTTTCAAGAGCATCTGGTCCTTGGCTGCTAAGTGTTTATATTGCTTCTGAATGTGGGATTTAGGGCTCTGACAGAGAAACTCTGGTGTATTTAGCTGTTTCAAATGCTGTCTTCTCCAGCACCTCTGCCAAAAATTACTGCCTCATAGCAGGGGTGCAGAGCAAGGAGAAAGGATGCTGAGGAGCAGTGTCCCACCGTGAACGTGGTGGGGACAGTGCCATGTTGTTTTGGTTTGTACATCCCCTAGCAGTTTGTTGTCACTGTGGAAAAACCCTAGAGATTTACACAGGTATTGTCAAAAATTACTGCCAAAAAGTACTGCCCCATAGCAGGGGTGCAGAGCAAGGAGAAGGGATGGTGAGGAGCAGTGTCCCACCGTGAACATGGTGGGGACAGTGCCATGTTGTTTTGGTTTGTACATCCCCTAGCAGTTTGTTGTCACTGTGGAAAAACCCTAGAGATTTACACAGGTGTTGTCCCTAAGCTGTTTCTGCTTCATGTCTGGCAAGCATTTAGTGGTGCAAGAGTTATGGAGCTGTGTTCATCCTATCTTCACTGCAAAACAGCTGGGCATAGAAAGCTGAAGCACCATTAGAGAGAATTTGGGAAGCCTCATCTGTGTGCTGGTGTAGCACAAGGAAAGTCAATGTCAGGGAGCCTTTAAGTAGAGCTGACCCCAGTGCCCAAAAGCAAGGCTAACTTTACCTCTGTATCTCCCCTTGGTGACTTGTAATGAGTTTCCAAGAAGCTCTTGGCTCTGAAGTGACTGCCACTGGCATAAGCTGCTCTGCCTGAGTCACATCCAACTTGTGATTTCTGTGACTGCATCTTTTATGGTAGAAATACAACAAGGTATTTATTTGCCAAGTTTTTTTCTGTTGTGTTTCAGCCTCTCCTCTCCCCTTCCCTGCCTTATCACTGGTGGAAGCTTGTGTAAAAGCCTTTGAATGAAGACATCAAAGGACAACTGCATCTCTGTTCTTCAACCAGGCTTATAAAGAGATTATGATAAAGGCCAACATTATATGTCAGTGTTGCCCAGTTATTGTTCTGGACTTTGTAGTTTTATTAGGAAATAATTTCTCACCCTGTGTGGCTCCTGGTGAGTTTTGTTTTCTGTGCTGCTGGATTTGATCTGCCCATTGAAAGACCTGCTGCAGAACGGAGAGGTTCGCCAGCTGTGAGTTAAGAGGAGACATGATTGAAAAAGTTCAAGCTCTGCTTCCTAGCAGCCAATTTACCATCTGTCTCACTCTCCCTCACACCCCTTTTATAGCAAAAATGCAAACAATTTGTTTGACCTCTGCTGAATCTTTACAACTCTGGGCTTTTAAAGTGTTGCTCTAACAAATAAAACGTCACAGCAGCAGTGACTCTGAATTCAAAACCAATAAACCTAGGTAGTAGCAAGGCCTGTTTGCAGGGATGGTAAGAGGCTGCCAAAGGCTTTCTTCGGGTCAAAGGTTCATCTTATCCCTTCACTTCACCTCTAGGAAGATCTACTGGTAAACTTGAATCCTGTCTGCCACAGTATGTGGCTGAAAATTTGCCTTCCCTCATGGGTAACAGACAGAGAATCCCTCAGATGTGACACTTAGTGTGAGGATAAGAGATGATGTGGATGGGTAACTCCAAGCATCCTCCCTCTTCTCTATGTCCTGTCAGTGTGCCCCCACCTCTCACCTTGCACCACCAGCTCTGGTACAGCTGAGGCACTGCTGTGAACTGGTTCAGTTCACTCATTCACCAAAACAAGATGGGTCCCCAGCAGGGTTGGGTAAGCCAAACTTACCTGCAGAGATCTCAGATGGGTGCTGGAGTTACTGTGGGGGAGAGAGGAGTGAGAACTGTCTTTTGGGGGTGGTGAAGCACTATCCTGGCTGGGCTGCGTGTGGAAATGCAGCGGGTTGTTGTGTTACAACCTTATTGCAAAAACGCTGTGATTGCCAGCAAACCATTACCATCTCTGTCCATCTCCTAAGGAGATTTTTTTTTCCTCAGAAGCATTGTTCATGCCAGTACAAATTGGCAAGGCTCCAGCTAATGTGTCATTCGTCTGGTAGGCTATGAAACGCTCTTGCAACGCTGGCCTGTGCTTCCAGACTTTGCCGCGATCGGATTGATCCCAGTGGAAACCCAAGCTGCCGAAGGACTCGTTCTGCCTCTCCTTCACCCTCAGACAGGGACTTGTACCCCCAATCCACGTCATTGAGCAACTGTTAGAAAAGAAAATAATTGAGCTTCAGTTTTCCATGCTTCAAACAAAAGCCGTGAAGTCCCTTGCTCCAGCCTCCTGAAGCAGCCTTTGCTTTGCCAGCAAATCTTTGTAGGAGGAGATAAGAGCTGGTGAGAGAATCACCTCAGTGCTCCTCTGCCTTGCTGAGGTTGGAGGAGGGCAGCATGACATCCTTGCACTAAGCTTTTTCCATGTCGGTGTATCTTAAGTAGCTTGAAATAAGAAAAGTAAGCCTTTTCCTGGGGTTTACTGGAACTACAAAGCTGTCATATAATTGGGGACCATCCTAGACAAATAATGGGGTGGCAGGGCTCTGGGGGAGGAAGGGGTAAAAAGAAAGGCTTTAGTGTGGAAAATGAAGCTCACAGTCAAAGACTGGCTTAACCTGGTAAGCAGGCTTGAAACATGAGCTTGAGGTGTTAATCTCCTCAAGACAAATCTGAATCCTCTTTTTGGGGATGTGGAAAAACCCTTTGTGAAAACAGGGAAAATGGAACTTTTGTTGTCAAGGAAGTAGCTTGATTATCACAAGGTGGTATTCGTTCTTGTGATGTACTTTGGCTTGCAATTTTTTGAGTGAAGCGTAAATATTGTCAGTAAAGAATGATTAGGAAAAAAGCCACCAAAACAGAACAAATCCACAGCAAGAGATGCTGGAAAGAAGGAGGAAAACACATTCTCTTTTTTTTCTATGGCAGAAGCAGGGCAATAAGGGAGCTGCATTGCAGCAGAGCCATCTGAAATGTTGATGGAAGGAGGAAAATCTTTCACCCTGATTAGGAGAGGGCAGCAGATAGACTCATACTTGAAGATACAGGCAGTGGAGATGAAGTCACCCAAAATCTCAAAGAGATTGTAAGATATTTACTTTTGAAAGGCAGGGAAGCTCGTGGCAACTGAAGACTCTTGAGATCAGCAGAGGGGCAGTGGAGTTGCCTGGCAGTGTTATCACTGCCCTGAAAAGATGCTTGAACAAGAAAGTATACGGAGGAGCAGACGATGTCAAAAAGAAGTTATACCTGAATGGTTCTGTAATGTGCTTTGCCATGGAGAGGACATCACAGATGGGGAGCAAGGATTCAAACTCTCATGAAATACAATCAAGGAGAGACTCCAAGACATCCCTGCAAAGCCACTCAGAACACAGATATCATTGTAGGAAAAAGGAGGGAATGCGAACAGAGCAGTGGACTGCTCAAGCTGTGTCAATGGTTAGTTTACCTTTGACCTTTTTTGGCCCTATTATGTCTTCTGGAATCACGATACAATATCAGATGCAGTGGTCCACACTGGGCAGTAAGAGTTCTGGGAAGATCCCACAACCCTGCCCCACCTCTTGTTGTGCCAGAGCCAAGGCCCATCCAGACACAGAAATCTCCACGATCAGCCTGAGCATTATTTCAGTGGAAGGATTTGAATTTTTTTCTCCCCCTGAGCTTATGCAGCAGCTTTTGTTGTTTCTGGCAATGGAACTTTTGGGAAGTGCCTGAAGGGATGGTGATCTGGTGCTGCTAGGCAGCTAGGCTTGCTCCAACTAGCTAGGGTTTCAGGATGCCTGTGCAGGTCTGAGAGTGGTACTTACTGGACAGTCCAGCATGCACAACTCCCAGCCACCCACAGCCCATTCTGTGAGAATGGAGTCAGTCCTGGCCAGGCTCCAGGGAGATTCCTGTGCTCCCCAAGGTGTCAGAGATGTTGAGGCAATCCAGAGAGACAATATTTAGTACAAAGAGAAATAGCACTGTTTTTGTCTTACAAACAAGCTGAGACTGAGTGCTGAGATGACTTCTCTAAGGTGGGGACTTTGATGCCTTAGAGCAGCAGAAGTCCCAGATGACTTCAGTCTCACTTCAAACATCCATTTCTCCCTGACTCTTTTCATGTACAACCTACATACATTGAAAGACCAGACCACCAATTTTAATAGAGCTGTCTCTGAGCTTCCACCCTATCCTCGTAAGGCGTCAACAGCTGTCCCATAAATTTCCATTCTTCTTTAACCAGGAACAACAAACCCATGGCTTCTATACTCTTCACCATGAGTGGCAGAAGTGAGTACTAGTTCAAGGAGGGACCTTATTTTACATGAGAAGCTGCTTCTTTAAAACACACACATATATATATATATAGATATATATATATATATAATTTATTTAATTTTTTTTTTAACTTAGTTGCTTCATAAACTTCAGTTTCAGCTACGACTTGGCTCTCAGTGGCAATTCCGTATCACAGAGCTCTTGCTTCATTCCAGGTTTTCATCAACTGAAATTTATCATGGGATTTTGTTGTAATGCAGGAAATTGCCTTCACATTAACAATCTGCCACTTCTGTAAACAAGAAATCCACTGATGTGACATGTCAACACTCACCAGGAGGAGTCCTGGCTACCTTAGCAAACTCATGCATTCCTCAGTGGAAAACCTGGGTGTTGAGCAGGACTGCACAATTGCCTGAGCTTATTTTTAGAGCAGGGGCTAGATGCAGACTGGGGTTAGTTGGAGGCAGAGAATGTGTACTGGAATACCTCCATGCCTGCTCTTTAACTGCGCTTACCATAGCTCTCCAAGGTTGTGGGGCTGAATGTGGAGTTTTGTTTTCCTCTGTTTAACAGCATATTAACAGCAGTATGTGTAGTGTAGATGATAATATTGTTTTTTCAGCCAAGACCATTTGTCTTTCACATAGGCTGCTTAATGTTTCCTGCTAGTGTGCTTGCTTTGACTATGCAATGACAGCTGCATGGATATATGGACTGTGGCAATGGGCTGGCAACCACTTCATTGTCATCTCCCCTTTGTTCTCCCAGAAAAGAGAAGGCACAATAGGGAAGGTTTCATCCACATGTCAGACATATGAGAGACAAAGGGACGATAGGAACTGACTGAACTGCACCATCCAAGTCATGCCAAAAGGCTTTCAGCTCACTTTAGCCATGGTGTGATGGCTGTAGCCATTGTGGCAGTTGTAATTAGCCAATGAGCAATTAAGTTTTGGTCAAGCCTCTGTGCTGCCTTAGACCTTGTAAAAGACCATTCCACATGCTGGGGTTTAGGGGATATATTAACCCTTTGCCTCCAGGTTCCCAGGATTAGAGTTTGTTGGAGAGGTAGGACATTTCCTCAGGGCTGCTTGGTCCTCTCAGGAAAGACAAGAGGGGATGGTAAATGTGTGTGGGTTGGATTTTCAGTAGACTCATTTTTGCTACATTACATCTGCATAGCTGCAAATCTTCAGGAAAGAGGGATGCTAAACCTATGGAGAACATGGCTGAAAAAAAGAAAACAGGCATAAAGATTTTCATCAGAAAGTGTCTGTTTGCCAACTGGAATCTTTTGGATGAAAGGCAATAGAGAGGTTTTGTTTTGTTTTTTTTTTTTAAGGAAGAAAAAGTGTGGTTATAGTTGTTAAACTGATGTGACAGTTGAGGGTTTTGCAAGTGAATGTGAGTTGTGTAACAAGGACCACTGCAAGCCTTCACAATTAAGGAAACTTAGATTTTTCTCTGAAGCAAATAGAATTCAGAACGTCCTATCAAGTTGTTTAGTTTGGTTTGGACCAGAAATGTTTTGATAATGTGAAAAATCTTGTAGGAGGGGGAAAATCTTTCATGATGTTTTCTACCAATGTGAAACCCTGAAGTGGATTTTTTTTTTTCCCACTCCCTCTTGAATTACTTGCTAAGACTTAAAAATCCAAAAGTTATTTGTAATTGATCAGACCTCTCATTTAGGTAATCAAGTGTCTCTTACTGATGTAAAGTAAAAACATTTAGTACCTGTTCTGAATGACAGAAATTATCTGGGGTTGTATTTCAAACCTGTCTGGTTGACAGTTAGTTACAGGACAGGTTGGTTTATCTGTGTGTTGCTGTCCCAGTATTTTCAGAGATCACTACGTTTGGTTTGCAGAGTTTCAGTAAGCTGAAAGTAAAAGGTTTTAGTTCAGTAGAACTCACAGCCTCCAAGTTTCCTGTGAAATCCCAAGCAGAGATTGAGAGACTATGGCCTCCTTCAAGTAGGCACACGAAACCTCCCAGTTTTTTTAGGATCCTCCTTCAAGTAGGCACACAAAACCTCTCAGTTTTTTTAGGATCCAAAGGATCCAAAACTTTTGCTTTTTATTGGGTGTGCCCAGTTACCAAAGGGCAAAGAACTTCTTTGGTTCTATTGGAACAAGGTGCCCAGGGAGGTGGTGGAATCACCATCTCTGGAGGTGTTCAAAAGACATCTAGATGTGGTAATTCAGAGCATAGCTTAGTGGGTATGATGGTGTTGCGTTGATGGTTGGATTTCATGATCTTAGATGTCTTTTCCAACTGTGCTGGTTTGAAGCTAATTGGAATATTTTAATGAGAATAATTAGATTATAGGCTGTGAAAAAGAAAACAATGGTGATGTCTAATTCACTCACAGGTTTGCTGAGACGTATGAAAACAAGGATACAAGCATAGGTAAGACAAGTCAGTTGGTGTCTGTGTTTCGCCCTTGCTTCTGCTGCATTAACTGCTTTGAGCTGGAATCTCTGTGACCCAACTAATCATCTCCTTCATATCCTCCTTGCCCATTCTTCCAACTCACCTTGCATGTAAGGCAGATTTTGGGATAAAAGTGGGAGGTGGAAAGAAGGTGGAAGAGTGGTTGGGAGCCCCTCCTGGGCACTCTGATTGCTGGGAGGGGCACTGTGTTTCTGTATTATTTTTAACTTGTGTATTTCTGTATATAGTTGTAAATATTCATAATATATTGTAAATATCTGCTTGTATATTGTGCTAAGCTGTGAATATAAAGCTTCATTCCTTAACTTCCAGCCAGCTGAGTCTAGTCTGAGTGAATTCATTGTCGGGGGGGCAGGCAGGTAACTCCCAAACCATCACACCAACATTTGTGACTCTGTGACTCTATGATCAAGTAATTTCTGTTCTATATGTAACAGTAAACACTGAAGATGCTGCAGTAGGGCATAAAAACTGTGTGCCTATTACAGACATACATGTTTTCTGATCCTTAGCTTTTGGATCTCTCCACTCCTTTTCTTCCTCAGCGGGAGCCAGGGGAACCTCTGCAAACAGATACCAACAGTAGTGTGCCAGGAACAGTGTTTTCCCATTTCCCCAGGCAAGGTGGCATCCCAGTGGTTTGGGATCCCTATTCAGCCTTCCAACAAGGTGATGGCTTTATTAAACTTGGGCACTTGGCTTCAAAAAGAGATCCCTTCTCTAGAGCTTTGCAAGGCTGGGGATATGTCATGCATTTCAGTCTTTGGGAATAGAATTCTCTAAGAGCTATGCTGTCAGGTATAATGCAGCCAAAGAAAAGGGCATAAATATCATACTGTACTACTATGCTATATGCTGGCATGGAGCTAATATGAAACAGAAATGGATTATGGAGAAAGTGTGTTACTGGAGATATAACTTTCTCATGGAAATGTATTTTTAATAAAATTACATTTCTAATGCCATTTATACTGGTGTAATGCTAATGGCCTTGCTTTGCTCTGGCATGAGATTTCCTCCAGTCTGTGCCAAATCCCTACGAGATGAGATGCTTTTGTGGCTCCAAAGAGGGGCTCAACCATCTCAAAAGTGGTATTTGCATTTATGAGTTCGAAAGTATTTGCTGCTTTGTAAAGAAAGAGTAGTTATTGAAAAGCAGTGCAGATGCAAATAGCTAAAAAATATGCTGTAGTCTAAAGAAACCCTAAAAAGGTGGTGTGAAATGTAGAGAAATAGGGAGAAGAGTGTGAAAATTAAATCATAATGAGAAAATGGAGTGTACCTACATACAGAGGATGACCCAGCAGCTTAGCAGTTGCATGTTGCAGGGGCACTGAGTTTCTTACCCTAACCTCTAACCATCTTTGACACTGTAAGTTCATCCCTTGAACTGTGAAAGGTACCCATACAGGTTTAGTTGTTTTGCATCCGTGTGGCATCCCTCAGCTGGCACAGTGCTGTACTCATGCAAAGGAAAGAAAAATTATCACAGAGGCAGATCTGAAAAAAATATTTTTAGGCATCTACTGTAAGGCAATTTTTCCTGTCTTTGTAATTATTGTTCAGAACCAGTGAGACATTTTTCAAGTGTAGGGTGGTTGACTTGCTCATCTCATGTTCATATTTATGATGCCATGCTCCTCTCATTAAGAATGTGATGTGGTCAAAAAGAATCCTCTCCAGAATTGAGAATTCTGATTGTCTACAGAGGAAACTCTTATTAAACAAAATGTTCTACAGAGAAATGCTCAAAGGAAGCTACCCTGAATAAGTGTTGCTTATGTTTGAATATATTCATAGAATCATAAAATGGTCTGAGTTGGAAGGGACCTCCAATGGTCATCTACTCCAAATCCCCCTGCAGTCAGCAGGGACATCCTAAATTAGATCGGATTGTCCAGAGCCCTGTTGAGCCTCACCTTGAATATTTCTAGGGATGGGTACTCAACCACCTCCCCAGACAATCTGTTCCAGTGTTCCACTATCCTCATGGTAAAGAACTTATTCCTAACATCCAGTTCCAATCTGCTCTTCTCTAGTTTGAAGTCATTGCCTGTCACTCATCCTGTCACTGCAGGCCTTTGTAAACAGTCTCTCTCCATCCTTCTTGTAGGGCCCCTTCAGATACTAGAAGGCTGCTATTAGGTCTCCCTGGAGCCTCATTTTTTTCAAGGCTGAAAACAATCTCAACCCCCTCAGCCTGTCTTTATAGCAGAGGTGCTCCAATTTATTTGGAGGTATCCTTACTCACTGCAGTAGGGTTGGACAAGATGACTGTTGAGGGTCTCTCCCAGCCCAATACAATCTGTGACCCTGGCTCTGGTTTCAGTCAGGTTTATTCAAATAAATTCCCAGATACTTTGTGAATTAGGTTAAATGTCCAGAAATCAGTCTTGTGCCTCTGATGTGAGAAAGATATTCCAATCCCACTGGGGCTAAACAATAGCACCTTTCCCTGTATTCCCCAGGCCAGAAAATCTTCCTTTTACTTTAGGAATTTAATTCCATTTCTAATTCCAAAGTGAGCTGGGTTGACAAACCAAGGGCAGACTTTGAATATTATGGATTTTTTTCCACCTTGGTTGATTAACCTCATGCATTTTATTTGAATAATGTCTAAAAGCTCTAATTAGCAATGGCTAATCTGCCCCCCAGATGCTTCCTATTGATTTTGCCTGCAGTAAACTAATCTAATTGCCCTCCTTATCAGAGATAGGGTAGGTATTGAAACAGTCAACTCACCCGTGTGTCTGAGAGCCATCAGCAGAGCAATGGGAAATAGCACTGGAAAAAACCTGAGCCATGGAGTTGGGTAAAAATAGGATTTACCAGGCATGCTAAGATAGCACTGCTGTTAAAGAGAGCTTATATGAAATGCCATAGGAAATGAAAGGTTGAACCCTGAAGAGAGATGAGGAGTGCGGAGTGTTCCCCCAGTTCAGGAGGGACATAGAGCTGCTGGAGAGAGTCCAGCACAGCGCCACAAAGATGATGAAGGGAACGGAATATCTGTTACAAGGAGAGACTGAGGCAGCTGAGGCTCTTTAGCTTGCAGAAGAGGAGACTGAGAGGTGTCCTCATTGATGTTTATAAATAATGTAAAGGATGAAGTTGAAGGAAGTTCTTTACAGTGAGGGTGGCAAGACACTGGAATGGGTTGCCCAGGGACGTTGTGGCTGCTCCCTCCCTGGATGTGTTCAAAATCAGGTTAGATGAGGCCTTGAGTGACCTGTTCTAGTGGGAGGTGTCCCTGCCTATGGCAGGGTGTTGGAACTGGATGATCTTTGTAGTCCCTTCCAACCTAAACCATTCTATGATGAATGCCAGGAGGATGGAGCCAGGCTCAGCTGGGTGATGCTGGATGACAGCACAAGGGGCAATGGGTGGAAGTTGAGGCACAGGAAGTTTCATGTGAACATGAGGAGGAATTTTTTTCCCTGTGAGGGTGACAGAACACTGTCCAGGGGTGTTGTGGAGTCTCCTTCTCTGGAGATATTCAAAACCTGCATGGACACATTCCTGTGTGATCTGCTATAGGTGATCCTGCTCTGGCAGGGAGGTTGGACTAGATGAGCTTTTAAGGTTCCTTCTAGCCCCTAACATTCTGTGATTCTGTGTTTATTGTGCCAGGAGAGAAAGGGGGGCTTATCCAACAACAGTTCACTGATCAAAATGTGGTTCAGGTCTTTGTCTGGGTCTTGGGGGTTTTAGTGCCACCCCCAAAATGAAAGTGTTCATATAACTGTAAGATGACCTTTGTTTATTGCTTCCTTTGGTAGTGCCATGTTTACACAGGCTTTGATATTGCCTATAAAAAGTAGTGTTCTATTGAAACCTGTCTGATAAAAAAGGGGGGGGAAAAACAAAATGCCTAAAAGCAAAATGCTTTTTAAAAAATATGATGGCCTTTTTTTTTTTTTTTTAAACCTATTTGTAAAAATATGGAAAAAGAGGTTCAAGCAGATTTATTTTGCCTTCTAGTAGAGCAAAAATGTGGCTTCTTTTTTTTTTAAACTACATTTCAGAAGTGACTAATCAACAAAGAAGGCATTTTCTGATATTTAAAATGTGATGCATGCCTTTCCTCACTGATGGCTTCACATGGATTGCAGTTTCTGCTTTTATTTAAGTTGCATCAGGATAGGTTTATCTACTTATTATCCCTGTAAATATAATACTAATAAATTATCCTAAGCAGATCTACCACTTTTTTCCCCCTCAACCAGACCTGTTGATTTCTCGGGGCAGTAACCTCTCACTTTTCTTTTGGTGTCTTTTCTTTTTCTTGCAGCTTTCTGCTCTGAGTATGTGTTTGATCCTACAAATCCTGTTTGTCTGTGTGGTTTGTTTTATGAGAGCACTCACACGAGATGGGAGTGTGAGAGGCTCCTTTGCCTTTGTTTTCTTTTTTTTCCCCTGAAAAGTCAATAAATGATAGGAGATCCTGACTCCATTTTTGCTGTGTGTCCTTGGACTGCCACACAGTTTAGTTGCCACAGTTACACCCAGCCAACTTAAGGAATACTTTAAAACTCACTGCTTCCCCATCTTTTCTGTCTCTTGGAGCAATCTGAGTGGAAGAGGAAAAAGCACTGCTGCAGGCACAGTTCTTGCTGCATGGTGACTTCTTCCCTCGGGCTGGCAGCTAGTCCTCATCCAAAGGGATTCCAGTTTGGAGGTTCAGTTTTCACTGTGGGAAGAGTTTGCTTTTCTGTCCAGTTTGTGGTAGGTTTGGGAAGATCCCCTGCCTTCTGGAAGCTTTATTTCAATGGCCAGTGCATCAGCACAGCAATGTCTGCCAAGAAGTGCTGGTGGTGTTAGCTTGTTTGTGGGGTCAGACACTCATTACAGTGCTAGATGCAGCAGCTAGGGACCTGTGAACCAAAACAATGAGACACAAGACACCAGCAGGGAGCTAAGGAAAAACCTGACAGGGAGAGCTTACATGGACAACATCAGCTGGAGCATTGAGGCGTTACAGAAGCAGATCCTCAGGAAAAGCTTAAGTATGTAGATCTGTCTAGGATGCTTTATGAAGCACAGTGTACTGCACTGGTTGCCTGTCTAGAAATCTTCCAGTTTGGAAATTGGTTGTTTTGTTGAGTCCTACTGCTGATGAGGAGTGAGCAGTGAGCTTTGATGAAGGGAATTTTAAGGCTCAAATGCAGATGAAAGTGAAGCAATTCTGACAGTTGTCTCTAGTGGGGTCTGAACAGAGTACTCCCTGTGACGTCTCACCAGGAAAGAGCAGAGGAGCAGAATCACCTCTCTTGACCAAGTGGCCAGGCTGCTTTTGATGCAGCCCAGAATGCCATTTGCCTTCTGGGCTGCAAGTGCCCGTTGTTGGCTTCTTATCCTCCAGTACCCCAAGTCATTTTCTGCAGGGCTGCTCTCAATTTAATCATTTTCCAGCCTGGACTGGTATTGAGGACAGCCTCAACCTACATGCAGGACCATGCACTTTGTCTTATTGAACCACATGAGAGCCATGGTAGTTGGGTTATGGTTGGACTTGATGATCTTAAAGGTCTTTTTCAACCTTTATGATTCTATGTGAAAAAGGCTCGGTGAGACTTCAGGAGCAAGCTAGAATAAATGAAAGCCTAAATGAGACAAACGCTTGTGAAGGTGAAACCCAAAGAGTGGCTTTTGGGTGATGTCGAGACTAAAGAAGCATCAGAGTTTGGGATATATATATACAGGAGCTAGTAAAAAATTAATTTGGAGGAAGAACTGAATTAAGCAAGGAAATGAAAGCAGGGGGTTGGAACTGGATGATCTTTGAGGTCCCTTCCAACCTGAACCATTCTATGTGTGGTATAGAGGCAGGGCTAAGGATGAGAGATTATCTACCTACAGCAGCCAAACAACCAAGAACAGGTGAGAGCTGCCAGAAAGAGAGGCTGAAGAAACAATAGTGAAAATGCTGAAAGATAAGTGTAGTGAATAGGGCAGTATTTCAAGTGCTGGCATCAAGGCATTTAGCAGTTAGGGAAAGGAGAACTGGATTTCTATCTCCTGTTCTGAGCATAAGGAAGGTTGCTAATGAGTAAAATATTTCGAAATGGAAGAAAATGTTGAAAGCAACAAAGTCAGTCATAGTCTGAATGAAGCCAGGGAGTCCTGCCAGAGAAATGGAGGAGCCAATGCAGTGAGTTGTCTCCTTGGTTATTCTTCTGTCTCCTGGCATTATGCTTGCTGTTTGTGAAAGCTCCTTGCAGGCTGCTCTATTCATGAAAAGAGAGTGGGAATCTAAGACTTTCTCTCGGATGTAAAACCTGCACGAGCTGGAAAGCTGTGCAAATTCTCAAAGTGCCATAGAGGCTGGAAAGGGCTGGTGGTCAGCTGCAGCACTCTAGAGCTGTTTAAGGCCTCTGAGGGGATTTTTTCTCCTTTCCACAATATATTAATAGCATAAACCTCCTCAGGTCTTTTGGGATCTCTGGAAATAGATGGATAGTCAGGGTATGTACTGACAGCAAGCACACTGATGGAGTAGCGATTTAGTATGTTATGTGTGTTTATTATTCAGCTTCCACCCTGTGATGCTGTGCCAGAGAAGCAGAAAAAAGCTGCTGCAGCTGCAGAGAGGGAGAGTGAGGAGTGCAGGATGAAATGAGAGAGCATAAGGTACAGAAGGAATGGGTAGTGTCGGGAAAAAAATTAAAAAGGTAGTCTGGAGAACCTTCGGTGTGGAAAAACATTAAAATCCCAGGCAGCAGGAGCTAAGGGAATATAAATAAAAACTATGAGCTGTGAGGAGGAAATATGTAGTATCACTGCAGACGAAATTCAATTGATTGTTATTTGGTGTGGGTGGCCATATTTTCCACCCCCTTGTCTTCATTTGGTTACAGTTCTTCTAAGTGATGAGGTGACCTCAGCCAATGAGGATAAATTCAAGATCCTTGTTATTGTTAGGGCGTGTTCTGAAGGTGCATTTCTTGTCTTGCTTTTGAGAATTAAGATAGTTGCTTTTAAATCACAGGAATGGAATTTCGCTCTTAAAATGCTGCTTTAAATAAACGATAAGTTTGTGTAGAGGGTAGCTGTAAAATGACAGCCTGTGCAAGGGAAATGATGCACACGAGAAGAGGATAGCAAGGACGGGGAGAAATTCTGAAAAGAAGACTTTGTGTTTCTTTCCCTAAGCTAATAAATGTTTTGCTGGTAACCATATTGCTTCTCTGTGTGGTCTGGTGTGCCATTTGTTTTCTCTTCGCAAGCCATGCTGCAGGGAGTGGAAATTGAGCAGTGAAGTCAGTTCTGAATGGTGTAAGAAATGCATCTTGACATGCCTCAGATATTTTCAAGCGTGTTCATGTGTAGCTTCTCGAGGCTGCAAGTTCTCTGGGGTGCAAGTTGGGGCTTTTACCCTGTTTGGACTACTGTGAACAATCCGATGGTGCTGCCCATAAATAAAGATCTGTGATTCTTGGTTCTGAGAGGAAAAGCAAGGCACGTGGCATTTGGCAGTGAGCATCTTTAATGTCTCACCAGAACCAGCTGCAGCAGTTTTGGGCAGATCGCTGAACACTTCCTTCTACCCTGAAGTAAAATTTGACTGTTAATTTCAATCACATCCCTGTGCAGAGCGACACTCTGGGTCCTGCAATCCTTCATATTGATGCCTTCATTCTTCTCCTCTGCCTCCTCAGCTTGTCCATTCCCTCCACGCAAAACACCATTGTAAAGATTTATCTTCTGAAACCTGCTGTTCTTCCCGTGTCACACTTTGTCATTCATCACATCAAATTCAAGTGTCCTTGCTACTTTTTCTTTATTTCACTGCCCTTTCCTAATTCCTCGCTCTGGTCTGCCTGTATTTCTTAGGAAGCAATGGTACCACCCCACATGTGTTTAGATTTTGAACCCACTTAGTGATTTCAGCCAAATTTGTCAGAAAAGTGGCTGTCTCCAAGGTGTGATCATTTTGCAGGTATTGTGTAAACAGGGGGCCAAGTGAAAGAGAGATTGACTTACTGATGTTATGGAAGGAATAGGCAATCAAGTGGATATTAGAGAATCTCTCCTGTAACAGCTCTCACATCCCAGGCTTGATGCCTGGTCACTAGCTTTTACTGAGGCCTGATACTGCCTTGCCACCTGCATCTTGCCATTCCACATTCCCACCATGTTTCTTTGTTTTCCTGAGTGGACTTGCTTCATGCTTCTCTGAATTGTTCACTGTTATTGGGATGCTGTTCAAAACAAAACGTCTGTGGCAGGTGATGGCAGAGTGTAGCGTACATTTTGCTATCATCTGCAGGATTCTCCACCCCTTCTTTCAAGCTCCCTACTGCACTAACTTTGTCCTTGTTTTTTTTCTGTTTGAGGTACAGGGATGAGTATTTTAAACAGATGAAGTCCCTGACTGTGGATCCAATCATACCACAACACTTTCAGTTCTCATAGGTCTCCTAGGCCAGGCTGCCACAGGAGGGCTTTGACAGCACAACTGTTTGCATTTGCAGGTTTTACTTATTATTACTTGTCCCTATCCCCATATTTCCAGCACTATCTGGCTATCTGCCTATCTATTGCTTTCCAATTTGGCCACACAGGAAAGCAAATATAGGCAATCTTGGCAAAAGCATTGTAACCCCAAACAAAGTAATTTTGCTACAGAAAATGCTATCCTTTTGACCTGGGGTACTGCATCCACTTGGAAAAAAGCACTCCTGTAGTGTTGGAGGAGGACTAATCCCTTCTCTCACATAAGTACTAATAACCTTTCTGTGTCCCAGACAACTTTTGGCTGAGGCTAACCTTCCTTCTCCCTCCAGCTCCTCTGGGAAAGCACTCCCAAAAGAAAGCTCTGCTGTATTGACCTGACTCTTGTGCCTTATTGCCTTGTGCCCTTTTATTCATTTCAGTAATAGACGCAGAAAAGGAAAAAAATACTTAGATAGCTACTGTGAAAATGAGTGTATTAAAGCCCTCAATTGAAGGGAGCATATGGAGAAAAGAGATGAAACAGATCCCCCTCCAAAGGCCATTATTTGGCTACACCTCAGAAGGAAATAGTGTGCCAGCTGCTGCTCCAGCCCTGGAGGAAAAAAAAACATTTCACGGCAAGGTGGAGGCAGGGAAAGACTAATGGAGGCCCTTAATAAACATGGATTTGGCCGTAGTAAGGAGAGGAGAAATAAAGCAGTGGCGTGAAATGAAATCACTGTAGCATGAGAGGCTTGTGATCTTGTTCTTCACTTGACTCCTCAGTCCTGCAGCTTGGTGAGCTGTGTGGTGAGTACCTGCTGTTCAGAACAGGGAGCAGTCCTCAGCACTAATTCATGCTTACTGAAAGCTCGTAGTGCCTCTGGAAGCCCATTAAAGTCCTTACCCCAGTATTAGACATAACAAAGGAGAATTGCTGAAGGTAATGGAAAGGATACAGCTCTGTTGCACAGTAGCTGCAGCAATATGGCACACAGCTCTTGGCACAGAACAATGTCATGTGAAGGTGGTAGAGGAGGTTCAGAAAGCAGCAAAGTCAAGCCTGAGTGCTCTGCTGTTTAAATGGGTTTAAACCGGCAGAGGGGAGATTTAAATGGGTTATTAGCAGGAAGTTCTTTACAGTGAGGGTGGTGAGACACTGGAACAGGTTGCCCAGGGAGGTTGTGGCTGCTCCCTCCCTGGAGGTGTTCAAGGCCAGGTTGGATGAGGCCTTGAGTGACCTGTTCTAGTGGGAGGTGTCCCTGCCTATGACAGGGGGTTGGAACTGGATGATCTTTGTGGTCATTTCCGACCTAAACCATTCTATGATGGGATACTCACCAAGGTGACTTTTGGGCACTTGCCTGAGTTTTTTTCCAACAGGGGAAATATGTCCTGAGACCCAGTTACAACCTGAAAAGTTTCTGCCTCAGCCACTGGCAAGCAGCTGCCTGGAAAGAGGCTGCTGTCACTACCTGTTCATTCAGCCCCAGCACCATGGGCATTACACCACTGCCAGCTGCAAGAAATAGGAATATAAAGACATCATTTTCTCTTTTTTTTTTTTTTTTTTAAGCAAAGTTGCTATTTCATACAATCTCTAAGAGAAAGAGATTAGATGGAATGAAAGTCATTATCAGGGCAATACTTCTGGTGATGAGAGGGGCTTTAGCATGTTCCTATCCCCGCTGGGGTAAGGTTGAGTTAGGATCTTGTTGTAGCAAGGCATCAGATTGGCTGAAAATATCCACTGCCATGAAATTTTATGAGGCTTTGGTTTGGGAAGCAGTAACTTCTTCTGCAGTAAATCCATAAAACAGAAATTCAGGAAGTTCCTTTAAAATTATAAACTTTCTAATGTAAGAGTGTTTCCAGCACCAAAGAGTGGAATTTAACTCTGTAAAGTGTTTCTTCAAATAGAGGTTGACAGAATATATGCTTACTTCTTCCAAAATGACCAAGGTCCGTGTTTATGAGGGGGAATGCAGTATGCTATTCCCTGGAGGAAAAGTAACAAAAATGCAAATAAAAGAATTTTAAACCCACAACCATTAGTAGAATACTTCTACTAGAAAGATTAGCAAATGCAACACAGCCTCCAAAACTAACAGCCAAATATGGCAGCGTACAGTTAGAATCATAGAATCAGTCAGGGTTGGAAGGGACCACAAGGATCATCTAATTCCAACTCCAATTCTTTATAAATTCTGTAGTTCTTTACTGGATGTGCTCTACTATAATACATCAGGCTAGATAAACCCCACCTCAACATACACTGAGCAAATGCTGCTCTGAATCTGAACCTACCTGAATTTGCCTGGTGGGAGTGTGGCAGCTGTAACCATCTCCTCTCTTATCAGCCTGCACTGTGGATTTTTGGTGCTTTCAAGACAAACTGTAGGACCCCAAAACTCCCAAGATTAAAACTCTGGACATTTCACATTCATGAAGCACTTAACGCCCTTCAATTTTTGTCACTTGGGACATAAAGCACAAAGTAAAGTCAGGGTGACCCCATGGGCCAGGTTCCTACAGAGCCATTACAATGTATTTGTTCTGTAATCCTCCAAACTAGGAGGGATTTATACAATAGACTAATGGCTTCAAAGGAGTCAGTTCAGCCTTCTGGGTGGAAGAGTCCATTTTTTAACCCTTGCAGTGCTGGCATCTTTTCAGGTGCACCCATCTAAGCAAGGGATGAAGCATCCAGCCCTGATGGGGAGGGCAGACAAGTTTTGGTTTCTTGGGCTGGGAGCAGCAAAGCCGTGATGAAAGCTACAGCTGTGATGAGACCCAGAGCTGAGCTATTCCCAGTGCTCAGGGTAGCTCTGTAGAAGTCACTTCAGACAAATGTTGTTGTTCATAAGTCTAAACAGCTTCTCAATATCACCAGAAATCAGAAAGACCACTTTTTTTTTTTTTTTTCCTTTTCTTCTTTGCAGTCTGCATGGTGCACAGTGCTCCTGCTTCTAGCTTTTCATAAAACCTTTATGAAATGGCTTTTTCTTTTTGTTTAACAAAGAGGCCCAACAAGGGCAAGGCAGTGCAGAAAATTCCCCCAGCTCCAGCTGATAAATATTTTGCCTGAGTAAGATTTCCAACATTTCTCCTACTTGCTTTCTGAAGTAGATTTAATCATCATGAAAGGTGAGTTGGTACCTGAGAGGCTGCCATCCTTTATTGATCTGCCGAGACTGTGAAGAACTGATGTAACTGGGAGAAAACACCCAGGACAATTCTAATAATCGTCTTCTGAGTCTTCCCAGAAGGTCCCACTCTTTGAATGGGCTTTCTTCACGTCATCTTTGGTCCTTTAAAGACACAGTTTGTGCATAGGGAATGCAGATGTGGCTGAGCATCTTGCAGTGTGGAGATCTTCCTCATGAGTAGTCTTCTGAGTCCAGAACCAGCACCCTTGCTTCACTGATCCTGCTGTGTGAGCACTAGCTGCTGCCCAGCTCAAAAAATTCCTTCCAAAGGTTCTAGTCTTCAGGCTTTGTAGTGGCTGAAACTGATCATCTGCTAACTGTTAGCTGGCCCAAGTGAAATGAACGAGTGTAATAAGAGCCATATGTGTACTAGGAATACAAGTTCCAGGATGGTCAACCCACTTATGTAGTAAAATCTTTTAAAACATCCCTTTTTAAGAAAAGGTAAAGCAAATAAGCTGAGAAATTAGAAGCTGAGACACCATGAAGCCTCTGGTTCAATTTCTCTTGCCCACCAGTGTTTCCACTCATAACTTGGGAGTCATGTTCAGCATGGACTCTCCATTTCAAAACAAGATTGTGTCTGCTTGGTTTTGTAGATTGTCTTGCAAATAACAAAAATTGAAACCCTGGGTGTCAAATATAGTGTATCTGAACAGATAAACCAAAACAGCCAGGAGAGGCTTATCTGCTTTACGACTGATGCTGTTTGAGGCCATACTGTGGGTCGGTCCTAGAGCCTTCTTGATAGATTTTTAACTTAAAGTCTAAAATTGAAGTGCCTCACCCTTGCAAACCATGCAGCTGCATCTTGCTAGTGTGGATGCACTGATGACTGGAGTAAATCCTTGATGCTTCTGTCCTGGCACTGGTTGTTTGCAGAAATACTGCAGCATTACTCTGTATTATCAGGGATGCTTTGTTTGGGTGTTTTGTTGGTTTTTTTTTTTTGGTTGGTTGGTTGGTTATGGGTTTTTTATGTGAAGTATGCTTTGAGCATAAACACATCACCCTACTGCATTAGGCTGTTGTTTTCCCTGTGAGTCTCTCTAGGTGTAGTACAATAGTTATTGCTGGATTAACAGTCAAGCTGGCACTCTGGGTGAAGAATGTTATTACTTTGCCAACACCCAATATCTTATTTTGAGATGCATATATGAGGATGTATGTCTGAGATGCATGTTTGAGACGCGTGAGGAAATGTGACAACTTCTTTAACTGCTCCTCCTGCCTTCATTAAAGACTGAGAAGCTTTGGGGTTTGTCAGCAGAGATCTTTGTAAATATCAAATTAATGATTAATGAAGAAAGCTTTCTGCCAAAGTGCACCTCCCTCTACCAGCAGACATATGTAATCTGTATAAGCAGTGGATATAAAGTCTTGTCAACTGGGTTTTTTGGGTTTGTGTTTTTTGTTTTCTTTTTTAATCACTGTTATGATATTGCCTTAAAGCTTCACCTGAGACTGGAGCCTAGCTAAGTCTGGTGCAGGCATGAAATAAAAAATGGTCTTTGTCTCAGGAAATGTACAACCTAAAAGGATAAGTAAGGAGAGAATTGCCAGGAAAAAAAAACCAAAACCAAAAGCTCTCAATTTCCAGGGGGAAGCTGAAGTACAGATCTTGTATTAAAGCCACACAGGAAATCTTTGACTGGGAGAGTTATCACATTACTGTGCTACTTCAGAATTGCTTCTAATGTATTAAAAAAAAAAAAAAAGAGAGAGAGAGAGATCAGGTTTATGAGATTTGGCTGCAGTGATATCTCCAGATAGTCCAACAGATAAAATTTGTCTTGGGCTTCTTCCATCTTCAGGCAAACCCAGAAACGTCTCCGTAGGATGTAGGAGATATGGTTGCCTTTGACACTTGTAAGTGGTAGATGTGTAAAATCTCTGATGACTGGGAAGAAGAAGGTCTGCAGGTCAGAGCATTATCTCTGAAGCTGCCAGGCTGGAGAGCCAAAGGTTGCGTTTCCCACCTGAGCTGCAGGCTGGCCGCCGTGTTCAGCATGCCCGGCTGCGCGCTCTCCCGGGAGCTGTCTGGCTACATGTCATTTTCTGTGTCCGCCAGCTACATCACAGATCCAAATGCAAACTCCACTACTCAGGGACATTATGTGGATTTGTGACACTGCCCATGGGACACCGGATCCATAAACCAATGAATGGATTACAATGAGGCATAAATATAGTGTTTTCATGGATGACATATAATCCTACTCAATTATTGTTCCTGTCATGTAAAGGGAAACTGTATCCATTTTTCTCCATCCCCGCACGCTGGAATTTCAAAAGAACAGAGATGCCCAAAGCAGAAGATTCAATCTCCTGGCTCTCTGCCTTTTGTCCATTAGCAATATCCAAGCTTATGTTTTCTGTTATTAGGTGTTTCCTGCAATTAGTTCTTTGCGTCTCTAGAACATTATTACATGTGAAATTAATTTGACAGAAGCATTTAGAGTTTCTGGACGGAGCAGGCTGGTATATTAGTCTCTGAACAGCGTGTGTCACATCATGTACCTCTCATTTAAGTCTGGATTTCAGCGTCTGGAAACAGTTTTGCCCTCTGCTTTGCCTCCTACAAGCTATGGTTTTGAGAAACTGCTGCAACTGTCCTTTACTGGAGACAAGTGATGTATCATAGACATCTCAGGACGCAGCAAGATGTGAAATGTCTGCCGCCTAAAGATTTAATCCTTTCTAGCAGTACCAGACAGTTTTATGGGCATGGATGCTTTGCAATAAGGGCAACAATAAGGGAAGATGAGTTTGTATTTTGTTTCCTTTAAAGAATGAAATGGTGTCTTAATTGTCAATCTGTCTTTTAAAAATATATATATAAAAATTTAAAGCTGCCCAGGCAGCTTTGTTGCTATATAAAGTTTAAAAACTGTTATCTCAAAATAACGTTTTATTAGAGAACAAATATGTGATGCCTGTCCAGTACATCAAAGCCTTCTGCATATTGCTATAGGTGCTGAAGGGGTGCTATGGAAAAAAAACTCAAAACATCTCTTGGAGCAAGACCTATGCTGGCTCCCCAGTGCTTCCCTGCACAGGTTTTCCACCCCAGAGACAGCTGTCCTGGGGTATCATTAGTCTGGTTGTTTGTCATGGACATAACTTTTTCCCTGATTTTTTGTTTCCCCTGCATTGGAAAGAAATCTTCCTGGTTATGCATGGAAACGTGGGTGTCTCAGGACAAATACAAATACGTTGCCCAAAGTCAATCCGCCATAGGAGTTTAGTCAGTGCCCTTTCTTTCTGGTTAGAAAAATTTTATGGCACCTGTGATATGCTGTGAAACTAAAGTGGGTTTCCTTAGAGGAGCAAATGCAGCATTTACATCTTCCTGTGTGGGTTGAGTTTTTTAGTTCAGTTTTACTNTTGCTGCAGTTTTTCAGCACAAGTGCTTTAATCATCCTTTCATCTAAAGGAGAAGCATCTGGTCCTAAATGCGTGCTTTTTTGCCCCTTCTGCCACAGTGCTACACGGATGGCTGATTAAACCACCCCTCCTTTTTCCTGGCAGCAGGGATGCGATGGCTTGCTACCTTTGTTTCCACTTGGGGCCTCTAAATGGGGCTGTATAAAGGGAATAGTAATAAGGAAGTCCCAAGGCTTCTGTCAGACCCTCTCCCCAAATTTAATCTGCTCACAGGCCCCACTGGCCAAGCTGC
>VWZI01015226.1:2620052-2706073 GCA_013396835.1 Psilopogon haemacephalus
GGAAGTTATGTTTAAAATGTACCAAACTTCCTAAGCATCTGGTTTGGGCTACCCTCACTGAGAATTCAAAGGATCCTGGCTTGTTTGAGAATGAGCTCATCACGAGTCCTGAAAACATGGTCTGGTACAGGCTTTGGCTTAGCCGAACCCCGAAGTGAAGTATCAGAAATTGCTAGCTAATTATAAAATACAGACTTTGTTTGACGTAACAGGGAAGATGCTACACTTAAAAAGTAACGACCACTGCTTTATGTGTCCATCTAAACCACAAAGGGATTTTGCATTCCTCTTGCCTCTGCACATCTGTGTAAAATACATGGAGTTGTGTTACGGCGTGACAGTTTTCTGCTCAAAGGAGGCACAGGCAGTTGGTGTGAATTGTGCTGCATTATGTACCTGCAGCTTCTGTCATTTCTGTGAATGTCTGCCTGGCCACGAGTGCCTAGGTGTTTGTTCCGCTTTCCTCACCTGTGAAAGTGGCATTCCTGACTTCTCTGCTTCCTGCACACAGCGTTTCTGAGGCTTACTTCATTATTGTTTGCAAAGCTTTTTGAATGTGCAAAGCTCTATGCAAATACCAAGTTGCTCACCTCCATATATCTGGTAACGCAGAAGCACTTTAGGTGGATAAGGTTTAATTAGAGATGTGGAATGATGCAATAGTAGTAGGATTTTATATGTCCTCACATAAAATCATAGAATCAGTCAGGGTTGGAAGGGGCCACAAGGATCATCTAGTTCCAACCCCCCTGCCTAGATCAGGCTGCCCACAGCCTCAGCCAGCCTGGCTGCAAACACCTCCAGGTGTTGGCCCCAACCACCCATTCCATGCTCTCACCACTCTCGTGGTGAAGAACTTCCTCATCATATCTAATCTGAATTTCCCCACCTCCAACTGTGCTCCATTCCCCCTAGCACTGTAGCCCTGATAGCCTAAAAAGTCCCTCCCCAGCTTTTTTATAGGCCTCCTTCAGATACTGGAAGGCCACAAGAAGGTCACCTGGGAGCCTCCTCTTCTCCAAACTGAACAGCCCCAACTCTTTCAGTCTGTCCTCATAGCAGAGGTGCTGCAGCCCTCTGATCATCCTCATGGTCCTTCTCTGGACATGCTCCAGCATGTCCACATCCCTTTTGTAATAGTGGCTCCAAAACTGGATGCAGTACTCAAGGTGGGGTCTCACCAGAGCAGAGTAGAGGGGGAGAATCACCTCCCTGGCCCTGCTGACCACACTGCTCCTGATGCAGCCCAGGCTCTGCTTGGCTTTCTGGGCTGCAAGTGCACACTGCTGCCTCATATTGACCTTCTCGTCCACCAGGACTCCCAAGTCTCTCTCCTCAGGGCTACTCTCCAGCGCAGCCTGTATTTGTGCTGGGGATTGCCTCGACCTGGCTGCAGGACCTTGCACTTGGCCTTGTTGAACCTCATGATGTTGGCTTGTGCCCACCTCTCCAGCCTGTCCAGGTCCGTGCCTGTGCTACACATAAATGACGAGCCTAGAAATTACCATTGGAATTATCTGACATGGCTGCCTGAGCAGTAAGCCATGACTGTGTCTTTGCTTTTTAAGCTTACTTCTACTTAGCAACTTCCCCCACCCTCACTTCCCCCTTATTTACCTTTGAAGAGGATCCCTGTATAGGCACAGATTCTCTGATAATTGATTTGCTTTTCTCAATTATCTCTCTCTAACCCCACAGAGTCCATGGATCACAGGTTTAAAACCATTATCCTCCAACATGGATCCAGAAGAATGCTTTGTCTTGATTTAAAAAGTAAACTTCTGCTATTAAAGCTAGTGAACACCTCAGCAAGATTTAGCCTTCTGTTTCTAACGGGTTTAGAAGGAGGAATCTAAGCTTTCCAATAGCTGCATGAGTCTCCCACAATGATTTAAATGATGCTTAAAGCCAGACTTATTTTTTTTTCCCCCTTTTTTCCCCTTGGAGTTTGTATTTTTAATACGGGCTTGTCCTTTCAGTTGTGCTTCCTTGTGGTTTACTGCTTGGATTGTATTTATTCAGCTCTGGAGTAGATCCACATAAGTACATGAAAAGCTGCTGTAGATCTGTATGGTACAAATCATAGGGTCACATTCTTGCCCCAAAGAAATCAGTGACAAAAAACCCCCTTCTGTACGTTGCAAAGGAATTATGATTTCACCCAGTATGTTACCATGAAAGTAATGTTAAAGCAATGCTAAAATAAACTGTGGAAGCTTTTGCCTGGTAAGTCTGACTATTTGTTTGGATTCATAGCCCATTATTCAAGTCTAATGACCACTATTTATTTGTTCAGTCCAATAGGGTAAATTTTTTTTGGCACATCCTTGTTTTCTTAATGCCCTGAGCCTGACAAGTGGTGCGTGTGTGGTCTTTATTGCCTGCATGCAGTTGTGTGGTCCTTCATGCTTAGACCAATTTATCTGTTTACTGGATTAAGCCTATCATAAATATTAGAGTTGAGCTAAGGAGCTTACGTTTAGCTAGGTAAAACCTCCCTGATCCATAGATTGTTTGGTTTTCCATGTTATCTGTGCCTACCCACCAGTTGTAAGATTCCAAAAAAAAAAAAACCATCCAGGTTTTACCTTTCTTTTTTTTTTTTTTTTTCCCCAAGCAATTCTCATTAATAAGAATTAGCATCAGGAATAATAACAGCGTGATAACTGTGGTTCCACGTCTTCTGCAATGAAGTGTCACCCTCAGTAACATCACAGCCTAGCTCTGTGGCTCAGAATTCAAATGTTAAATACTGAAGATCAGAGCAGCTCTAGTGTCTTGGGCTTAATTACAGCTTTGCTTCCAGCCCTTGGTAAGAAGCCATGGGTGAGAGCACAACTTTAAGAGCCTGCTCCTGGTTTAAATCGTAGCAGTGCACAAGGTAGTTTTGATATCCTCAGTGGGGAATCTTTTCTTGCCTCGCTATGCAGTATGAAGATGTAAAGGACAGTTTGTAGTCTTGCCTGAATGTGATATTGTTGTTGAAGATCCCAGTCCTCAATCAAAGATATGATTTTGCTGCCTTAAAATTACAACAGCAACACGGGAAAGTGGAAGCTCTTTCTTAGCCCATTTTGACACACTCATCTGGGATTTATTCCATTGTTCTTTCAATGGCAGGATGATTCCTGGTTTATTTCTCGAGATTTGTGTGCGTGTGTGTGTTTGGCAGGAATAATTAGATCAAATGGATCAAAATCCAGGCAGATCACCCTTTCACCAGCCCTGCTCCTCGGGCTGGTGTTCCCAGTTTACTAGCTGATTAGGAGCAATAAATAAATAAATAAGCAAATAAATAAATAAATAAATCCGTGCAGAAGGTTGAGGCTTGTTTTGCTTTGTTTTGTGTACATGGCTAATTCCCTGCAATAAGCCTTCCCTCACACCATCCCTTTCACTCTCTGATGTTAACAAGACTGGGATCTGGGCGTACACATACACACAATGTCTGTCTCAGACTGGCAACATCTTGATAAGAGGTTCATTATAATCCAGCACTGTCAGAAGCAGCTCTGAAGTGATCTGCAAGGCGAAACATCATGTATATCTATGGAGGTTGGCTTTTCTTTCCTTTTTTTTTTTCCTCCCCCCCGCTTCTTTTAAATTAAGCAGAAAAAGTGTCAGGAAACTTTCTTCAAAGGTGCCAGGCAGCTGTTTCTTCTGAAGTATGTTGTTCTTTTCTTAGGCAGTGGATCTTTGATAACTGTCTCTCAGCACCCTCAGAAGTGTTTTCCAGGTTAGGAGGATGAGAGGAAAGAGATGGCAGTCGTGATGCCATCAGCTGATAAAGCCAGAATGCAGACTAAGCCTTCAGATCAATAGAAAGGCAGATGGGACTTACACCAGACTGCCTGGTGTCAGCTTTAATTGTGCTTCCTGTGATGACTGCACCTAACCTCAAGCCCTTGCAGCCAGGGCAAGCCTACTCCTGCTCTCCAGGCAGGGAGAATGGGTTGCCCAGGGGGATGGTTGGGGCCAGATCCCTGGAGGTGTTTAAGGCCAGGATGGGTGATGCTGTGTCCAGCCTGATGTAGGGTAGGGTGTCCCTGGGCATGGCAGGGGGGTTGGAACTAGATGATCCTTGTGGTCCCTTCCAACTCTGACTGATTCTATGATTCTAAATTCATCTAAGACTGGCTTATAAACCAGCTGAACACTGAAGTGAATTTACAGAAAGGGGGGAGGAAAATGCAGAGAAGGAAGCAGGTCTTTCTTTGAAGCCCCAACTCTACAGTTTTGAAAGTTTACAGAACCCCTTTAATTAACCAACTATTCTTATTGAGCATGCTTGTCGGATAAACATCTAACAACTGAATTTATAATAGGAATTAAAGCAGAAGGGGCCCCGTCCAAATCTCCCTGCTTTAATGCGGGGAAAAAAAATGTTACATATCACTTCATCTCACTTCTTCTAAATCCCAAGTGGGTTACAGGTGTAAGCATTTTTTAACATCAATTCTAATTTTGCAGCTGGTGAGACTGCTTGTAACCAGCTGAACAGAAGTCCAGCTTTCAGGAACCATCCTTCCAGGCAGCCTGGGAATTCTGAAGTTGAGTGCAAAATGTGCAGCGTTAGCAAATTTGCTTTTTTATTATTGCTGTTGTATTGGACTCCTGGAAACCCTTTGATTTCATATTTATGTCTGCATATGTATCTAAATATACAGGCATGAACAGTGCGTATAAAAAATTGAACAGCACCTTGAGAATTTAAGGCCTCTTCCCAGACTTACTGCATAACATTCTGCATTTTCCATCATATAAATGTTAGCTCTAAAATCAGATGTGGTGCAAATATGAACCCTATTTTATTTTTGACTCATCGGAATCACAATAAGTATGCTTAAATGTTAACTAATTACAAAACATTCACTAGAGGTGAAATAAAACCTCAGTGTGATAGCTCAGCTGTCCTTTGAGAGAATGGAATGGAATGGAGTAGAATATAATGGAACTCAATACAATGGAATGGAATAGAATAGAATGGAATGGAATGGAATGGAATGGAATGGAATGGAATGGAATGGATTAGAATATAATGGAACTGAATAGAATGGAACAGAATAGAATGGAACAGAAATAGAATAGAATAGAATAGAATAGAATAGAATAGAATAGAATAGAATAGAATAGAATAGAATAGAATAGAATAGAATAGAATAGAATAGAATAGAATAGAATAGAATAGAATAGAATAGAATAGGCCAGGTTGGAATAGACTTTGAAGATCATCCAGTCCAACCTATCACCCAGCACTATCCAAAGGCACTAAGTGCTCCATCCAGTCCTTTCTTAAACACCTCCAGGGAGTGGTTGGTGTTGGAGCAGCTGACCATGCAACAAGCTTGTCTCTGTCTTCATATGCAGTGGTAGACATCTCAAGAGGTGCATTTCTCCTTATTCAAACTCACTGAGTCCACAGGCAGACAAGAAGCAGCAGAAGGAGAGATGTTGAATTCTCTCATTTTCCTGAATGGCTTTTTAACATGTAAAGCATATTTGCAGGTATTTACAGGTCAACATAATGAAGTGTTTCATTGCTAATCATTTTACTAGAAGCTTTCAACAAATATGCTTATTCAGTTTGGCCAGTCTTTCCTGAGACTGTTTAACTCTCCAGTCTTGAGCCTCAGATCTTGGACAGACAGAGGGATGGTTTCTGGTGTAGAGAACTGAAATATGTGCAGTTGCTTATTAAGAGATTAAGGAATGGTTTTCTCTACCGTTGCTACAAATTGTCACTGCAGCACAGGCTCTTTGATTTTTTTTTTTTTTTGTGGGCACTCTATAAAACCTGGTCCAGCAGGAGCAAGTGTAATTTGATTTAATAAGCTAATAAATATTTTTGAAATATGCTTCCTGCAGGTTATAAAAACAGAAGGGTAGAGACAGGAAAAGGAAAAATTATACACATTAAAAAACCGCAGGTCTGGGGGAAAAGTCCCTACTGACGTGATCAGAATTCACTAGGAATTTCTTTAAGCTAAAAAACCTACATTTTCCTTTTTATCTGGTGGCAGAGTGCCTTTTGAAGCTAGGTCCAGAGATCAGGTATCCTCTGCTACAGCAGATAATAAGCTGTATAGCTTCTTTTATTGAATGAGCAGGGAAGGGAGCAAAACAAATGGTACAGCTTTCCTTGTTGCCTAATTTGACATTAATTTTATGCTGCCTTTAAACTGATGATTTGCAATGGGCTGGCAAATAGATCTAGAAGTGAGTTGAAATGAATCATGGAGTGATGCCAAAGTCAAAATTGGAAGTTAGAAATTTTGGCAGCTGAAGATGTCTCAGATGTCTTCTAGGACCGAAATAAAAAAGAGAGACATGCAGCCCCAAGCTCCCGAGTCAGAGGAGCTGGGTACTTCTGCTAAAATAAAGGGCAGTGACATCATTAACAATGTTGACATTTAAATTGACATAATATTCAGGTAGTGACAGGACTAGGGGGAATGGAGCAAAGCTGGAGGTGGGGAGATTCAAATTGGATGTGAGGAGGAAGTTCTGCACCATGAGAGTGGTGAGAGCCTGGAATGGGTTGCCCAGAGAGGTGGTTGGGGCCACATCCCTGGAGGTGTTTGCAGCCAGGCTGGATGAGGCTATGGGCAGCCTGATCTAGGGTAGGGTGTCCCTGCCCATGTCAAGGGGGGTTGGACCTAGATGATCTCTGTGGTCCCTTCCAACCCTGACTGATTCTATGAGTCTAATAAGGTTCTTGAAGTTAATAACCCATCTGTGTGACTACATGCACGATGCTTACCTCTGGCACCGTGGTTCTGTCTGTGGCTCAGCCTTATACTTGGTTCATATTTGGAGTCCTCCTGTGGATATATGGAGACTTTTTATTTTGTCTAATAAAACCTGAGAAGCTGAAGCATGGCTTGGCTGCTTGGTTGGGATCAAAATCAAATTCACTGGTAAGACCATGGGAGAAAGTGCATGAGAGCCTGAGGATATGTCTCTTGTAAGAAGCTCTTGGTCAGCTTTGGAGGAACTGTTGCACCATTCTTTGCACTCTATCGTTCAAGAACTTGGTTCCACCAATCCTTCACCTACTCTTATATGTCCTTGTGAAGCCAAAGCTGGCTACTTGCTTGCTTTTTTTTTTTTTTCCCCCCTCAATCTTTTTATGCCAATCCTGTAGTAGTTATCCTCAGATGCTCACTGTTCTGTCAAGCACAGCTCAAAACTGGGGAGGGGCAGGGAGGGGAGGAGAAGAACATTTTCATTAATAACAGCTTAACATTTTTCAGTACCACATTCTAAAGATTAAATATTTCCTACTGGTATGTATAGAAATAGAAGTCTGCAGTTTTGTTATAAAATAGGCACTTATTAAAAAAAAAAAAGTTCAGACTAAAAAATATATCAGAGGTTTTGTTTAGATCTGAGTGAAATGATTGCAGTCAAACCAATGGAATGTTGAGGTTTTTTTTTTTTTACTAAAACCAAGTTCAATTTTAGCTATTTCTTCACTGCCTTTTCAGCATCCTCACCAAGTTAAAAACCCTGCTCTTTACAAAGGTCTTTCAGTACCTTTCCTGCATCCTGTTGGGCAAAATAGATGATAGATCCTAATATGCACCACAGCTGGTTTTGGACATGATCTTCCCAGATCAAAAGTATTAAGAAGAACCACCCAAGCAAGTTGGCATATTTACATTTTCAATCTAAATTTTGGACCAAGCTTCTCTTCCAGAATGGAGCAGGTAATTTTGATAGAGTTTTCATTCTGCTGTAGATGGTTAAACATCAGAGTGCAAAGAGTGGTGATCAATGGTGCTAAGTTCAGCTGGAGACCTGTAACTAGTGGAGTCCCCCAGGGATCGTTGCTGGGTCCAGTCCTGTTCAACATCTTCATCAATGACATAGATGAGGGAAGAGTCTGCTCAGCAAGTTTGCTGATGATACCAAACTGGGAAGCTTGGCTGAGGCACCTGAAGACTGTGTGACCTTTCAGTGGCAATTGGACAGACTGGAGAGCTGGGCACAAAGGAACCTAATGAGGTTCAACAAGGGTAAGTGCAGAGTCCTGCACCTGGGAAGGAACAATAAATTGCAGTGGTACAAGCTGGGAGGTGATCTGCTGGAAAACAGCCCTGTGGAGAAGGACCAGGGAGTCCTGGTGGACAAGAAGCTATTCCTGGGACAGCAGTGTGCCCTTGTAGCCAAGAAGGCCAGTGGGATCTTGGGGTGCATTAAGAAGAGTTTGTCCAGCAGATTGAGGGAGGTTCTCCTCTCCCTCTACTCTGCATTTGGTTTTGGGCTCCCCAGTTGAGGAGGGACAGGGATCTACTCAAGAGTCCAATGGAGGGCTGCAAAGATGATTAAATGGCATTACCATGTGAGGAGAGACTGAGGTACCTGGGACTTTTTGGTCTGGTGAAGAGAAAACTTAGAGAGGATCTAATCAATGTTTATAAATATCTGAAGGCTGAGTGTCCAGAGGGAGGGGATAGGCTCTTCTCAGCTGTGCCCTGTGATAGAACAAGGGGCAATGGATGTAAACTACAGCACAGAAAGTTACACCTCAACATGAGGAAGAACTTTACAGTAAGGGTGACAGAGCACTGGAACAAGTTGCCCAGAAAGGTTATGGAGTCTCCTTCTCTGGCGGCTTTCAAGACCTGCATTCCTGTGTGAGCTGCACTAGATTATGGTCCTGCTCTGGCAGAGGGGTTGGACTCAGTGATCTCTGGAGGTCCCTTCCTACCCCTAACCTCCTGTGATCCTGTGATGATTTGTAGTGTCTCAGGAATGCCTCATCATCTTGAGCTGACTTGAAAGTGTATATGGAAAAAGAAAACATGGTAAATGTTTGTTAAGCAGATTGCTTGACTTGAGAAATAGTCTGTGACTAGCTGATCAGCAAAAGTTTTGCATACATGCCTGTGTTAGCACTCACAAGTATGCCTATTGCAAGCTGGATCAAGTTTGGGAGCTTGCACCTCAGGGGAGATGGCAATAACAGCAGATGCTTTCCAATAGCTGCTCTGTCTGACAAATCACGAGATTAATGACCACAACTGCAGGAAAATCAGCATTAAATAGCTTCACGTTTTCCAGTTTTACCTTAGCTGGAAAGAGAGCTGAAATGCAACTTTTATTAGAATGCATGCTCTGGATTATCTCAGGCCTTGCTTTACCTGATGAAGACGTGCTGTCATGTGAAGTGCCTCTGTCTATTAGAAATTAATTAGGTAATAGCATTTTATGAGGAGGAAGGCATTGCTTAATCCTGAAATCTCTTCAGACATGGACTGTCAAAGAGGTCTGCTTTTCTTACCTCATTTGTTGGGGAGGTGGTTCCATATGGAAATCGTATTTTCATTTACTCGGGGCATGGGCACCTTTTTTGGTTAAACAGAATGGATTTGATTTGTTATTGTTGCCACAATTTTGATGCAGTAGACTATTTCTTGTTTCCATAAATTATCCAATCTGTTTCTCACATAAATGATGGAATGGATGCCTCTTGTGTTAAGGAAGATTAAAAGAGAAGGAAAGATGAGAGTACCTTTACTGTCACGCAAGTTAGTAGTTAGCAGTCTGGGAAGAGTTTACAGAAGTGCTTGTTTGGAACAAGCCTGAGCAGACAGCAGAGCTGCACATCCAGCTTTTGATTTTTTTTTTTTCCCCATTTCCTCAAAATGCAGATGTATCACTCAGGGCAGAAATCCATCATTTCCCAGTCGATTTCTTAGTTCAACTTGTGTTCTGCAGACAAAAGGCACTATATTTCTTTTCCTGCTTAGAGTTTAGTGTCTTCACTCACAGCGAGCTGCCAGGCAAGATGACCAACCTGGATGGGTGAGGGACTTGTGAAGGAATTATGGGGTAAAAAAGAGGGCATATAATCTTTGGAAAGAGGGGAGTCATAACTCAGGAAAATTTTAAGGATCTTGCAAGGTCGTGTAGGAAGAAAATTGGGGAGGCCAAATCCCAGTTAGAACTTAGAGTTGCCACTGCTGTGAATGGGAACAAGAAACGGCTTTATAAATATATTAATGGCATAAAGAGAAGCAAGGATGACCTCCACTCTTTATTGGACAAGGAGGGGAATGTACTCAGCACTGGTTAGGCCACATCTTGAGTACTGCGACCAGTTTTGGGCCCCTCAATTTAAGAAAGATGTTGAGGTGCTTGAACATGTCCAGAGAAAGGAATCAAGGCTGATGAGGGCACTGGAGCACAGCCCTGTGAGGAGAGGCTGAGGGAGCTGGGGGTGTGCAGCCTGGAGAAGAGGAGGCTCAGGGCAGACTTTATTGCTCTCTACAACTACCTGAAAGGAGGTTGTGGCCAGGTGGGGTTGGTCTCTTCTTCCAGGCAACCAGTGACAGAACAAGAGGACACAGCCTCAAGCTGTGCCAGGGCAGGTTTAGGCTGGATGTTAGGAAGAAGTTCTTCACAGAAAGAGTGATTGGCATTGGAGTGGGCTTCCCAGGGACGTGGTGGAGTCACCAACCCTGGATGTGTTTAAAAGTCCTTTGGATGTGGTGCTTGAGGTGGTTGACTTGCAAAGTAGGGTTATTGGTAATCCTGAAGGTCTTTTCCAACCTGAACATTTCTGTGATTCATATTACCTACTATTTCTTTCCTTAAATGTTAGTGTTTGCTTCTTTGGAGGAAAGAGGAAGACTGTTTTCTCTCTTACTAAAGAAAAAACATTGAATTGTTCAGCAGCCTTACAATGGAGGACTCTTACTGCAACTTCACCAGAAAATAACTTTTGAAGCCCAGCTCTTCCTTGCTGCTGAGGGGTAGCTGTTGTCTGGGGATTCTTTACTGGATTTCGCAGGTACAAGAACTGCATTGTGAATAGGAGGTAACTTTGCCATCCAGGTGAAAGTAACATACTTGAGGGTGACAGGCACACCTGCTGGCACTTGGAACAAAGTGCATGAACAACTGCCTAAATTAGCTGCAAGACTTTGGTGCCTGTACTTAGGCATTAAAACTACACATTCATTTGTTAAAGGGACAGTGCCAAGACTGGTAGGCTTAAAATTAGCTCTCCAGCTGTGTTTTGCTTTGCAGGCACGTGCATGTCTGTTCTCTTCCTGGAAGCAGCTGGATGTAGAAACCCACCAGAAACCTACTCTGGGCGAAATACAAAAAGTTATTTTTTCCCCCAAGATTCACTGCCTGTTGTTTGTTTTTCCTTTCTTCTCCCATCTCTGTGTGCTGACCATCTTTTCTGCTTGAAGAGCAGACCCGTCTTCAAAGCCTCTTAGTGCTCCATTTGCTTAGCTGGGGGGGGAGCCTGAATTCTGAAGCCAAATTTTCAGCCACAAATCCACCATACCAGCTACAGAATGTAAACTGCAGGACCTCCTCAGAGGGTGCTTGGCATTAATCTCTAGCCTGGATCTGTGCTTCTCCTTGGCACGAAGTTCATACCAGCATCTCAGCTTGATGCTGAGAAGAGCAACTAGAAGGAGACAGGAGGCACATAGATATTATGTATGTCTGCAGCCTTTCCTCAGAGAAGAGATCAATAGATTTCCTAGACTCAGGATGGCTGTTTTTTAAATGGTATTTTTAGATGGATGCAGAATAATTCTTGGCCTCTGATTTTTTTTTTTTTTTCCCCTTTCTCCATAGTGCTTGATCTGTTATGCGTTTAATAATATTTAGAAATAAACAACTCCCTTTTCAGTGTGGAAATATGATTTGGAGATACTCTGAGCAGTATCCCAGCAGTGCCAGTGTCTTCTGGGTGTGAAGACATGGCAGGTGAGACCTCCTTCCTACACGCACATTAGTGAGGCTGAGTTGGAGGTGAAGGGCAGCATCCGAGATGGGTGAAGATCTGTCATCTCACTGGTGCCATGTGATGGGTTATCAACTCTTTGTGAGTTCAGAAGGCATTGAGAAATGAACTTGAGCCTCAAAGTACTATGCAAAACCCAGAGGTTCTCCTTGAATTTGGTGTGAAGAGTTTATCTTAATTTCCTTCTAAAGAAAATACCCACAAAGTATTTAATGTATAGAAGGATTTTTGCTTTTAACAGTGAAAGTTATTCAGGCTTTGCTCATAATAGATATGGGCCAGGTGTGATTGTTGCTGGACTTCATAAAATGAAGCATGGTCTGGATTTTGACTGCTGACAGAACTAGTGAAAAAGTAGACAGCTCAAGGAAGGTACCCAGTAAATCTTATTTGTGTTTTATCAATCCAAGTAGGAGTCAAATTGCAGCCCTGGCAAAATCTTATGGTAGCGGAATCACTGTGAAGTCAACTGCAAAGTTCAGTTACAGCTTCACGGAAGAGAATAAACATTGCACACCTGTAGAAAAAGTGCATGGGAGGGTTTTTTTCCTATACTACTCCTGAGCTCACTGAAAGCTTATCATCTGTTTGCTTAGCTTCTGGTTCCATTTAGGGTAATATTTAACTCTCGTAGAACCTAACCGTCAATGAAACTTTAACTTGAAAATAGGTAACTCCCACTGCTTCCAGGGAGAAATGGAGAAGGATGGCATCATACACTGCTCTTCAAGTGCTTTTCTGCTCTGGTTTTTATGAGAGGCTCGATAAAGCATCTGCTGTTAGCATGGTCAAAATGGAGAAAATTAAGTCAGTGAAAAGGTAAATAGCCTCTATCTGTAGGGAGTGTCAGGCTGTGCTTCTGCAAGATTGTAGAGTATCTACTCTTAGATCAAAACCACAGCAGCCCTATAACAAAAACTGCTGAACCAGAGCTTGTGTTTGTTCCTGGTTTAAATTTGTTGAAATGACTCTGAAGCAGGTACTTTTCACCTGGACATTGCCTAATCTCTGCTGTCTTGTCTCTGATTGTCCTTCCCTATGGACCTTCCACAGTCAGCTCAGGGACTGTCTCACCTGTCCATTCTTGCCTCCCTTTTCCTTCTCTTGATTAAAAAAAAAGATCACTGTTCTTAAGTGCCCCACATGTGCCCTCTCCTTTTTCACATGTAAGCTCAAGTTCCTGTGATGGTCTCCCTTTCACTGAAGTCCAAATCCTAGGACTGGATTTTGCCTTGTGTGTCTAGGAATTCTTGCAACCTGGTGTTGTTGCACAGCCGAGGAAGCTCTGGGTCAGAAAGCGTGTGAAAAGTGCCTGTTTTTGCTGTGCTTTGTCTATCACAATCCAAACTACTGGCCAAAAATGAAAGACCTCATAGAGACAAAGGTTTATGCAGCAGGTTTGGGTTGTCAGTGATGTGATCTATCATACTATCTCTGTGCAAATGCCTCAATCCAGACATCAGTGGGATTTGTGGCTGTTCAGACTCTGAGCACTGGCTCAGGAGGAATCAGAGAGCAGCAGCGATGAGTCTGGCACTACTCTGCTGACACCTTCCCCGAATTCCATGGTAGCAGGCAGGTGCTTTCTGGAACGAGATCCTGAAGCTGAACACCCCTTTTGCATGGATGTGTTTTGCCATTTCCAGCACAAATGAGTTATCCAAAGATGATGGTAGGGGCTTTCTGTACGATATGTCCCCTGAAGGCGTGAAAGCAGTGGGCAGAGGCAAGCTGAGGCAAGGCTTATAAAAAAAGAAAAGATGGGGACAATCTTTTTAACAAGACTGTTGACATGTTACAAGGAGCAATGGCCCTGAACTAAAGCAGGGTAGATTCAGATTGAATGCAAGGAAGAAAGTTTTTACAGTGAGGGTGGTAAAACACTGCACAGGTTGCCCAGAGAAGTGACATATTCCACATCAGTCTGGAGAAGAGAGACTGAGAGATTGACCAAATGTTTATAAAGATCTGAGGGCTGGGTGTCAAGAAGGAAGGGACTACCTCTGCTCAGTTGTGTCCTGTGATAGGACAAGTGGCAATGGACATAAACTGCAGCACAGGAAGTTCCACCTCAGCATGAGGAAGAACTTCTTTACTGTAAGGGTCACAGAGTACTGGAACAGGCTCCCCAGAGAAGCTGTGTCCTTCTCTGCAGACTTTCAAGGCTCTTCTGGAGGTGTTCCTGTGCGACCTGTCCTAGATTCTATAGTCCTGCTCTGGCAGGAGGGTTGAACTTGACAATGTCTGGAGGTCCCTTCCTACCCCTAACATCCTGTGATCCTGTAATCCCTGGAAACATTTAAGATCAGGTTGGATGAGACTGAACAACCTGATCTAGTTGAACGTGTTCCTGGTTACTGCTGCAGGGGTGGACTAGTTGACCTCTGGAGGTCCCTTCTAATCCAAATCATTACATGATTCGATACATCCAGTGCCATCCAGTGTTTCTTATGCCTCCTTCCTAGTGTTTTAATGTTTTCCATGGCTTTTTGTTTGTTTTTAATTTGCTGTTAAGCTCTGATCCCTTTGTCAAAAGGCATATCTAGCACTGCTGGCTACACCAGTCCTGCTCAAGGACCAAAGTCTCAGTGCTCAGCCACTTTTACTCTGACAAAGACAAAGGACTACTTCTTCACAGCCATGTCCCTGGCTGAGAACCACATTTCAGGCAGAACCTAGGGGCTCCGTTTCAGTTTTAGGAAAGTAGATACAGTTGCAGTAGCAAAGCTGAAGAGTTTCCTTATTCTAGTTTCATGCAGAAGCTTCAAGCTCACAGGCTCTGCCTTGCCCTCTTAGTAACCATAATGTGAACCTCAGTTAGTGCCTTAGTTACTGAGCTGAAGCTGAGGATGATGAATTGTCTTCCCTAGATGTTGATGGGGTGATGGGAATCTCTGCTAAACTGTCACAGTCTGTTGCTCTTGTTCAGAACTTCAGCCCATATCTGAGCTGATCATGTCTGAATTGGATGATCTTTGAGGTCTCTTCCAGCCTAAACCATTCTATGATTCTATGATATTGTGCAATAGTGGGGTCAGGGCATGTGGGCTTGGACGCCTTATTTTGGGTTGGAGATACTTCTGCAGCCCTAGCATGCCACAGATGAATGCTCTAGCATGCCACTGGTGAATGTCCTAGCATCATGTAGAACAGCTGCCAGGGAACTCAGAGCAGCAGGCAGCAGGACTGTCGGTCTTGGCCAGTCCACCTCCTGTCTTTGGGGACTGTGCCAGCACAGCTTCCCATGGACCATAAGCAGCTTTCCTGCACTCTCACCAGAGCTAATGAGAGCTGCTCATCTGGGCAACACCCTCTCCCAGCAGCTTGAACATCAAACCTACTGGCACTGTTCTGGTCTGGGTGAGAGGGAACAGTGAAATGGCAAAGGGAACTTGTCTGCCTGAAAGGAGAAACAAAACCCACCTCATTTTGGATATGTACTGAATGAGGGTCTCCTTCCATTTTGAAGTGGACTACAGCAAAGACAAGATGGCCTATATATAGTAGAGAGAGCAGGGAAACTGGGAAGAACTGATGAAAGACAGCTTCAGCTGTGTAAGCCTGCCCCATGCAGGGTTGGGGATCGTCTGAGGCCACCACGGAATGTAGTTAGGAGATATTTAATGAGCTCAGATGTCACCTTCACTGCTAGGCCAACACCCAAGTGCAGCAGGAGGAGGAACAGGAGCCAAGCACAACCAATAAGAGACCAACACTCCTCCAGGAGGACCTGCTTCACTTTGACACTCATGGCAACAAATCCTGCTTGCTACCCTTGCTGAGTTTTCACCTGGCATAAGAGATTGTCTTGTTGTATTTTAATAACTCCCCCCCTTTCAGAAGTGGCTGCATTTCTGTATTCAGCAGGTAAACACACATTATAGTTTCTGGTGCCTTTGAGGCTGTGCTTCAGCCTGCCACGGCTCCTGGGATGCCACAGGCTCTTGGCCCTGACTGCTAGAGAGGCAAAGCCAAAGAAGAGAAGAGATCAGAGCAAGGGATGCAGAGATGATGTTTTATTGCTTTTAGTCCAATACCCATAGGACTTCACAGCACAGCTAACAGGACTCAAGGCTTTTGCAAGAAATTGTCTCCCAGGGATGTCCCTAGAGTTTTGGTCCTCTCAGTTCCTATGGGCAAATGATTAAACTTGAGCTGTCACAAGCTCCACTCAGGCTGGTGCTCCAGCCCAGAGCCATCTGTTGCCTCTGGCCTTGCAAATAGCCTGTAGGGAACAGCAAAGCCTTCACCAGGGAAGGGGATGGATGTCCTCCTGAGGGTGGTGACCTGCAGTTTCCACTGTTCAGGTACCTAAGCTGCTCATTCTCTCCACAGCCAAGTGGCAGCTGCTTGGGTAGTGAGTGAAGCAGATGGTTGGCGTTGGTTGGTAGTGAATGGCTTTGAGAGAGAAAATCAGCATATGCCACTTGCCTAAGAACAACAGTGGCAAGGTAATTCAGCTAGAGCTTGTTGAGGGTGAGCCCCAGAGGATCTCAGTCAGCTCAAGCAACATCTTCCAGGCCTCCGTGTCCTGCATGTACTGGCTCTGATGCCTGTGGTTATCCTCTGAAAGACCCTAGAGATATAAGGCTTCCTGCTGGTTATGCACCACTCCTCACTGTGGGAGGAGAAGGTGGGGAAGTGTTTTCCATCTCTTGTGGTGAGGCATGGGGGCAATCCCATGAAAACAAAGCATGCTCTCACCTCCTGTATCTCACTAGGGAGGAACTGCATGTACCAAACACCTTCTGAGCCATCCTGTGTGAAGTCGACTTCCTACTCCTAAAGTCATCACAGGGGTGGAAGCATGCAGCTGCCAGCTCCCAAATGTCTGATTCATCCCACTCAGGGTTCTCTGATTCTCTTGCAGTGGATTGCATCTTCTGCCCCACGTAAGGAGTGAGCTCACCACAGATCAGGCTGAATGTGGCTCTCTGCCTCTTCTGGCACTTCTAGATTACAACATGACCCTTGGTTATGAGTCACTTCTTTTCTCACAGACCCAGACACCACACTGAGCAGGCAGTTGCTCATCTGCACCAGAGCTGAGAATTTACTGTGGCAAAGCAAGTTTGGCCTGCAGTGACTCCTTCTCTGTGTGTGACCTTTCTGACTTTCACTGGGCCTCCTGTTTTAGAGCATATTTGTGCAACAGCTTCCCCAAGCATAGACTGGAAACACTGCTTGGGAGGAGAGAGAAAAAATGCTATGGGACTTTTGCAGTGCCAAAGAACAAGTCAGGCACCAGCCATGCAGTGAGGCTTCCCATGGGCTTGTTTCTGGGGACAGTGACTGACTGCTTGACCCTGTCCTGCTGGCTGTCAGCAATACATTTTATGGAGCAGAAATGCTCCATGCATCAGTGAGGATGAAGACCTTCATCGGAACCAGTTGGCCATTGCCCCTGGCAATTGCAGCAGACCTTGGTGTGGAGTGTCCAGGCCTGGGGCAAAGGCAGCCAGGCTGTTGAGTGGGTTAGAATCAGTCAGGGTTGGAAGGGACCACAAGGATTATCTAGTTCCAACCCCCTGCCATGAGCAGGGACACCTTACCCTACATCAGGCTGGCCAGAGCCTCATCCAGCTTGGCCTTAAACACCTTATCAACTTCTTACTCTCCATTGGACATGTGCATGCTCCAAGCCTGCCAATTCTCAGTTGCAAGCCAGAGAATTTAATTTTGAGGTCAGTGCCACTACCACCTTTGCTACCAGTTTTGTTATTTCAACCCAAATGCCTGCACCTGGGCCAGAGGAGTGTGTAGTGCTTCCACAGGTAGGTCTATCCTGGGTGCATTGTGCAGCCACAAGGTTTGAGAGCCAGCTCATGCCATCTCTGCAGGCTGGGATGCACAGCCAGCCAAGTGAATCAGCACCATCGTGATGCACAGTCACAGAGAGCTGACTCCTCTTCAGAGGGCTGCAGGGATGCAGGGAAGGCAACTTCAAAGCACTCCCCCTGCTCTCTGCTTGTTTCCTTACCTATGTGCTTCAAGTACTTTCAAAGGAAGCAAACTAGCCCGAAACTCTGTTTCGCTTCAGTTTGTTTGTTTCCTCTCCTGGGAGCTGCATTCCTCCTCTGTTGTCTGGTTCAGCATTTTGCTGGCTTGGCTAAGTATCTTGTAAGGAAATCATTTATAATAAAGCTGCTATGCTGGGGTTTATCATTTATAAGTGTGGGTCAGGGTTTAGTTCACTGTGTTAAACTCTCCATGCTGCATGTGATTTTTCAAGCTTTGTCAGGAACAAAAAGTTCTGGGGATGTGCAAAGCATGACTGCATGGTTTCCATGGAGACACTGCTAGTTAGGCTGTGGAAATCCTGAAAAGGCCAGAGGATGACTGACAATACAAGGTCTTAGTGGCTGATCTGAAGAGCCAGACTGAATTAATGAGATTTTTCACAGAGAGTTATTAGCAAGGCTAGCACGGTGTGGCACTTAGTCCTCTTTCGTTTTCTCAGCTGTAGTCTTGGAAAACAGAAATGGAAAAAGATTTAATTGCTGTTTTTTAAGCCCTTTTAAGATTGTTTTAACCTATAATGTTTTAAGGATGTAATGGACAGCAGATTTGCTTGCTTTTTTTTTTTTTTTCCCCCTGTGTCATTCAGTTACTGTTATTACGGTGGTTTTTTTGGTGGTAGTTGCCCTTTATCTGTACAGGGATGAGAAATTCAATAGTACTTATTACATTGAGCAGTTAATTCCCACATACTGTGAAGACATTACTCTTCAAAGTAGGTTATCTCGAGTTCCATTTAGAGCCAAAACGAGAGATACCATGTCAGTGGCTTTATATCTCCTAGGGCTATATTAATTATTTATTGCTGACTGCTAATACAAACTGTTAACTCTGGCTAGTAATAGTTAGTTCATTTATCTGTCACTTACTGCTTCTTTCCGGTGTTTCTGCCCATCCCCTGCTGGTAGTCTGAGCAGATAATTAAAACAACTCCAAGATCATCATTGGTCTGAGACGCTAAGTTTTGATCAGCACCTGACTGCTTAAAGTTTCTCTGTGTCTGAGCTGAGGGATTTCATTGCATCATTAACAGGTGGGTGCCTAATGGTTGAAGAGAGATGTCTTTGCCTGGGAACTAAATGCATGTGTCTGCCTCTTTCTGGTATGAGGAGCTTGTTTGCTGCTTCGTTTTAGCCAGAGCAGCAAAATGTTTGGATGCTCTCCTCCTCTCCCTGGAAAATGCCGGACCCGCTGAAATCAGCGCAGCCAGTTCGGCAGAGCTGCATGGTAGGGACTGCTCTTTCTTGTTGGTCTGCACAAGTGCACATACCCATATGTTTCTGGGAGATGTAAAACCATAATGTTGCTGCTGAGTAATCCACAACAAAAGCACATGAGAGCTGCATTCCTTGGATTCCTGTACAGTAGACTAATCCACTTAATCGCGCTGTTTGCTTCTCTGGCTGGAATTTCACAGCCTCCTTGGAGTTATTGGTTTGTACATCTCTTTTTTAGTGTCTTTTTCTCTCTCTCTCTCTTTTTTTTTTTTTTTTTTTTTTTTTGGGTGGTGGGAGCTGGAAGGTTGGGGGCTAGGGGATATGATTTCTGAAGCCCTCTCTCTCATATGATTTTATGGAAAGGAATTGTGGCAGTTGAAATGGAAGTCAGCTTGGATTTTTTTTCCCGGTTGTTGTTTTATCATCATCTGATAATCTTATAAAGTGTTCACCAATCATTTTCTCTGGTCTTTCAGTTCTTATGTGCACAGGTCGTCTCTTTTTGTCACACATCAACACTTCTAATCCCCAGCTTCACAAGTTACGTCGTGTTTTCTAACAAAGATGGTAACCAAGATGTGTGGAAGTTCTTTTCTTTCCTGCTAGCGCACCAATAGTTATTGACGAGCACAGAACACAAGGAGCTAGATGATGGTTGTGAAGCGAATTGTCAAAATCCTGCTGCTCTGGCTGTTGAAGAGGCATTTGTATAGCGTAGGTAGGAATGCAAGATAAATCTTTAGCTAAGCAAGTCTCAGAAGGTGCTCAGCTGATACTAATATCAATTTAAGACCTGCTTCTGAACTACAAAAGTGTAAGTAAATAATAGCGGTGGATGGCCTGACTTAATGAGTCATAAAGGATGGGAAATGAACCACGGAGTTCCTGAAGTAAACCCTCCGTTTAAAAGAAGAGATTTCCACAGGCTGTTGCCTCTTGGTTCACTCTGAGCGCCCTGCCTTTGCGGGCGATGTGGGTGCGCAGGGCTGCGAGCCGCGCAGGGCTGCGAGCCGCGCAGGGCTGCGAGCCGCGCAGGGCTGCGAGCCGCGCAGGGCTGCGAGCCGCGCTGAGCTCCGGCACACTCACACGCCCGTGCGCGCCGCTGCGTAAAGCATCTGCAGCTGCTCTGCTCTGCTCTGCGCAGCTCTGACTCAAAGCGAGCCCTTCCCAGAGCTGCGTGATGTGTGCTGCTGAGATCACTCCGTGCTGAAGTGTGGGGACACTTTCCAGCTCAGCGGAAAATTCCTCTGCGGCCCCAGCCTGTCTTTGGTGGCTTTGAAGAGGGAAGAGCTTTAGGTCGTTGCCTTCCTCCCCCTCCTACAATCACGCATCCCGCTGAGCGGCTTACGTGTTTCCAGGCGCAGTGCTGCTGGTGGGAAGGACCTGTCACTGAAGCCAGGCATAGCTATCCATCAAGAAATTGATCAGAAAGAAACTGAGGAAGCAAGCAGGCAGATAAACATACGGGCTACCTGACAACACAGCGTTTGGATTAGCTGCCTTTTCTCAGGCAGAAAGGATAAAATCTCCCACGCTCTCCAGGGCCATCCAGAGCCATTAACAATTGGATCCAAATTGACTTCTAGGCAGCAGATTTAAGGCTGAGCTGAATTGCCCGGGCTTGGGCCTGGAGATGCCAAATCCCATGAACTAACCTCTGCCCAAAGTGATGAGAACCGTGTGAGAGAGGCCTCTCTCACAGCACTCCTGCCATCTGGGCTGGTGCCAGGTCCCAGGGCACAGAGATGCAGCCTGCTCCCAGGGTGGACCATGCTGGTGGGATTTCAGCTGCATCCAAGTGGAACTGGAAAACAGATTTCTCTAAACTTTGGCCATAAACCAGAGCTAAAGCCACCAGGGCAGAGTCAGGCCCGTGGGTATCGAGCTGATCTCATTCATAATTTGGAAGTTCTTGTTTTGATATTTTGGCTTTAAACAAATGCTGAAATGCTCAGAGGAAGCATCAGGGGTGCTGTGAATCTCACCACCCCTACCATTAACATCCTACAGCCAACGCCACTGTGGTGATCCTTTTGAAAGAGCTCCCTGGTAGGACTGCTGCAGCTGAAAGAGAAAGAAAAGTAGGAAACGATGGGCAATCAGTGGGAAAAAAAATAGCATCTCCTTAGGCTGATCTCACAGTCAGTTGCTAAGAAGGGTGGTAGTTAAATGCCACCTGAACTTTGGGTTCAGGATGTAGAGCAGATAAGTGAACCACAGTGACTCAAAGGCGAAAAATCTTCTGTTCCAGACAAAATTAATCCAAGGCTGTCACAGGAGGCTAGAAAGGAAATTTGGAAACCCCTTTGGAGTGAGTGTCTGCCAAACTGGAAACATGTACACACACACTGTGCTATGACCTGTCAGCCTGTGTGAGCCCATGGCGCTGGGGTGCAAGCCAGGCTCTTTGGCTTTCTCTCTCTCACAGTGCAGACAGTGCTGTGAAGAAAGGATAACACAGGAGCTCACAGAAAAGGTTTTTGTGTTTTTTTTTCTATTCAGGCGCATGGATACTTTAAAATACCAGGTATTTAAATTGGTGTTTAAATACCAAGTATTTAAAAGTATCCATGTGCCTAGACAGAAAATAGGTACAAGTGAGCAAGAGAGAAAATAGGAGAGAAATCTAAGATTTAGTGTGATTGCCACCTGATTTAATCCCTTTCTTTCTCAGGTGTGCCTGCACTTAGAAACAGGAGCTTGCTTTCGCAATGCTAAGGCTGACTCCTGCTAGCAAACCTCGGGAGAGAACTACCATGCTGTTTCTGTGAGCTTTCTACAGCATTCCAGCTTGGTGTTGATCCAGTGGTTTCTCCTGTTAGGATTAGACAAGCCTTTGATTGCTGATCCTATCAAGCAAGCTGAATGGTTTGACGCTGCTTTCTCATGACATGCAGTGTTTGGTGGTGCCAGGGGCTCGGCCTGCAAGGTGACCCACCAGGTCTCCAGCAGATTGTGGGAGCAGGTCTCTGTAGGCTGAAACTAGCTCACCACCACCTCCTCTAACTTCACCGTCTGCTGAGCTGCACTCACCCCTGTACAGCTGGGTGGTAGTTGACGGTGGAAAGGTTATCATTGCCACTATCAGGGCTAGAGGCTTTGTTTATTTTTAGATTACTCTGTAGAGTCTGGCTAGAAAGATGAAAAGAGCCAGCCTAAAGGGGTCTGTGCGTGCCAGACTGTCTTGCTTGTGCTCTGACTCTGAAAACACAGAACAGAGAAAATGTGAAGGGATGGGCTCTATCTAGCCAGATTGATTAAAGATGTTTCTGCCCCCACATTCTGAGTAGCGGATGTAATATGGGGGTGGGCTCTGATTCATTTTGGTGCAAAGACTGCAGGGCTCCAACAAATCTGCTTGAGCCAAGCTGGTGGATGTTGCTCTGAAGAGGATGAGACCCAGTGGTACAGCCTGTAGTTCTGGTAGCTCTGCTTAGAGAGCAATGGTTTCCATCTGAGAAGTATTATAAAGACCTTGGGGGAAGTTCAGGTTATCCTGGATTGCCTTTGGTGACGGTGGGGAGCTGCAAAACGGAGGCGTGCCTGAGCCCTGCTCTATCTAACAAAGAGGGAGAAGCCTTTTTCATTATTCTGCATTACACTTTACAGGCAACATTTTAAAAGTGCATGGTTCACTCTCTTTCAAAGGCCAAATTTCAAAGCAATCTGGAAAGATTGTTGTTGTCTGTCAGGATGCCACATTTCAGAGCTCACCGGGGGTGACAAGAGGGAGCCTGGCAGCTCTGAGCCCTTTTGGTCCTACCCCTAAGCAGAAAAAAAAGTGCGGTGCAGGGAGGCAAGGAGAGCAGAGCAACCTTTCCTGCCATCCCCTCAGGTGTGGTGACAGCAGCTCTCTTGCTGATTGTCAGTGAATTTACTGACTGCTAATGAAGTGGAGGGAGAAGTGTCTTTCAACGACATCCGTACAAAAATGTGCATTGCTGAAAAGCACTGCCTATTTTTGGAGATATCTCCCTCACACTACCAGATTTAGGCACCATCCTGTGTTTAGTGAGTTGGTTGGGGGTGTTTGTTTGTTTGTTTGTGGGTTTTTGTATGACTGTGTGTTGGTGTGGTTGCTTATTTTTTTCTTTTTCCCCAGCAGTGAAGTTAATAAAGATGGATATCAGCAACAAACTGTCAAGCTGGAGAGATTTTTCACTGTGCAAAATAGACCAGGGAAAATAAATAATCCAAGAAGTGGTAGAGCTTGTAAATATTGACATGTACAAGCAAGGAAGCAGAACTTGGGTGCAATAAAAAAAAATATGGGTCAGGGATTGCTATTTTTCAGATTACTGCTTGAAAAAAAAAAAAATCTGCATTTACCTAGGGTCTGGGGAAGAGGTAATTAAAAAAAAAAATAGAATAGAAGGTTTTAAATATAGAAAAAAAAGCATACTGATCTTTCCCCAAGCTAGGGTCTCTACTTGAGGGTCAGTCTTCTTTCCTAAAATTTGAGACCACAATCAGAAATAATTATTTTTCTCTGTAACATCTATAGGAATATTCATGGAAACAAAGACTAAAGGAGGAAAGAAACACAGGGCAAAAAGAGATGACTCTTTTTTAGGTTTCCCAACAGGAAAGGATTCTTTTTAAGATCTCCACAAGAATAACTTCTTTCTTCATCCTGAGTCTAACTCTACTGCCCAGACACTTTGCTAGTGCTTTGCTCAGCCTCAGCTCACACAGAAAGAGGTGGACACAGGTCCCTCTTCCATATGGGAGGAAAATTAGATCCTCTGAGGCCTGCCATCATGACATGTGTTGCCAGACACCAGGTAGCTAGCTAAAAACACAGACTTTAGGCCACTTCCTTCTTTCTTTTCTTTTCCTCTATCTTCTTAAGAGATCTAAGAAACCTACTAGGACTACCATCTGTATGTACCCATCAGGTGGCTGGCTGGTTGTTTGGCTGATTGGTTACCCAAGTAGTTCTCCTTTCCTCAAGCAATTCTGTCACATTTATGAGTGGAGGAGAGTTTGCATTGCAGCCTTTCCTGTACACACTCTGGAAAGACCGCAATGGCATGCAGAGCAAGCCAGCAGTGTAACCTCAAAGAGAGGCTTTTTTTTTTTTTTCCAGCCTTTTAAGGTGAAAAAACTTTTTGTTCCACCCTGTCATAAAGTGAGAGAGTGCCAGTGGGTTTAAATGGCAACGGTGCAACAGCTGGGAGTGTTTCAGCCACTTGTTACACCCTAGTGGTCAAGTCGTTATAATTATGGGAGGTGGAAATGAGGTTATTTAGGATGGTGCTCTTACAGGGCAGGCATAGAATCCTAAATTGAAAAAAAAAAAAAAAAGAGTTTTCAAATACTCAATGAAATAAATGGGAAGGAAATAAGAGTGCTCTTTCATTATTTCAGAGCCAGACAGTTAAGGCAGATGTACATCATCAGTCTTCGAAGAATGTCCTGGGGACATAGCCAAGACTTTTTCTTTTTTTCCCCCCCTCCTATCATTGTTGATTTAATATCTACACAAGTGCACATGCGAGAGGAGGATGCGAAACTTGCACTTTTCAGTTCGGGTCCCTGTAAATATCTCCTCCTTGGAGATTATTAAAAATGTGATGGGGTTACTGCAGCACATGGGAATCAGCACTTGAACGCCTGTGCCAAAGAAGGCAAAGGTGGGTTGACCCCGTCTGTGTTAAGTCAGGGAAGCTGTGGGGTTGAGTCGAGCATCTAGTGGAAATAAAAAAAGAAAAACTAATTTCAAGCAGGCCCCAGTGAGCATGTTTTTATCCAAAAAGCAATCAGAGAGAGTAATATGACCTACCAGATGGAATTGCCGAGGCAGAGGTGAAAGTTAGAAACAACAATAAGGAAACACGATCAAGTATAATTTTGACAGAATGAAGATATTAGAGAGAAAAGCCCCAGCGGGCCAGTTTGGCTCATTCTGATTCCAATATTTCATCTGCTCTCAGAAGACCCCTGGAGAAAGTCGTGTCACACCACCAGAACACACTGAGGCTGAACCAGGCTGAGGGCTGCAGTGTCTGCACCTGTGGTCAAGTGTTGTTGGAAGTAACCTTGCTGGGCTGGTGGGGCAGGTAGTGGGGAGAGTACTGTGCCTCCCATCCTTGCCAAGGCTCCAGGGGTGCTGTGATCTGAGTCACACTCCACATTTTCCCTCTTACAAAATTCCCCAATGTTGTTCATGCTGTTTATTAGGAAACTCAGTGGAGAGACACGGGACACAAACTTATCTTTCAGCTCTTCTTTTGCTGTATACGCTTTGTGTGCTATGTGAAATTTAGACCCACTTCAAGACTCTCAGATAGAAGAGAATGTACATGTAAATGAGAATCAGATACCCCCTGCCTGTAAATCACAGAATCATAGAATTAGTCAGGGTTGGAAGGGATCACAAGGATCATCTAGTTCCAACCCCCCTGCCATGCCCAGGGACATGCCCTACCATAGATCAGGCTGGACACAGCCTCATCCAGCATGGCCTTAAACACCTGCAGGTGTTGGCCCCAAACACCTCTCTGGGCAACCTGTTCCAGGCTCTCACCACTCTCATGGTGAAGAACTTCCTCCTCACGTCCAGTCTGAATCTCCCCACCTCCAGCTTTGCTCCATTCCCCCGAGTCTTGTCACAACCTCATAGCCTAAAAAGTCCCTCCCCAGCTTTTTTAATAGGCCTCCTTCAGATACTGGAAGGCCACAATTAGGTCACCTGGGAGCCTTCTCTTCTCCAGACTGAACAGCCCCAACTCTTTCAGTCTGTCTTCATAAGAGAGGTGCTGTAGCCCTATGAGCTGAGCATCCTTGTGGCCCTTCTCTGGACATGTCAGTCTGTCACTCAGACAGCGGCAAATAATTTTGACTTATGGCAAATAAATTCACTAGAAAAATGAGAAAAACAAGGTGGAGCTGCTGTGAAGAAATTATACCATAAAAAGAGAAGAAGGGGGTTCCAATTTGCTAGATGCCTGGTTTGCTGTTTTGCACTGGCTGTGGGTGCCCAGGATGGCTGCTGACTGGGCTGTGGGAGCACAGAGTGGGAGAGAAGAAGGGTTGTCTGTGCTGGAGGAGTTGGTGGGAGGTGGAAGGCTGAAGCTGCTGTGACGTGCCAAGCTCTGTCAGCTCCATAATAATGAGGTTGTCTGCTTGGGCTTGGCTAGATACCAAGTGGAGGTTTTATGGAGTGAGTTCATCTAGTGGCTTTTCCCTGTACGTGATGCAATGCTCCCTGTGAGTGCAGTATTTATTACGCCCCAGTACTCTGTACTGGGTACGTGTACTTGGAGCCAGCCTCAGAAACTTTGGAAACAGCTTCTTGATCTTATTTGCATCCTTTTGTCTGACCTATGACATAATGCAAGGAGGGCTGGTGCTGCGGTTCCCTCCGTGTTTGCCCCTTGCCCTCTCCCTCCTCCTTCCTCTCCCAACGGTTTGTCAAACTGTCTTGCCTTTATCTCTCCTCGCAGGCTTTGCAACAAGTCACAGGATGATTTATACCCCGATAACTTCTGCTTTTAAATGCCAGGCTAAGAAAAGCAGCCTTTGCAAAAACAGCTTCTGCGGAGGTGTGGGGGAAGCCACTTACTATTGCTCTCGGCAGGCAAAAGTGCCACCTCAGCAGAGATGCTGAGAGAGGAAGGCCTCGCTTCCCTCCCTCACCTGCCACACAAAGGTACGTGGTGGTGTAAGGATGGATGAGGAGAAAACGAGCCTGATCCTGGGCTAACATCTGGTGAAGGAGCATAAAGTGTGTATTGCCCACTTCCCTTGTATCTCCGTTCCAATCGCTTCTACTCACCTTCCTGAAGGGCTGAAAGCTGATGTGCGGCTTGGGGGCGGGGGAGTGGGACAGGACAGCATGTTTGGACAGCTGGTGGTAAGGTCTGTGCTTCGCTAAAGGAGAAAAATAGTTTTAAGCTGTGATACCACTTCCAGCATTGTATTACAATCTTGCTACAATTCAGCTTAGAGATGAGGCAGGCAAGTAGGGATGGGATTCTGCTGTGCTTGCTGCAGTGTCAGGCATTCCAGTACTGCAAACACACCACCTCTCCCTGTCCCTCATTCATTTCTGGCCGTGAGGTTTACCCCACAACTCCCCAGCAGCACTGCAGCTGCAGCAGGGAGGCAGGCAGCAACCTGCCCTGCTGTTGTAGGGCCCTCAGCACACCTCCACTGTGCTTGAGGGCATCAGAGTTGGCATTACAGAACTGCCTACTTAAAAGCCACTAGGATTCCAGCCTAATGGTGATCCATCCTGGAAGTTCAGATGTGGACACAACCACGGACACAGACTGTGTTTTTGTGCTTGAAGCTCCATGGACTGAAACCTTTAAAGCAGATCTTTCCTATGAGGACAGACTGAAAGAGCTGGAGCTGCTCAGTTTGGAGAAGAGGAGGCTCCCAGGTGACCTTATTGTGGCCTTCCAGTATCTGAAGGGAGCCTACAAAAAAGCTGAGGAGGGACTTTTTAGAATGTCAGGTAGTGATAGGACTAGGGGGAATGGAGCAAAGCTGGAGGTGGGGAGATTCAGATTGGATGTGAGGAGGAAGTTCTTCACCATGAGAGTGGTGAGACCCTGGAATGGGCTGCTCAGGGAGGTGGTTGAGGCCTCATCCCTGGAGGTGTTTAAGGCCATGCTGGATGAGGCTGTGTCCAGCTTTATCTACAGTAGGGCATGTCCCTGGGCGTGGCAGTGGGGTTGGAACTAGATGATCCTTGTGATCCCTTCCAACCCTGACTGATTCTATGATCCTAATCCAAAGCATTCTCACTGTAATTACAAGACCAGAAAGGTGAGGTGGGCATGAGCAAACAGGGCAAGCACAGAAATAGCTTTAGAGGGTCCAATGTTTAAAATATTGCTCTTACTAGGTGATTTTTTTTTAAATTTTATATTTGTTTTGCAGTGAGGAGAGGGATTTTCCTCTGACTGCTTGACTAACGTGTCTGAAACCATTATGCCTCTGTGAACAAAAGCAAGCAAGCTGTGCTGTGACGAAGGGCAGCACATTGAATTTCCTGAGGGGGAAAAAAATCATGAACAACTGAAAATCAGGTGTTGAAATGAAAGCTGAATCCTTACCTTAAGTCAAACCTTTTTAAGTGATACAATGAGTACAGAGCAGAGAACAATTTAGATTTAGGTAAAGACTTTTTGTAATTGCTTTCTGCATTTCATTTCTCATAGCACATTTTTTTTTAATCTCCTGAAGGATATGGTTTTACTTGCCTAAACTCCTAAAGAAACTTGTTGGACGTGGGCAAAACGGACATAGCAAAATTCAAAATTAGTTGAAACTTGCTTGGTTTCAGGTTTCTTTACAATCCCTAAGCCCGGCCCTGGTTCACTGAGAGGTTTGCTAAGGACCATGAACTTTTAGAGGGAACGTGGACTGATTTATGAGTCTGAATGAAAATCCATGTGAAATTTGCCTTTCACACGACCACAATGCAAAAATACCTCCTCTCTCCCCCAGCCCCTTCCTGCAGTAGTGGATTCATGCATTTTATCTTCTCTTTCCGCATCAAGGCTGCCCAGCACAAGCAACATTGTGCTGCATTCCTCATAAATCATCAGTGATGCTGACAATGAAATGTTCACAGCTCTGGGATTAGTACTTGTTAGTTTGTTGCTGCTACCGTGAGCCAGGCAGGATGAAAATGATGCTGATTTTGACTTATTTTAACTTGACATTAACATAATCCTGCACATTTTGGTCTGCATTATAACAGCCGAAGACAAAATAAAGGCTTCTCAGGGGCCTTTTGACACCTCATGGCACGTGCAAGGATGTAGGAGGCTATGTTGCTGGTGCAGCAGCTTGGATGCTTGAGGGAGTGCCACAGGGTGGAGAAGGTGCACCAAGAAGGGGGGAGCGCTGCAGTGCTCATCACCACAGTGCAGCCTTCTCATCCACTGCAATGACAACCGTGGCACATCTGAAATGTGAAGCACCTGCAAGCAGTCTGGTGGTGGAAGAGCCACTGCTTTCGTGCTTTTCAAGAGGCTTTTGCCACAAGACCAAGTCTCTCCATGCTCTCACAGCAGGAATAGAACAACCTTTTGTTAGGGATGAGGATAACTCACCCCTTTTTTGTGTCCTACACACATGCAGATGGTTGGATAGATCACATCTCTTTGTCTTGTTTCTCCAATTCCAAACTTTGTGGAAGACTTTTTCAGTCGTCTGTAGCCATTGAGACCTACCATAGGCTCAGGACAGTCCACCTTCTTCCATGCAGAGGGCAGCTCTTCCCTCTTCTCTGTAGGGAGCAAGCTGCTCCTATAACAACCTCTGCAATTGCAGCCACATCTCAGGGTGGAAAAACAGTTGTGTAGTGGCCTTTCTCTAGCAATTTGACAGCAATATGCAGTGACATTGGAAATTCACTGGAAGAATAGGCTGGTTATAGGAAAAGGCCAAGTCTGTCCCCAATGCAAGCTTGATTCCCTTATCGTAGGGGAAAAAATCAGATTACAAAAAAAAAAAAGAAAAAAAAAAAAAAAGAAGTGGCTTTCTTAAATCACAGTATGGCTCATTTTAAAACTAAGTTAAAAATTCCTTCTCTGAGTTGGAAATGCCTTTTTTTGTTTCACATTCCAAAGTCACTCACAGTAAAAACAAATATGTCCAGCTGTAAAACTAGAGGAGAAGCACTTGAAATCTCCCAAGCATTTGGGTCTGAGCTGGTCGTGACTTCTCGCTTTTGCTTTTCCCCCATCCTCAAATTTTTGCTTGTTGATTTGTTTTCTACATTCCTTTATAAGGTGGGATAGATATTAAACATGACAGCAAGTCTAGTGGGAGCAGCAATGTGATTGTCACTCAGCTCTGCTCAGTGGCTATTCCTGCAGCTCGTATATCATCCAGAAGGATCACTGCGGTTGCCTGGCCTCTTTCCATCTGTGGTTAGTCTGTGCAGACAGTGCTGGTTAACCTGGGGATTGAGAAGCTGGAGCTGATCCTAGGCCCATCCTGCACTGCTGAAGAGTACAGATGTCATTTCCCTTACTGAAGATCTTTTGTTAGGCTGGCCTCGCTCTTGATATATAACATTTCTTCTGCTTTGGACTTACTCGTATTACTCCACTGTTTATCACTTGTGTGGTTTTGTTTTATATTATGCCTTTGCCCATTATGACTCATCAGGCTGTGAACACATACAGCGAAACTTGAGCTGGGTTTTATTGGCAGAGCTGCAAAGAGAGAGCAGTTGGTGAAATTTCCAGCAGCTCTCCTGATCCTGTGTGCTTCATAAAGGTGCAAGTCGATGATTCAAACCAACAGGTCACCTGCTCTGAAAATACAATCGCTTAGAGGGCAAATCTGGCTTCAGAGATACAGGCTTATAAGATTGCAGGAGAGAAAAGGCAAAAAAAAACCACCAACAAAACAAAAACAACCCCAAAACCCCAAACCAAGAGCAATTTCAGGGCAAGGTAAGCTGTTGTTTTGTTTGTGTCTGCCCAAAATGCAGGAGTGTTTTATGTCAGAGGAGCTTTTCCCAGTGGGTATGAATAAGAGACTGTAATGGATAATAAATGCAGAGGGTCAGGAGGTTTTCAAAGTTCTTCTGCAGCGTGCACTGGCTTTGAATGACTTCACAGCCCTTCACCCTTTTTGTTCCAGGCAGCATGTATCACCTTCCCACCTCTCCCATAAATGAAGTGCAGTGGCAGAGCATTTCAAGTAAGACCTAGAGGGTCTAAGCTGGGGGTTCAAGCCTTCCCTTGGACTCCAGCTGAAGCCCTGGAGATGACCTAGCTGCTGGTAGCTATCTGGTTGTTTGGACTAGTAGTTAAAGGGACTGGCAGGGATATGGATGAAGCACACCATAAATCCTGCTGATCTGAGAGGCTCACTGGCTTAGGAGGACCCTTGATCTTTAACACACAGCTCCTCCCCTGGCTGTTTACAACTGTTACTTTCTGGAAGAACGTGAGAAAGGATTTTGAGAACAGTGTTCCCAGCCACTCTAATGAAAATTTGGATATGGGAGCAAGGAGGGGCATCCTCACCTGCAAAATCTACTAAAGTATCCAGCAATGGCCCTGATGAAGACTTCCATCAGACTACAAGCTAAAGTTTGGGAATGGTCCTCCAGTGTCAACAGACTGTGTCATATTGCTGTGGTGCCTTGTGAGCCCTGCAGCCATTCTGCCTTCCCTTACAACACCTGAAACCAAATCCTCCCAGGTGGATCCCTATGCACATCTCAGCCTCCTGACAGCTTCATGGCACTTGGGGATGATGGAAAGTCTGGTACATAGGCCAGACAGCAGGTGACCATAAGTGGCCTCAGGTAGAAGTGTCAGTGCTCTTGGCTGCCTCAGGTATGATCTTTTCCTTTTTCTCTTGGAGGGACAACCTTAATAGGAGAGCTGGCTGAAGCCAGGCCCTCAGAAATTGAAATGCCCAAAATAAGTAGTCACTTAAGTAACCAGAAAAGAGAGCACAAGCTGATATTTTGCTTCCTCCTGCTCCTGACTGTTAAGTGAGGATAATAAATGCTTTCCCACTTTACAGAGCAGTATCACACTAAATATATTCTCAGAGGTGTCTCATGCAACAAGGATAACTGCCACAGGGAAGAGGAAAAAAACCAAAAAGCTTCCTCCTCAGTTTCTATCCTCTTTCTGTAACCTCCCTTAACAGCCACTGAAAAAGAGCCATCACTTCACACACCAGCTATCAAATAGGAGGAAGAGGGACCCCCTCCTCTCTGGTGAGGCAGATGTGTTTGCCTCTCAGCCTGAGCCCTGACCTTGGCCTTAGCCTTACCTCTCCCCAGGGACAGTGCTGCCTCAGTGGGGGCCACTGGCAAGGCAAGGGTGGGGGTCAGCTCACAGCTCCACTTTCCTTTGGATAGAGGCATGGGTTAAATAGGTCATCTCTTTGTGGTCCTCTGGTTCCTCCCGCATTTCAGAAAGGTGGGTAGGTTCTCCTGCTGTCTTGAGGAGGGCTCTGGCAGAATCATAAAACCAGATCTCCACCCTTGCCATCAGCTGAATATCATTGGAGATTTGTTAAATCTGTATGTAGTTTTTCCTCTGACAAAGAAGTGCTGAGCCTCCCTCTCCTTCCTGTAGGTGCAAAAGGCTCCTCTCATGGTGAAGTGGTGCCGGTTGGTGAGCGATACCGGGGGGGTGGCATGTGTGGGGGCACTCTGTGCCTGATTCAACCCAGCTTAGGTGTGAGCAACCTCACTTCCTCTCACACAGCCTTGCTTTGTGTGAGGAAGGAAAGGGGGAAACAGTACCGAGATGGTAAGGTCTAACTGTTACATTGCTCATCAGACAGCCTGGTGAGCCATCATTTAGGGCTGCAAATTCAAGTCAGGAGAAGGTTTCTATATTAAGGGATGAATAAGTAATGAAAGAACCCTTGCTGCTTCCCTGCGCAGCGTTTGCAGCCACAGATATCAAAGCATCCCAATGCTGCAGATGCAGGCAAGCACAATTAGCCTTGTTTATGGGGGGAGCTGACAGATGCAGAGGGAGATGTGCTTCTGCAGACATAGTAGATGTTACTTGGAGATAGCAGAGGTGCAGAGATGGCTGGCCAAAGCCTGGCAGCCTGCAAGTGGAGTTGGGGAGCATCTCTGACCTGAAAGAGGGATGGTTTTTATTGTGTGGATAGCCTTATAGGTTGAGAAAGAAGGCAACGGCTAGCATATCTTCAGTGGGTCCTCACCGAAGCCAGGGCAGCCTTGTAAGGATGCTCTTTGGGGCAGCAGGACAATGCTGAGAGAGCTGCATCACCATACCACATGTACTGTGGGCTTGATGCTCAGAGGCTGATGAGAGTTTGGACTCTTGCTGCAGGGAGCCATATGGGTGCCTCAGACAACCTGATCTGACAATGGCCTTTGAAAACCTGCTGAGGCCGCCACTCGTTTTGACAGTCCTTTTCTTTACGATAGTATAAACACACTGACATCTATTTTTCAATGAAAAATACTTTTGCTTGGCTGGGTTTCACTTAGCACTGTTACTATTTGCTGTTGCGGAAGCTGCTGCAGCTATAAATAGCTTCACCACAAGCTCCTCTTGTCCGCAAGCCTCAGCGCTCGCTTCTGAAGAGGCAGACCAGATTAGCATCTTCTGAAAGACACAGCCTCCTGGCAGGGCTGACTGCTTCATCCTGTGGGCCTGAGCCTCTGCCTGGCTTCCTGGCAGAGGGTGCAGGGCCGAGCCCTTTGTAACCGCTCACACATCACCCAAGAGCGGAGGAGCAGGGCAGACAGCAGTGATGTCCTACTTTCACCAGCGTAACACACCAGTGGATTGCTCTGATAGAAGGAGGACAATGCTGCCATCCCTGTTTCTGTCTGGTCCCCTTCTCCCGAAAGAGCCTCCAGCACCTTGCATACACCTTTGGGGGAAACATTACAGGGAGGCTGCAGATCTCACTGACCCCAGGCTGTGGCTGCCCAGGAGCAGGTGAGGGTACATGGGCCTAGCTGGCCCCCTCCATCCCTATCCCTATCCCTATCCAGCATGCAGGTAAGGCCAGAAGGGAGGCCAGAGCACATACACCTGCCCTGACTGCAGGCTGAGATGCAAAGCTTCATCCCTATCCCTATCCAGCATGCAGGTAAGGCCAGAAGGGAGGCCAGAGCACGTACACCTGCCCTGACTGCAGGCTGAGATGCAAAGGTTTAATCTGTCAGAAATCTGCTCACTTCTTGGATTTTCAACTCATTTTTCTTCCCGACTGCCAAGATAAGAAGGTTGGGCAAGCACTAGGTCTAGTGCAAGCTGAGAAGGGAAAGGGAGGGGCACAGGTGCCCATTCATTTTGGGGTTGAACAATGTAAAAGTGACATCCTCCTCACATGTGCTTACATCTCACTAGATGGTTGCAGAGCCCCGAGACTGACGAGAAGCCACACGGTGATTGCCTCAACCTCTGGTGCCAACCAAGCGTGAGACACACCAGACAGGTTTCACATGCTCCCCTTTTCCTGGAAGTGTTTACTTTGTTGTCCAGGGCTGTTGTTTTCTCCATCTGCTCTGTTCACTGCCATCCTGCCTTGGCCTTTTTGGTGGTAACTGCAGCATCCTATCTGGCACACCACGCTCATGGTAACTGTGTGCCGTGGGCAGGGCCTGTGGTGTGACTTGCCCAGAGATGCAATGGTGCTGTTACCCATGTCTAGGTAATAGCCCACGCTGGAGAGAATGCTCTGAGCTGATGATGTCCTAGATCACGCTTGGAGTGAACTTCAAAAAGTAGAGCTGACTTCAACTGCAGAGTGAATGAATACAGTGACTCATCTTGGTTCCTAAAAGCAGAGAAGTGTTTGTTTCCACACAAGAAGAGGAGGCTTTATCTTAAAGTTCAAGGTCTCTGACTGTGTTTTCACATGTTTAGCTGGCTGCTGCTGAGTGGGGTTGATGCTCATTGCTCTCTTCTGTTCCCAGCCTTGCAAAGTCCTCCTCCTGCCCTGGTGCATGTCTGACCCCTGCAGTGAGCTGCTTCTTTATTTTCAGTGGGCTCAGTTGTCCACCAGTTTAGCTCCAGTATGAGGAGTAAGGCAAAGCAGAAGGAGACCTGTCCTGGTTGACAGGCAGTTTTTGGCTGGCCTAACCATAACATGTATTTGCTGTCCCTAAACAATGAAACTGCACCACGTTGCTGCTGCCTGCTCCCTGCGTGGTGTACACAGCATGAACAAAGCCAGCAGAAAGTGCTGCTACCCCTTTACCCAGGCACAAGACCAGAGAGGAGCAGGCCTGCAAATTTGTTCCTGAGTCCTTTTGTTTTTGTCATACTCTGCATTCCCAGCCAGACAGGATGAGAAAAAAATACCACCAAAATACTATGAGAGAGACTATTCTTGAAGTGTTTATAGCTCAGCCTCGCTGGAGAATGTTTGGCTGCCTCCCAAGACAGCCTATTCTTACTGTGTTTCCAAGCCAGTTTCTGAACTTCCAGGCACTTACCCAAACAGAATGTGGACTTTTTGAAGTTTGCTTATCTCTGTTTATGAGGGCCTCCTGTGAGCCTGAGTCAAGGGAGGGCAGCTGAGGCCAGGGGTGCAAGAAGCAAGCAGAGCAAGGAAGCTCTGATGAGCTTTGCATATGCTGCACATGAGAGCAGTACCTCCATGTCATCTACATGCCCAGCTCTGGTGTGCTGAAGTTTCTAGTCAGCCTGCCTGCGTCCAGCAGATCTGCTAATTGCTAAAGGTTTTTAAAAGCCTTTAAGTTCCTCAAGTATTTATCATTTGTGACTCTGTTGTGGTTTTACTCCAGCCATCAACCAAGCCCCAAAGAGCCACTCTCTTACTCTCCCTGCAGTAGGATGCGGGAAAAGTGTTGAAAGGGCAAAACTGAGAAAACTCACGGGTTGAGATAAAGACAGCTTTAAAAAGCTGATTGCAAATGAAAGCCATGCACACAAGCAAAGCAAAAGAAGGAATTAATTCACCACTTCCCACTGGCAGATAGGTGTTCAGCTATTTCCAGGAAAGGTGGGCTCCATCACACATAGCAGTTACTCAGGAAGACAAAACATCATCCCTCTGAATGTCCTCCTCTTCCTCCTTCTTCCTCCAGCTTTATACGCTGAGCATATGGCATTGAATAGCCCTTTGGTCAGTTGGGGTCAGCTGTCCTAGCTGTGTCCTTTCTGAAGTTCTTGTCTATCCCTAGCCTACTTGCTGGTCAGGTGGTATGAGGAGCAGAAAAGGCCTTGACTCTGTGTGAGTGCTGCTCAGCAATAGCTAAAACATGCCTGTGCTATCAATATAAATCCAAAACACAGCCCAGTAACAGCTCCTGTGAAGAAAATTAACTCTATCCCAGCCAAAACCAGCACAGAAATTGAAGGTCAGATTGTAGAGGAGGAGCGCCCAGTGAAACAAGGAGGGGGCAAGAAGAGCTGAAGCTTCAGACCAGCAAACTCAAAAGGGTTAAAGCTAGAGCTGTCCAGTTTTGCACACCTCTGCAAAGTAGTGGTTGGCCTCTTCCGCTCAGCCTGGCTTAGAAAAGCAGCAGCTGCCCCCACCTTTCTGAACCCTCTTCTTTCCCAGACAGACAACTGTTACTTATTAATCTCAAGGAGATTCTGCCTCATTAGTGCTGAAGAATAGCAAGTGTTTGCTGAATTCTCCCGGTTTTCTTTTTATTCCAGAATGTTTCCTGTGATGGTATCTTGGGATATCTCCGTTTGCTTTCACATAGGGAACGGGAGAGCTGTATCAGTTCAGAATGAATAGAACTCAAACCAAAATACAGGTGAGGAATGAGCTGCACATTTTAGCATATGGCTGTGAATTTGCAGTCTGCAAAAGTCCTTTAAAACAATAGTATCCGGAAGCTTGTTTTGCATGATTAAGCCAAAATACAAACCAATTAAGATAAGGTTAAATTTAAAATATGCTACTATTGATAAAATGTTGATATATTAAAACATTGAATTGCACGCTGCTATCGTCCTTGGTTGCCACTCTCAATTACTGGCATTATTAGTGGAGCATCATTCAGTTAAAAATGTAATAAAATATTTCTATTAGGTTTGGAGCAGTTTAATCACAGAGAAAAAAAACACAACAGGAAAAAGATGTTTGAGAATGCACCGAGTGATCAGGCGAACACAGGGATTTTATTTTATTAATTGGCCATTAGGGCTAACTTCAACATTTAGTAAGCAGTAAGTGATGTCAATGCTGCATTTGTTTAAACTCATTGCTGTTTGAACTGACTGAGCAACAATAATAAACCCCTTTGTTTTTAGATAAACTTTTTTTTTTTTCTTTTTCTCCTACAGGGAGCTCATTTTATTTAACATGTGCCATGAACAAAATTCCCTGTGTGTTACTCCTAGCAAAGCATGTCTGTTTAAATCAAGTAAATTAAATTTAACTCCTGCCATTAAGGAGAAAGCAGTTGTACTTTCATTTGGAGCAGCTTGGGTTTGGGTTCTATTTTTTTTTTTTTTCCTGGCTGATTTTGTTACAGTTTTCCAGCATTATATAAACAAATAGTCTAATCAGGAACAATAGCAGGGGGTGGGGGGGAATCTTAACTTTCTTTTTTTCCTCTATCAGTGGAAACAAATAAGAAATGTAATAAAGATACCGTAATAGCGAAACAATAGCATGCAAAAAATAATGCAGTGGTTATTTTCAGTTTCAGAAATGTGGCATGAGCCACAAAGTTCAGAACCAAGGTTGCAATAATCACAAAGACTCCAGTGTGGCAACCCAGCCTCGCTAAAGTCAGAATGGTAATAAACACAGGCACACAGGCTTCCGCCGTGCAAAAACTCCGGTGAAGTCCTTGACCTAATTGAGAAATCACAGCTGATTGTACAGCCTGCTCCCTGTTCTTTGGGCTTCTCCTCCTAATGCAAGCAGCTATACCCAGGCATGAGCAGGAGTGCGTGCACGTGCACACGTAGTCCAGAACAAAACACTCTCCTTATGAACACTCCTACCTCGGGGAAAAGATGATGGGAGTAGATACGTGGCTGATGTTAGTCGTGTTGCTTAATGCTGCGGTGGGAGGCAATAAGATGTTGCTCAGATAAACGCCACGGATGAACCCATGGGTTGGAGCTATCCCTTAATGTTTGCTCTCAGCGGTTTGTATGGGCTTTGCAAGAAGGTGTGTAGTCATTGAGGTCACCTGTGACAGAAGGAACAGAAACTCTCTGAAAAATCTGAATCCTGTAACCCAGTTCCTGCCTAAATTTAGCATGTGCTGTTTGACAAGACTGACTCAGAGGAGTTACTCATATGCTTAGGTCTTTGTGAAGTTGGTACCTTTCTGGTGAAGTTCCAAGATGCTGCCTTAAAAGTCACCTACTGTTAATTTGCATATGTAGCCCTTCTGAGAAGGTTTTTTTTGCTGAAGAGAAATTTAATAGAAATTGCTGTTAACATTCTTGTGCCCGTCCCTAATACATCATTTCTGAGTACGCTTCGTTTCCTGTTGAAAAGCTCTTGCTAACCCATAGCTCCAGCTACGAGCTCTTGAGGAAGTCAAATCCTAAGCTAAGTAACCATTTCTCATACTGTCATGAATGGGAGAGAAAAAATTTAAACTTATTGCATAAGTGGTAGTCAGGTCCTCAAGAAATAACACACAAATACCACAGAGAAGGCAGTAAAGGTTTCTTTCCAAAGTTTGCCTGTGTTTTATTTAAAATAAATTTTTAAAAAATCCCAACCTTCTGTTTTGATTCCTATTCCCTGTGGTTTTGCACTAAGCTTTCAAAGGTGAGTTCCCAGCTTTCTTGTCTCATAATCAAGCGGAGAGTTCTGTCTTTTATGTGGACGTTTTTACAGGTAAACAGTTAAATTGTAAATACAGGTGGGGGCTGATGAAAAATTGCCTTCCCTCTGACTCCTACGGTCCAACCTGTTCTCCAGCTATCCATGGAGTCTTACAGGAAATCAGAAAATCTGGTTTGCAAAGCAAGCAAAAAAGCAGCACATCCATCTTGTTTGTGGCCTATTAAACCCCTGAAAGAAACAGGAATTCAGATTTTCTTTAATGCAACGAGCACGGTGGCTTCTTGTTGAGATTTTGAAATGTTCGGTTTGAATTGAAGGTCTCCCCTTACCTGAGATGTCCTTACAGAAATCCGGGCACTGGAGGGCATGGCGAGCCTGAGTAACAGCTGTTTTGACTCGCATGCATTAACTCTGCCTTTGAAAGACATAGGCTTTGTCAGCACTCTACTATTGCCTTCCATCAATTTGTTTAGAGATTAATCTTCCCTTTTGACAAAGGTAATTTTTAAACTTCAGGGCCAGGCGGTCCCTCTGCACCCTGGTGTTAGGCAGAGGAGGTGAGCTGACACCGAGCAGCAGTGGAGCCCCGAGGAGCTGCTGCTGGCGCCCAGGGGCCAGGGGAGGAGAGTGGCTTTGCAGGACAGCAGAGCTACCGCAGCCCTCCTGAGCAAGGAGCGAGCTGGGGGTAGCCCGCTGCGAGGGTCTGGGGACCTCTTGGTGGAGCTGAGCCAAAGGCTAAGCCGAGAGGAGTTGGTAAAAACGCCCGAGTTCTGCTTAAAGATGCATTTTCACCACTGCATTAAGGAGGGAAACAACGGAGAAATGCTGGGCGCTTTCCCCCTGGGAATCTGGTTAATTGGTTTTGTTTAAACATGTAAATAAAAGCAAAGTGCTGACAGGGTATTGTTGGCCAGTGTAGATAGGATTTAAATATGTTTTACATCAGCCAGAAGAGCAGCAGAGATGCTGGCTTCGTTGCCTTTTATCTTCGTGTGCCCAGGAAAAGGGGGAAAGAAAAACAGTAGAGAGAAGCTTAGCGATGGACTTTAATCCTTGCCAGTCTTGCTATCGGCTAGGCTTCTGCTACTGTTTACCCAGCTGAGGAGTGTCTTTAGACGGGTGTCTCCATTTGCACGGATCTCTTCCCATTGTGAATAAGGCAATGACTAGACAATGAGGCTGTTACAGAAGAAAGATGAGCTGGCTGCAGCCAACAAATCTTGCACCCTCCATTTAAAGGGCTATAATTATCCAAAGTTTTAAAACACAAAGCTATCTGCTGAAAGAGACCATCTGGGTGAGGACCAAGACATTCCAATTAAATGATTGATAAGCAGCTCATGTAGTAGAGGAGCACACACACCACCCATACATCGCAGTTCTAAAAATGCCACTCGCATTAACAAATGTCTTTAAGGAGTTTGCCTGTAACATGCACTGTGGGAGGGTGGAGATCAAGTCTGTGTGATTCAGAATAATGCAGCAGAAATAGGATCAGCCTCAGAAGTACAGTGGAAGGTGCTTTTGGAACACTGAGCTGCAGTGGAGGAGCAATGTCCATCCGAGCTTCTGTGTGAGGGCAGTGTTTGTGACCTGAGGGGTGCTACAGGGAAGTGCTGGCATCAGAGAGGGGATGGATGACAAACCCATGTTCATGAGAGGCCTTTCTTTGCTAGGCAGGAGAGCAGGTTGTCCACCAGCCTGCAGCAGCAGCAGAGTATAAGCAGGAGGCTGGGATAGATGCTATGGAGCTGGAGATACCTGTGCCGGTTTCCTTGTTCCACCACACTCTTTGTCTTTGGCCTTGTCCAGTGGTTCTGTTTTCTACCAGGTTGGACAGGGCCTGGAGTGACCTTGTTTAGTGGAAGGTGTGCCTGCCTATGGCAGTGGGGTTGGAACTAGATGACCTTTAAAGTCCATTCCAACCCAAACCATTTTATGATTCTATAATTTCCCAGCACAGTTGCCACACACAGGAGCATTCAGGGGGGACGTGGCCTTCATTCTCTATGCCTAGAGAACACATGTGACAGCATTTTTCATCACATTTAAATGCAGTTTTCCAGGGGGTACTATCCAAGTGACTTGCCATCTTCATTTGTGCATCACTTTCCCTAAAATATTCCTTTTATCTGCAAGCTTTTCTAGCAAGTTTTGTTGTCATCTTTTGTTGTCTTTCCTGTCTGGCAAAAGCCAAGCAGATCAAGGACAGGATTCCAGCTGGGTCTTGGTATAAGAAAACCCACTCACTGATGCTTCCTCAATTTATTGCCATTCATGAGCCATGTTTATCTCACATTTCAAATAAAATGTAATCATTTTCCATTGTTTTAAATTCCCACTGAAGTTACTCATTTGGTGTTATGTCTCACAGAAGCTAAAGTATGTTATATTACACCAATAATTACTTTTATAAGCCAAAATTACAATCTCATAAAAAAAAAAGAAAAGAAAAAGAAAAAGAGATTCTAGGTTAGTCAGACAAGGTCTGTTTCATAAACTTGATTGGCAGTTTTAATTATCTCCCTGTTAGCCCTCATTAATTGAATCTTGCATTGGCTTCTCCATGATTTTATTTGGGTTGTCAGGATTATAGTGTACCTGGGTCGTTTCATTTACCCTTTTCTAGTACTATCAGGGCTGTAGCTGTCTGGCAGTCTAACTTCCCTCAGTGTTACAAGGGTCCTTGAAGGTTTGTGTTACGTAGATCATTTTAAAACAATCAGTCAGATCTCATTCATACCATGCCACCACAGGTCTCCCCCTCTACTCTGCCTTGCTGAGACCACACTTGGAGTACTGTGTCCAGTTTTGGGCTCCCTGCTTCAAGAGAGACAGGGACCTGCTGGAGAGAGTCCAGTGGAGAGCTACGAGGATGACTGGGGGACATGGGCATCTCCCCTATGAAGAGAGACTGAGAAACCTGGGGTTGTTTGGTCTGGAGAAGAGAAGGTTGAGAGGAGATCTGATCAATGTGTGCAAATATCTGAGGAGTGGGTGTCAAGTGGATGGGGCCAATCTCTTTTCAATGGTCAGCAGCAATAATCCAAGGAGCAATGACTACAAACTGGAACATAGAAGGTTTCACCTCAACATGAGGAGAAACCTCTTTACAGTGAGGGTGACAGAGCACTGGAACAGGCTGCCCGGAGAGGTTGTGGAGCCTCCTTCTCTTGAGACTTTTGAAACCTGCCTGGATGCATTTCTGTGTGAGCTACCCTAGGTGATCCTGCTTTGGCAGGGAGGTCCCTTCCAACCTCTAAGATTCTGTGATTCTGTGATCTGGACATCTTCTGTTGACTTTACTCTGGCCCAGAGTTTGAAGCACCTTTTACAAAAGTGAAGAGATCAAGGCACCTTGACCAAGAGGTCTGCAAGTGTGAACATATCCAGGATCCTCATTGTTATAACAATCAGGAAGCAGCTCCTGTAGTATAACCCTCAACAAGACAGGGTTCAAATGTAATTCAGGGCTCCAGAACTGTCCTCACTATGTATAAAGATATTATGGTTCAGGTTGTGCTGTGATTGGCTCTTTCTGCCCCAAACATCCTCCAGTGCTATTCTGGGGGGCCTTACATCTTTGTGCCACACTGCTGTGTACAGCCTGCAGCTGTGCTGTGTAAATACTGCCATGGGAGGCAACAACACTCCCAGCACTAGGGAAATTCTGGAAGTAATCCCAATTTCCATATACATCCCAAAGTAATTATGTCCCAGTGTTAGGCTCCAGAAGGTGCCTAGGAGCCCTATGGGGCCAGTCAATGTCACTCAGGTCCTTGGTCTGTTTATACATACCAGTAGAGGTGACAGCCACTATGACAGCAAATGAAGTTTAGAGAAGGCAAGTTCTTTGGTAGCCATGTCTTAAATCACTTAGGTGCTTATATGTCAACATAGTGGGCTGTCATTTTACCCTAGAAACCACCAGAAATCAAGAGTGTCCTTGTGTGAAGAAAGGCCTGATGTCAGTATCAGGTGCTAAAAGATGTTTCTGAATGATGACTGAATTTAACAGCCTTTTACAATGCAATGCACTAGCCTAATCTGCAGCTGACAAAGGCATTGAGTAAGTGTCATGAGACCAATAAAAAAATAAATTAATTCATACCTGCTTGCCAAGCCAGCTGTAAAAATGCAACCTCACCCAGAGCAGAGGCTTCCATGTTTGAATCAGCTTCAAAAAAAAAAAAAAAACAAACAAACCAACAAAAAAACTGTGTCACAATCTCAAAAGGTCATGTAAGACTTTCACTTGAGGATGTACACAGGACTGCTACAGTGTCTCCTAGAAGCTGCTTCCCATTTCCACATGCAAGATAGAGCTGCTCCTGTCCTCCCACCAGTCTTTCAGCCTCACTGAAATGGAGGGATGTCAAGAACCTTAAGTTCTTCTAATGATGAAGTTGGCAGGTGCCACTTTACACCATCTTCACCTTCAGGTCTGTGTATCTTCCTGGAAGACATGGTGTAAGCAGATGAAAGCTACTATGTTCCTTAAGAAGACACTGAGTAGTAGTCCATGGCACTTCTGTTACAGGAAGCAAGGACTGATTTTCTTCATCCCTTAAACCTCTGTGCCTCTCAACAAGAAAAAAAAAAAGGCAACTGCAAAATCAAGTGAAATGCCAGCTAGAACTTAAGGAAATATTAAGATATTTGCTTCCTGTTTGGTCTAAAAGAAGCTTCATTTTCTTAATTCAGTACCACAAGTTGGTTATATCCTCCTGGTGAAACTCTAGTATAATGTATTGTAAACATAGGTTTCATGCAGCAGTCATGGTATTTGGATCCATTCCCTAATTCATTAAAGGCTTGATTATGAGAAAGGGAGAAGTCTTTGGGTGTCAGACTTGAGGTTTGTCCACATTTGTTTTTCTTCAGCTCATGCTTTCTAAAGCATTTTCTAAGGGCTCAGCTGTGATGTGTCCATTCTTCACACATTTACAACAACTGCAGGGCAATTTCCTTCTCTGTGAAATCCTTTTCTGTGTAGATACATCATAGCTGGCCTGGAACTTGTCTTTTTCTAGGATCCTTTCCCAGATCTGCCTCAGATCCTCTCTTTTCTACATCAGTCTGTGATCTGGCCTGTTTTATCTAATCTCATCTATCCCATCCTTTATATCATGCTCATCCCTGTGGTGCTTGAATGTCTTAATAGCCTGCCTTTCTTGGCCTCAGTCCCACTCCTTCAGTCAAGAAAAATCTGAGGTGGTCATTAGAGAAGAGAAACAAATTTGGCTTTACCTGATAATTCAAATGTAATCAGCCTGTCCTGTTTACCAAGCTGGGTCCAGGGATAGAAAAAAAGAAAAAAAAACCAAAACCCAAAAACAAAGTAATATCAATGTGTCCTCCATTTCCCTTAGACAAATTCTCAAATGGTTTGGTTTCTCCTGGAGACCATGGCAGCAAGCAGGCTATGGGATCTGTTGCTGTGGCACTCTCCTCTCTACCCTGCCACAAATTTGCTAAGTTCACAACTGGACCTCCTGACACATCCCCTGGCAGCAAGGGCTGGTGTTGGCCTGGCATGTGAGCTTGTCTCCCTCTCGTGGTTGGCCAGACCTGGGCATAGTCTGGGGTCATTTCTATTGCTCCAGGGGAAGGGCTGTGCCAGCTCTCCCAGGGCTTCAGCTGGAGCCAGGATGGCCTACATCAAGAGCAGGTAGCGAGGACTTGAGTTGTTTGAATACCTGTGGTTATGACTGTGTTTTGATGCAATGTGGGTATGACTTCTCAAACGACCAGTCCCAGAAAGATCAAGGTGTCTAGGTTTCTTCCTGGAAGCTGTGCCTGGCTAGAAGTGAGCCGTCTGTCAGGTGGCAGCCCTGACAAATGCCTGCTAAGCATATCAGTCAAAAAAGGAGCAGCCAGTATGGCAGCCCCAAGATCATGGGAACCACTGCATGGGTGCTAGTAAAAGCAAGAGCAGCTGGGAAATCCCTCGTGCTTCTGGAGAGGGATAGCCACATTATTTGCAGAGTATGAAAAAAGTCATATGAACATTTCTGGGAGTCAAGGGCAAAATCGGATATGATGGTCCTCTGTTTTTGAAGTACTTCCATCACATGAAAAGCCAAGACACTCTCTAATGCTTGAGAGGGAAAATGTCTGGCAAACCTGTCCAGCAGATCTCTTTCTCTTTCCTTTACTACACCCTGCAGCACAGAAAGTGAGGCATCCAGCAGTTCATTGCATGGGAAGGGCAATATCCCTACCCATTAATTTAAAGGCTGATCCCTGTTATCAAGAGTATACTTCAGACAGCTCGAAATATCCTGATGTGGTGGTTCAGGAGCTATCCTCCCTCCACACTTTTGAAATCACCCAGACTAGACTCAGTCAGCTGGAAGTTATTGAATGAAACTATATTGACAGCTTTGCACAATATTCAAGCAGATATTTACAATCTATAACAGGTATTTACACACATAGACAGTAAAAAGGTAATACAGAAACGACCAGTGTCCCCAAGAGGGGTCCCCAACTACCCTACCACCTTCCCACTCACACCCAATCTTATCCCAGCATCTGTCTTACATGCCCAGCAAGTGGGGAAGATCGGCCAGGGGGAGTTTAGAAGGAGGAATTGATTAGTTGGGTTACACAGATCCAGTTAGAAAGCAAGAGAAGGGAGAGACCAACAGCCCAGAGCTCAGACCCGAGCAGCTCTGTCTTGTCTATGTTTATGTTCTTACTTTTGTATGGGTCAGCAAACCTACGAGTGGAGTAGACCTCATCAATGTTTTCCTTTCTCAGCCTATAATCTAATTTCTCTTCTTAAAATATTCTGATTAACCTCAAACCAACATACCTGATTCACCGAGCAAAAGCAGGGTGAGACATACAGACTATCCACTTTGCTTCAGGGCTCTCGCAGCTGAGGTGTCTGATGGCCGTAGAGCATTTTGCTGTTTGTTATTGTACTCAGACCCAATTGTCCACTAAAACTGCAATTGTGGGAGAAGAAATGCCACCACAAGACGCTGTAGAAAACAACCCTTTTGTTGCTGTTTCACCAATAATTATTTCTGAGAGGAGCCCTTGCAACTATGGGTCCTCAAGAAGAAAGGGTAACAGATGCACATCGGAGCAGAAGCATTAATGTCTGATTTAGAGTACAGAAGCGTTTTCCTCTGCCGCCAGGTGCCTGAGCGTTTCTTGCTTTGTTAGATGTATTCTCCTGTAAACACTTTGTTGCTGCTATTACATTTTCCCATGCTGAAAGTCTATCACGAAGGGTGGTTTTGGTTTTTTTTTTTTTCCCTTTCTGAGGCACTGGCAGATGGCAATTAGCACCCTTCATATTCTTTCCCCATAACTCCAGCAGTTTTTTTGCCTGCATCCACTTAACAGCTCCAGGCATGCCAAGTCGCATGCATTTGGAGGACTTGTTGCTAGTAGCAGATCTTTGATTCTAAATGCCTAAGTAGCGTCTGAACTATATTTAGAGCAAGTACACGCCTGCCTATTCATGATCTTTTGTGTGTAGCCTGGACAGCTCGGTGCCAGTGTGCAGCATAATCAGCTTCTCCTTTAGCGTCTAAATTCCACAGCTCTTCAGAGAGGAAGGGGGAGGAAGAGGGTGGTGGGCAAAGAAAGGAGGATAGTAATTAAATATGACTTAGGAAAAAAAAATAAAAATCCCTGAATAGCAAATTAGCCTTGCTGTTTTACTAATGTTATTGCTCTCTTTATAAAGTCCCAGCCATGTAATTATTGCAACCTCATAACTCCTATAGACTTTCTAGAGAGTTGTACTGTACTGAGTCAGGCTGTGAGCACTGAGAAGTTGTTTTCTTTTTCCTGGACCTCTTCGAAAAGAAAGAGTGAACTACAGCTCCTGCTGAAGAGGATTTCCATTAACTTATGAGGAAGGCACCTCTGGGTTGTTGTCCTACATCTCTGCATTGGAAAGACATCTGGAGTGACAAGACCAAGCCTACAGCAGGTGTAAGGTGGTACTGAGGCCTTAGTGTTAAGTTTAACCACAGAAAGTCTGATAATTACACTTATTTTTACCTGAACCCATTGGTGTACCAAAACATGCAGGCAAAGCCTGAAGAACTGGAGCTTGAGTGACCATTTAGGGAAAAAAAATATTTCCAATTTAGTAGTTTGGCTTTGACACTTACTTACATATATATGCTCAGAATTTATGGATTCCAAGCACTTGATTTTTCTAAGTCAGCTTTGTAGGTACTTGGTCCTGCAGCTTTAGAGTAAGGTGTCTCTCCTTTGAGGGGCAGACAAATTCAACTGGTTTGATCATGTAGTAGTAAATAATACCTGCTCGTTCACTTAGAGGAAAATAAGTAGATTATGAAATCATAGAATGGTAGAGGTTGAAAGCGACCTGTGAAAATCAAGTCCAACCTTCCCACCCACCAAAGCAGGATGACCTGAGTGCAGATCTCACAGAAATGCATCCAGACAGGTTTTGAAAGTCTCCAGAGAAGGAAACTCTTGAAAAGTCTCCAGAGAATAAAACTCCAGAAAGTCTCCAGAGAAAGAAACTCCACAAGCTCTCTGGGTTGCCTGTCTCAGGGCTCTCGGGGCTCTGTTGCCCTCACAATAAAGGAGTTTTCCCTTGTGTTGAGGTGGAACTTCCCATGTTCTAGTTTGTATATGTCACTTTAGACCTATCACAGGATACCACTGAAGAGAGACTGGCCCCTTATTCTTGACAATTTAAAAGTATGTCCTAATATTTGCCTTTATGACTGACTACTAACTTTTATCTCACCTGTGAGAAAGTCTCCATTAAACTGTGGGGTTTTCCAGCAGAAGGATGGGGGAACAACACTTAATGCTAGAGCCTTCTTACCATTTACCCAATAATTCTCACCTTTGTTTCATTGCAAATTGAAGCTCTGGGAATTAAAGAGGGAGGATTTCTGTCTAGACCTTATCATTGACAGTCTCCGTGGGGCACGTCCAATGTCCTAGGGAAAGAGGTCACTTTCTTGAGCACAGATGGAATAAGGCCATAACATCTCCTGCTGGCTGTGTGACATTTCCCTTCTGTCCTGCTTTGCTTGAGAGGAGTTCAATTTCTGCCTTCTCTGAGTTCCTCTGATAGTACAATCTTGTTTGGAAGAGATAAGTATAGCCATTTCACTATTAAAATTGACTGTGTTACGATTTTTGTGTGCCCTAGAGTCAGAAAATTGGACATGATTTCTGTGATGTGCTTTGGGAATGGTAGGCTATTGATTAATCCTCTGTCATACAGGTCGCATTTGAAAACAAGACAGGTCTATAATTCTTTTCTTGATTGGCATTTTTTTGAGCCAAATAAATGAGTTTTATTTGTGGGTTTGGGATGGATTGTTAAGTAGAAAATATTCTGGTGTTTTCCTTAGGAAAATGACCAGAAATCCAGAGCTGTTAGGACAGCAATCAAAGAGGTTTTGTTTAGGTGATGCGCAGCCCAAGATAAAGAAGTGAATTTGGAGCCTCAAAATGTTAAGGCTCAATCCCATCAGGCATAATCAATAACAAATTATTAAGTCCTCTCCTTTATCTGAATGTAGAAGGTATTCTTAGCACTGCATGAAAATGTCCGTGTGACACTAACCAGGAGTGCTGTACAACATCAGCAAAGGATGGCACAAGGAACAACAACCACTTCTTACATTCCCTGTTGGGTCTGTACAGCAGCTGAGGGCTGCTACAGTCATCTACACTTTCTGATGTATTTTTCCTAGAAATTGTAAGTGCTGGAGGTTGGAGTTACACTGCACAGACACTTGAATAAGCTCTAAAAATACGGAAACAGTTTTGCATATGTGCCCAGTGCACCACATTATCTCGAGTTTTGCCTTAGCAGCTAGAGATGATGTTGTGTACCAGTGTTGTGGCTGTGAGCAAAGTTTGAAGTTAGATTTTACAGAAGAAGAAAGTAGCTTTATTACTAAACCAGGCAGATTTTGCTTGCTCACATTCCCCTTCTTGCATATTCACAAGCCTTTTGAACTCTTCAGGAGCTTACAGGGAACAGGAACTTTCATCTCTCCATCCTTACCTACCTCTGTGAATCATTAGGGTTTACTCACAGTTTTTTTTATGTCTGTGTCTGGGTGTGTTAAAGCTCCAGCCTTGTTTTTCATCTTCTTCATCACCACATCTTAACTGCTCTCCCTCCTTTTAGGCAGTCTTTTGTTTTCCCTACCCGAGTCTCCTCAGCAGCTGCACCTTGGAAGTGCTGTGATCTTGATGACCTGGAGACATGGGTGTGAGCAAAACCTTCTGTCACTCCTCCCAGTGCTTTCCCACCTCACCATTCCCACTCTTGCACAACAGGACAACATTAACACTTCTATTCCAATTCTCTATGCTTCTGTACCTGCTTTCTTCTTTGGTTAAAAATTTGTACATCAATTTCTTTGGTAGCGCAGTACTTTAATGAAACAATGATGAATTGCTTATCAGTTTCCAGCATTTCCTTGCTAATAAGCTGGACCTCTAAACTAACTATACCATAGAACAGAGTGTCCTGGTACTTGAAAAAGGAGTCATAAACGGTGACCAGCCCTTCACAGTAGCAGATTCAATGTCCATTCTGCTGCAGCTTGGCAGGAAGTAATTTGAAGCAAGCCAGATTTGGAGATCCGTTGTCTGTGTGCACTTTTGTCACCCATAATAATAACACTCCCTGGCATCCTTGACAGCTGATCAATATTATGGTAAATGATAATTGGGGTGGTGGTGTTGAAAATGGAGACCTTCAGGAGAACACTTTTTGTACTGTGGTCATCCTCAGGACGGACACGAATGCAAAACAAACACCATTAAATAAAGCTTAAGTCAGAAGGGGAAGCCTCCAGTGTCTGAAATAAAAAAAAACAAGTAACAAAATGTTCCCTGAGCCCACTCAGCTTAGGCAGCACTGGATGCCCATCTGGAAGGAGCCAAGCAAACAAAGGACCAGCTGCGTTGTATGAGTAGAGTGGGGTTATATGTAGGGCTTTTTGGAGCAGGAGGAGGGGAGGTTCATCCATTATTAAAACATAGATAATAGAGACTTTATGCCCCACTGATCTTGCATTAGACAGCATGAACTGAAAGATGAGGTCTCTGCTAATTCAGTGCCTCGTACTCCTGAGACTGGCTCCCATGTGAGAAGCAAACAGACAGCACTTTTCTGTCTTCTTCTGCCTGCTGCTGGTCCCAACCACCTGACAGCTCATTGCTTCTTCCCTGGTGATGCCTTTCTGTGACAGCCATCAGCAAGGAGGAGAAGAGGCTCTATGTGAGCCAGGCCATAGCCACAGGATGCAAAGTCAGGCAAAACAAAATTATTTCTAGCCATGCCAGAGCAGGAGCTTAATGTAAAACACACCTCCAACCCTATCCTTCAGCAGGCACTATAACAGCAGCACTATTCTTGAAAAGAAAAAAAAAAAACAAAAACCCACAACCCTGTATCCCACAGGTGAGCTTCATCCTGCCCAAGGAGCTGGAAAAAGATAGATGTGTTTGCCTTCATTTCTTGAGGACAACACTAGGATACCATGGGCTATTCTCAGTAAATAAAAGCAAGCTGGAAAACATCATAATTGGCTTCTCTTTTTGGTGCCCCCTGTGCTGCTTTGAGGTTAATCAGGATATTTTAACGAGAGAAATTAGATCATTGGTTATAAAAAGAAAATAATGATGAAGTCGTCATTGGTTTGCTGAGAGGGATAAAAAGCCATAAACTAAACAATTTGTCCCACTCAGGTCTGCGACGCTCCTCTTATTTGCTTCTCCTTCACCTAATCCCTCCACTACCAACCAGCAGTGTAAGCTTTGCTGGTTGTTTTTGTCTGCCTGTCTGGGAAAGTAGAGAGAGAAAGATGGGATAGCTTTGAGCCACTTCTGGGCAGTTTCCTTTGTCCAGGAGGGAGTTTGGATTTCTCTATTATTTCTAATTTGTATATAATTGTAAATATATTGTATATATATGCTTGTGAATTTTTCTTTGCTGTAAATATAGCTTCATCTTACTCCCAAGCCATCTGAGCTAGTCTGGTAAATTTTGATAGTGTGTAGGGGGAAAGTTCCCAACCCACCACACCCTCATAGCTCAACATGATGGGGGCTTTTTTTACATTAAAGTGCAGGCTTTGAGAAACTCTAACCTGTGTATAACTACAAACAGGTAGAGCAAGAATGCTGAACCTAACAGGGCAAGCAATCCGTGTCCAAGGCAAATATTTGATGTGACAAAATCTGCTAAGCTTCCCCCGCCTCCAAGCAGAGTGTTCCACACGTCCTGCCTTGAAGTTTCTTAAAGCAAACATCTGTTTGGGACATTCCATAATTGTGGGGTGTTTGCAATTCAGGGATGGTTTCTTTAACATTTTGTGCAATGAAAGGCCAACACGTTTCTTCATACTGAACCATTCCATTCTGTCCTGTGCAGGGCTAGATTTGTTTTGGTAATCTGTGATCTTGGCTAAGGTCCCAAAGCACTGGCAATGCAAGTCCTTAGCAGCTGAATCTTTATGGCAAAAAGCTCAAATAATGAAATACATATTTATTTATTTTTTCTTCAGGGGGAAAAATGAAACCATCTGAGTGATATTTAAAAGAAAAAAATATATTGAGAACTTCATCTGCTGCAGAACTTGAAATGTGTTTCACTTATTTTGAGTGTTTTCAGGTATGCTGTTTTCAATTATTCAAGACAATAGGAGCCTGACGTTCAAATAAAAATACTGCTCACATTTTTAGTGTCAACATTTTAGTAGTAAGAGAAGAGGAAGAGAGCATCTACTTGCTTTTATTGCTTATTCATAGCTCTCTTCTAAACAGCACAAGAAAAGCTTTGAGCGACTCTCTTCTAAATAGCACCAAGTCACCAAAGTGTTGCAATAAGAGACATTAATTGTACCCAGTGTATATCCCATTAGAAGCAACTACTATTTGAAGTGTTTCAGGATGTAGGAACAGATCTCTCCCATGTGATTAGCCATAGAATGCCTCCCTTGTTCTCTCAGAGCAGTGCAAAATGGACTCCCACCGTTGTCAGAGCATCCCTGAATGCACATTTTCCCTTCTCAGGCAAGAAGAATGCCAGAGTGCAGACATCTAGGGATGTTTCTTTGATTCCAGGAGAAGCAGAAATAAACCCTGTGGCCTCAGTGAGTTGTTTCTCCTCTCATTCTGTACCTTCTTCGAGTTCTGAAGGATGCATCATTTCGAATAAGTGATCTAACTTTAGGCATCCTTTTCCGCCACGCCCCCTCTAAAAGTGTCTTGTACTCATGTACAGTGACTGTGTCTTCTAATGCTCTCTCCCCAGGTACTTCTCAGTGCTCTGTTTCATCTGAACTTCTTCCACCAAGGCATTAAATGATGTGGCCACAGCCACAATGTGCTCTTCCTTTCACCCTTTCCCCAGTGGGAGAGTTGCATGGGTGGAGGTGGATTTTGCTTTTGGTTTAGAGAGGAAAGGGCGACTCGTAAGGTTTTAGCTTTATGTCTTTCTTTTCCTTTTGCTAAAATTTGTTTGCAATGAGGCACTCTTGTGAAGGCAAAGAACTGAAAAGAGATAAGTCTGATGCTGGTCCTTAGACCCTACTGAAGTTTATCCCCCAGCATTGGATGGCCTCTCCAAAAAGTCTGTTGCCTGCACAGTCTGTAGCTTCCTCCAGGAGACAGAAAGGGCAACACAGAGAGGTGCAGTTTTCTCGCATCTGCTCCAGGCATGTTACACTCTTCCCCTTTCAGGGGTTTTATTAAATATTTCATGGCATGTGAATTTACAGATTGGCTGACAGGTTTGGTTGCTCCCCTGGCCAATATTGGTAAGAAAATGTGTTAAAATGTGCTGTACAGTCTCCAGTTTCCAACTAGCCTGTAGATCATGATCAGCTGCAGTGCACGGCTGTAGTTGCTAGGTTAGGTGGCAGATGTGTTGCCTACCCTTCTTAAAGCTGCTGCCTGAACAACATGGAGTCAACACAGGCTCTGAAAAGTTCCTGCGTTACCAAGTGGCTCAACCAGCCACATACAGATAGCAATAGAGGGATCAGCCCAGCCACCTGCACCCAGCAGGGTGGAGGCTTGCTGTGGCCTAGCACTGTCAGCAGGAAATGCTGTTGCCTGGCTCCCAACAGTGTGCAATGTGTTGTCTGCCCTCGGTGAGCCCTTCCACCATCCTCAAGGGTCAGCTGCAGGTGGCCACAGTCAGGAGAGTGCTTCACTTCACATCTCTGGGGAACATTACAATGATAATTTTCAGCCTCCATAATTGGTCTTATGCTCTGCAGGTTATTTTCAAAGGAGGGGGGGGAAAAAAAAAAAAAGTTGGAAAGTATTTAAAACTAAATAAAGGTTAGCATTGACACTTGGAGAATTCACAAAACAAGAGGAACATCTTGGCAGGTTCACCAAGCTTGCCTGTGCTTCAGTGTGAAACTAGCAATGGTTTCAACTTTGTTCAGCCCTTGTTTCCTATTCCCCCTCCAACGGAAGAAGAACAATTTATTCCAATTCCACCTTTGCATTTGGCAAGTGGGTGATGGCAACCAGATCAAAAGCAGAGGAGAATATCTCCTCTTACCATCTTTACCTTCTAGATGAAAGCCTGTGAAATCCACAGTGTGGACATTCGCCTCCAGACAGTGTTTGCTGCCCACAGCTTCACTCTCTGTCTCTGCAAACAGCCAGGGAGGATGGCATTTATCACTGCTGTGCAAGGAACTCACCTTCCAGTGCTTCTCGTCAGCAGTTCCCTTCCCTCTGCCTGCAGTTCAGCTCAGGCTTTTTCGCACGTCTTTTTCTTTGTGCAGGTAAGGAGAAAAGACCAAAACCAAATTAAGTAGGTGCTTTTTCCCCAGATAGAAAGATGATTAGCCAACAGCAGTAGTTGCCAAGCAGGTGTATCCCTCAGAGATGATACTCGTGTAGAGAGAAGCTACTGGAGTTGCTGGTTTGACCACATTTCCAGTATTTTCTTTGTGATTAATTAAGGGTAGGCTCTTTTCTGTGCGCATGAAATCTCCTTTCATAAAGCAGTGGAGTTTTTTTCACAGACTGAATGCCAATTCTGATCTCACCTACACCTGTGTAAACCTGGACTAACTCCACTGGAGCCTTTCCAACTAATCTAATCTGCCTGTTTTCAAGTGTGCTGCGCATTAGGGTATCTGAGCAGCCGAGTTTATCCCCAGTCTTAAACCGATGCCACTGGGTTCAGTCTTACCATGTCCTCTCCTTCATATATAATTTATCAGCCAGAATGATGTTAGGTGATTTGCACTCTGAAGTAATCATCACTCAGGCAGCAAGATGATGGATAGGTGGAGGGAGAGCAGATGGTATAAAAGATTAATCAAAAAGCCAAGAGTCCATGCCACTAGCAGTCCACAGCTAAAGATCCCCTTGGGTGTGAAAAATGTTAGCATAATGGTGAGGTATTTTTCTCCTGAATTTGTGCTATTACTAGGAAATCCTTCTGCACTGTACAGGGCTGAAAAAGCTATGAGCTTTTTTGGGGTTTGGCAGGACAGGTTTCCCCCATAAGCATGGCTGCATCTGGGTGTCACACTCTGCCTTCTTCTTTCTCCTCTCTCATTGTGCCATTTTCTCCAGCACAAGCACAACCCAATCCCCATGCCATTCCTTTCTGGCCATTATCTCCCATTAATTAGTAATGCTGCTCTCCAGGCACTGACCCCTCTTTCCCTTGTCAGGTCACCCCACTTTCCTGTCTGCTTAACCAGGTGTCTCCTTCCCCATCCCACAAAGCCTGTCCACTCTGGAAAGGGAAGGCATCAGTGCTACTATGACAGCTACTGCTCTGCTCCCTCTAGGAATAGCTTTTCCCATACCCTTTTCACAGCCAGACTGCCTTCCACCAAAGATTTGTCACCTTTTCAATTTGCATTCCCTTTCTCTGCTCATGCTTTCCTGCTCTGTTTTGAATCATGCTTCCTCTCAGATACATTTGGTCCTCCTGGAAGATTGCTCATGTACCCTCCGAGAGCAGTCAAGTGTGAGGGAATGTGAGCACTGCAGCCCCAAACCATATTGGGCCAAATGCCAGCATGTGGAGCCTGAGTCAGGCAAAAGGGATGAAGAATGGCAATTAAAACACGAAATTAGGAAGCCATCCCTGAAATCAGCTTCACCATCCCTCTGGCTCACCTGACCATCTCCACTGCCACTGTGAAAGGCACTGAAAATTGTGAAAATAGATCTGACTGTGAGATGTAGGCAGGAACAGAGAAGAAACACTGCAACTGGTAACAAGAAAAAGCTGAGAGTGATGTGATACACTAGACCTCAGACAGTGAGGAGTTAGCATGGAAAAACAGTGGGGAGAGGAAAGTGTGGATCTCATACCTGTGGCTGTGACTGTTAACTCATCAGCAAACTGCCTCTGCTGATTCTTCTGCAGCTTTAGGGCAGCCAGAGGGTCTCCGGTGTTGCTCTGGACATCAGAGTCATTGCAGTTGCTCTCACGCAGCCTCAGCGCTATGGCATGTTTGGCTGATGCCTTCAAAGGTTGTCTTCACAGCACGAAGTGCAATAAACTTTGGAATATTACCTGTATTGGGCCACTCGCTGCAACTCTGCTGGAGCTGGTAGGCATCAATGTTAGCCAGAAATTACTACATCTCCAATTTGTTTTAAATTAAAGCTGCAGTCTTGTAGGAACTTTTATTGCCTCAAGCAAGTAGAGGGGTGGAATGATGTCCCACCCTTCCAACACAAACCTGAGCTGGGCAAAGCCCACTGTGCATCAGCACTGCAATCCTCCTGCAGCGTTTCCTGTTCAGCTATTTAATTTGGTTGCTATTGGCTAGCTTTAAAACCTGAGGTTTTAATCTGCTGTAAATTGTTACAGCTTCAGTGAAATGTGGTTTTCTATCTGCGTCTGTCAGTCCCTTGGGGTTCTGTGGGCCTCTTCTAAAGGGTCTGCAAAAGGTAACTGAGAAAAGTTACCTTCAACAGGCTTAAATTGCCACTGCAGGGGTATTTTTCCTCCACTAGAACTACTCTGCGGTGCCAAAAATTGGAAATGAGTGAAGATCACTGAAAACTGTGCTGGTTTACGCTAGGTGAAGATGTGTCCCTGCCCATTCTCTGTGTTTAAAATTAGTTTTGTAGAGATGATCAAAGTAGAGTAAACAAACATCACAGCCTAGGCTCAGAGTTCTGTGTGTGTATGTTTTGAAAGGTTCTGCTGTCACATAACACTGTGCATCTGTTGGTAAGCTGGCCTGGTTGAATAGCAGCAGGTAGGAAAATACACTTGGGATCACTGGAGCACAATTTTGGGAAAACCAGTGCCAAGCGTTGTTTTAAGATGCCTATGTCCACCTCTCCTAAAGGAAAAATGAGTATTTGAAGTAATGTTCCAGTATGATTTTATATATCATAACCTCAGCTAAAAAAAAAATGCATACCACTTCTTCCTAACTTCAGAGCAGTGAAAGATCCTTCCTTCATTTCCAGTAGTGTCACGTTAATTTATCTTCTCCCGAGTTAGGAGAATTTTGTGTATTATATAAGTAGGCACGAATATGTTTGTGGCAGTGTTTTATTTAATCTTCTAGAAATGGCTAGATGATATATGTGCTGTTTCAGTAAAGGGTCTTGAGAGTCTGTGTTGTTCTGCGAGCAAGCAACCATAGCTTCACAGAGAGAAAATTCAGGATTTGTGAAGGCAACCTTCACAGAGAGAAAACTCAGGATTTGTGAAGGCAACGCTTTGCCCAAAGATGTAGAAGCAGCTTCTTTAGAGACTGTCACATACTTTCTTGTGTTTTTACCTAACTGCAATTTTAAAATATTAATTTATTTTTAAAAAGCACTTTAATTTTGCAGACCTGCGTGTTCCAGTGGAAAGAGCTCCATACAAACCTCTTAGAATTCTGTTTCATTATACTACTCTGACTACAGCACAGGCTACTGTGAAATATTTGGAGCTAGATACAGATACCTAACAGGGGCTGGAGCTGTTTGGAGCCAGAATCTAAATTCTGGTTCAAATCAAACTCAGGCTACTCTGCTAATATTCTCCAGCAAACAGAGAGAGAAACAAATCTTTCTTGCAGCAGAAGTCTATTAGCCAAGCCTTGCTTGCTAGGCTTGATCAAATTTCAGAGCTGCACTAAACTGCGCACATATGCGGGGATGCAGGCAGGGCTCAGGCTAGTATGAGGCAATGATACTGCTTTTATGAAGCTCTATTTCCTCCCTTCCTTAGCATTCCCTGCTTTGTAATTTGCCCCAACCTTTTCTATTCCCAGGCTTCAGGGAGAAATATGGACACCCTGTAGCCAGTCATTAATAAGTAAATACACTTTTATAAAAAAAGCAACTGGAAGATTACTCGAGTAGCAGAACCTGATGTACTCTGCCAGAGGAGGGGAAAGCCAGTGAGGCTGCTGCAAAGGGAAAACCATTTTGTAGCAGTGATTCCATCTATGTTCTTCTTTTAACCTTTTCCCTGTCTGAATATTTCCCATGTGCCAATGACAGGGATTTTATACAGACCTAAACCATACCATATTTTTATACAGATTACCTCTGTGAAGCAAGTACAGTCTATGATGAAAAGCAGAGGTTTGTGTTAGTTCATATCAACATATGATCTCAGCAGTATCTAAAACATATGCTACTTACCATAGCATTTGCATGTGCATTCATATACTTTTGTTCCACTTGGGTTATTTCAGAGCCTTAGGGCCTAACCCATTTGCACATGTTTGTCTTAGATGGATGCAAAACCACCATATGAAAATGTAATGGTGGAGGAGAGGAAGTGAGACACTTCAAAAACATGGATTGTCTTCCTCCTTTCCTGCCCATCTACATCTGTGTCTATATGAACATGCTGCTGTCACACATTCACCTGTATTTTAGGGCAGTCCTAAAAGCTGCATCTTGCAGCACCGTATAGGGCAGTTCAAAACAGGGAATCTAAACTTCTTCTCTCATTTGAAACATGTGGGCATTCCTATTTCCCCTACTTTAACATTTTCCACTGTCATATGTGTACCTACAAGCTGATTTCCCCATCATGAAGTGGACAATCTATGTGTATATGAGTATCAGTTTTGGAGGTTACAATGAGACAAACTCGTGGTATTTTCTCTTCATGGAGCAGATTCATTGACAGTTCATAAGTTGTTTGTTCTCATTGCCCTCAGGGATCCACTTATATAAGCCAGAGAGATTTATTGGGTGCTTGCCTATCTCTTATATATGCCTATCATATGGCTTCTATAACAATAATTGTATCCCAATACTGCATCATCATCACAACATGCATTTGAAATAGAGAATTGCAGCTGCTTTGAGTTTTCTCAGGGTGAAAAGAGCTCTGGAGAACTTCAACTGATTGTCCCATGTCACGAGAAGTTCATCATGGTTCTCTGAAATCTCAGACTAGTTCTGGTTGCTCTCTTCCCCTCTGTGCCAAGGTGTATAAAATCTCCTATCAACCACCTAGCCAACAGAAATCAGCATGTCGCAGCTTGGCTGCCACAACTCCTGTTCTAAGCATCAACTTTGTTGTTAGACCTCAGCTCTTTCTTGAAAGGATGACACTGTCTTCAGTGTGTTCCACTTACCTTTTGTCTCCCCTTCAGCTGCTAGTAAAATTTTCTTGCCAGTCTTGGGCAAGGGGCAGGTCACAGGTTTTAACGTCTCCATCGCTGGACAGAGATATTGATGTGAATTTTTTCAGGTTCATTTGGCTTGGTTTGCATTTTGTAACAGCTTGAATGCATTATGCAAACCGAATGTACGCTCAGATGCCTTCTTAATACATTTTGTGTAACCTGCCTCATTCCTTTTACTTACTGTCAGATTTGCCTGCTTGTCTAAATTAGCTGTGGACATCCGGCTTGCGATTTATACAGAGCGAGAGATGTAGTAGTTATCTCTCAGCCTGCCTCAGCTGCTCCTGTGGAAAAAAAAAAAACTCTAGGGAAAGCTGTGGATGCACTGTTAAATTAATCAGGAGGAGGAAGTGTTCTTGGAAGAGGCAGCACTTCCTTTTGTGCAGGATAAGATGTGGCCAAATGCCAAGGGTGGGGAACAGGGGCGTGATTACAGAACTAGATAGAGGAGGAAGTGCTTTTCCTTGCAAAGATGAAGCATGTTCCTAAAACTTGCTTTCTTATGCTGCTTGGAAATCAAGCTCTTCCACCCTTTTTCTTGCTTTATCTTCTGCTTCAGTTGCAGATTTTGCCTCTCACTCAGCAGTCCAGCCTGTAGAAATGAAATTTCCTTCCTCTTTGAAGCTTGCAGATGTTAAATTTGGAAGGGGGCAACTGAAGGAAGAGCGCAGGCCATGACCACTTTTGGCTGCAATTTATCCATTCCCCCCTGTGCGTGGATGATGGAGAGGGGCACCGTGACCCTTTCCAGCTTTACTCTTGGTGTTTGTGCTGGTTTGACCTTATTGGAGGATTTGAATGAGAAATTAGGCTATAGGCTGAGAGAGGAAAGCACTGATGATGCTACTTCACTCATAGCTTTACTGAGAAAGAAAAAAAGAAATTGTTTAAGATCTGTAACCCAAATATAGATAAGTCAGATGGTTTCTGACAGCTCTGGGCTGTGGCTGCTCCTGCATGGCTTTCTCCTTTCATAGCTGAATCTGAATAATTCCACTACCTTCTTTTCCTGCTGCTAATCCCCCTGACCCATCTGCCTCTGCCTATCTGCTGCATAAAACAGATGGTGAGTTAAGATTGGGGAAGGGGAGAAAGGTGGTAGGGGTGGTTAGAGACCCCTCTTAGGGATTTTGATCTCTGGGAGGGCTGTGGTGTTTCTGTATTAACTTTTTACTGTATATATCTGTAAATATCTGTTATACATTGTAAATATGTGCTTGTATATTGTGCAAAGCTGTAAATATAAAGCTCATTTATTAACTTCCAGCTGACTGGGTCCTAGCCTGGGTTATTTCAAAGTGTGTGGGGGCAGATAACTGCTAAACCACCACAGTGTTACACCACTGACGTCATCAGAATTTGCACCACCCTCAAACTTAGCCTCATCACTGTTCTTTGCTGAAGACCAAGAATTTGCAGATGTAGATATATGTGTATGTGCATACACGCACGCAGTCCCACAGGGATTTGTGGAGACAGCAGTGTGTTCCATCATTCCAGTCCCTATCAGGTGTTTATGTGGAACAGGGCTACAGCCACTTCGATATTTATACAGCAGCAGGACAAGGGTTCTGTTCACCCACCGTGTAAATCTATTTAACTTTGTATAACTGCAGATGTGATGACGTTTCCCTTTCCTACCCACCCTCCCGCTACACCCACACCCACATACACCCTCCTGCCTTGCTCTCGCTGCCTGCCCAGATATATTGCCTTTCATTTTCACGCAGAGTATGTCACTGTTTCATAACTCAGTGCATCAGCTCTCTCTTTTGATTCCTCCCACCAGCACAGCTGTACATCAGAGCAGAGGCCCGTGTTCCCTGGGGTGTGATGCCTGCTCTGGCAAACCAACAAGGAAGCCACCCTAGTTCTGCACTTCTATTTACTTAGCCTCAATGTAAAAACACATATATGTGGGGGTTTTTTTAAAGTGTAAAGACATCCACTGGAGCCAGCATTGTTTTCATTGATTGTTGCTGCTGGAGTTCTGGAGGCAGCAGCACTAATCCATATGGAAACAAGGTTTACATAACTCTCTCAGACTTGAATTCTCTTACGGAGGCTCATCCGGCTGCTCACTCCTATTTTCTTTTCCACATTTTCAAATCCTGATTGAGTTGAGTTGAAACAAGCCACTTATTGGCAATGTCTTTGAAATAAAGGTCTGGTTTATCTGTGCTTTGGGAAGCCTGGGAACATGAGGTTTCCTCATGCACTCAGGAATAATATATTCACAGGTACCCATGACTCTGCTGTCCCATGTCCTCTTGCACATGTGGGGTAGAGCTCTCTGGCATACTCTTTTTAGCTTGCATGGGCTGAGTGCTTTTCAAAGCCCAGGATTAGACTCTTTCTTCTGTTAAGGAGTGCCTATTAGCATTTGAGACCTTCTGTCCTGCCTGATGCTTTTATGCTCCACTGGCACTGTTTCAGAAATTACATTATCATGGGATTGAGCTGCTCAGGGGATTGAAAATAGGAAGCAGAGTCTTTCCCCTCCAGGTCAGGAGTTCATTGCTGACCTGGACTAATACTGACTAAACATCATTAGCATCTGAAATGAGTTAGAGGTCTTCTTTTCTAGCAAACCCATATCCTGTTGTACTCCAGTACAAAATTTTGCTTTATCAGGCACCCTCCAAGGGTGCTGCAAGGACACCCACAGCTTGAAACTGTCCTTTCAGAGACAGTGTCAAGGCAGGTGGGCCAGGTGGTGTGAGCATAATATGCAGATGTATTCTTTACCACTGTTCCCTTTCTAGCACTAAAGTTACTTGCACATCCTTGGACTGTGGAGGAAGCCTTGTGGTGACATTACTGAGGGACACAATTAAGAGTGGGAAACTATGCTAGACTGAAAGGGTTGTTTGTAAGCAGAGGTTATTTGCTAGTTTACTAAAACATGCCTGACAAAGCAAAAGAATTTAGATTTTTCCTGTGTTTCTGAAGGTGAATTAGAAGGAAGTTGTCACCTTTGGGGATCAGAAGACAGTGTGTCAATAAAATCAAAAAGGCTTCTTTAATTCAGCTGAAAACTGCCTGAAAGAGAATCTGATTTCTGCATGATACAAGATTCTAGGTAGACAGCACATGCCTGACCTGCTCTAGACCTATCTGTCATCAGCTCTAGACAGCAGCTATTTACCTCGGAGAATGAGCTCCTCCAGTCGGTTTATTGACCTGTTCATTTGCGGTCTTAAGCCTAACAGTGCTGCAGCTGGCTTAAGCAGCTCATTAGAATTGTTTACTGTACCTTGTTGTTTAATTGGAAATACTGATTATCAGTCTGAAAACTAGTGGCTTTTTGAAGACTTTCTTGTAAGAGTGGCATTGGCATGGAAGTGCAAAATCAGGTCTTGCAAAGATGCAAAATGGTGTCTTCTTCTTGTCCTGGTATTCCTGCCCTCTGGAATGAAAAAAAAAAAAAAAAAAAANAAAAAAAAAGCCTTTGAGTCCATCAGCTGTCATGGGTTCATTATAATATCTGTGTATATCTAAAAACGTTTATTCATCCTCAGTGAGTTTGCAGATGACACTAAATTGGGTGGGAGAGCTACTCTGCTTGAGGATGGGAAAGCTCCAGAAGGACAACTGGACAGGCTGAGTCAGTGGCCCTAGGTGACTTGCATGAGGTTCAACAAGGCCAGGTGCCAGGTCCTGCACTTGGGCCACAACAACTCTATGCAATGGTACAGGCTTTGGGCAGAGTGGCTGGAAAGCTGCCAGGCAAAAAAAGGACCTAGAGGTGCTGACTGACAGCCATGTGAACATGAGCCAGCAGTGTGCTCAGATGGCAAATAATGCCACCAGGAATAGTGTGGCCAGCAGGAGTAGGGAGGTGATTGTGCCCCTGTGCTTGGTACTGGTGAGGATGCACCTCGAATACTGTATTCAGTTTTGGCCCCTCACTAAAAGGATGATATTTTGTTGCTGGAGCCTGTCCAGAGAAGGCCAACAAGGCTGGTGAGAAGTCTTAAACACATGTCCTATGAGGGGCGGCTGAGGGAACTGGGGTTATTTAGTCTGGAGAAGAGGAAGATGAGGGGAGACCTCATTGCTCTCTGCAACTACCTGAAATGAGGTTGCAGTGAGGTGGGTATCAGTATCTTCTCTCTAGTATCAAATGATAGAATGAGAGGAAATAGACTGAAATTGACCCAGGGGATGTTTATATTCAATATTAGGAAAATAATTATTTACTGAAAGGTGGTTAGGCATTGGAACAGCTTGCCCAGGGAGGCAGTGGAGTCAACCATCCCTGCAGGTGTTCAAAAAAGTGAAGACAAGGCATTTTGGACACAGTTTAATGGCCATGAGGGTCTTAGGTCAATGATTAGACTTGATGGTCTTAGAGACCTTTTCCAGCAGAAACGATCCCATGATTCTATAATTCTGTGAATCTATGATTTAATTTCTACAAAGTGTTTATATTGCAGGTTCCCTTTGCCTCTGGCAAGCATCAAGATGTTAAAACCACTGCAACCTACTGGGATATATTCCTACAGTTTTCTGTCCTCCTCTCCTCAATGCCAAGCACTGGATCTAGAACCAAAGTCGCTTTGTGATCCACAGTCATGGAGTTTATCATGTGTGCGGACCTACTGAATACAGTCTGTCATGAAACCTGTTGCTGAGTATGAATCAAATGGTGGCAAAGCCTGAGGAACCACTGGGCAACCATGCAAGCAGTCACATTAGTAATTCCTGGCATGCAAGAAGGAAGAGGGAGAAATAAACCCAGAGGCTTTCTTCAGGCTGTGTCTGCAAATGGCCATACATAGGATTTTTATCCAGGCAACACTGCAGCTATTTGCCTTTCTGTAATGCTCTCTCCATGTGCAATATTTGCCTCCCTCTTAGTTGCCACATTACTGTTCCTTCCTTTTTAATCCCCATAAAGAGTCAGTTCTCCTGTGATTTCCTCAGGAAATGGAACAAACTTGTGTAAGTTCTTGATTCCTCTGCCCACCCCCTTCCCCTTCTGTATTCTGCACGTCTGCCTATTAGATTATAAATGATTTGTAGAGAGGCTTAGCTTTAGCAGGAGTCTTGTACATTGTCAGCTTCATTGTCATCAGTAAATGCACACTTTACCCAGGCTTCTTGCTTTCTTCTTTTCCTTTCAAAAAGGAAAAAAATCCCTTGAAGCTCTAAAATAAAACTACAAATCCGCAAAGGTTTAACTGTGGTGCCTTAAACAGTTGCTTTATGCACTGTGCTGTTTGAACTGTGGATGCCAGCATTTGTGACAACCTAACAGCGATGCTTTGTCCACTGGAGAAAGCCTAATTGCTCTCCATGATGGCAAATAAATCCATGGAGAGATTCGAGTTAAAATTTGGATTTCAGACTAGCTGCATCATACAGCCAACCGTGTCCTGGGCTGCAGCAAGAGCAGTGTGGGCAGCAGGGCAAGGGAGGGGATTCTGACCCTTTACTCTGCTCTCCTCAGACCCCACCTGCAGTACTGTGTGCAGTTCTGGAGCCCCCAACAAAAGAAGGACATGGAACTGTTGGAGCCAGTCCAGAGGAGGGCCACAAAAATGATTGGAGAGTTGGAGCGCCTCTGCTATGAGGACAGGCTGAGAGAGTTGGGGCTTTGCAGCCTGGAGAAGAGAAGGCTCACTCATAATTCAGCACTCCACAAATATTTTGCAAGAAAAAATTTGTCTTTGGAGTGGAATTGGTGGACATCACCCACACATCTTGCCATCGTTCTGGAGGGATCGTGTAAGCTGGCCTATGGAAGGAAGGTTGAGGTGCCTGGCATGCCAAAGGGCTGACATTGTATTTTTTTACACAATATCCAACTGTTACTGGTTGGGGGCATTTTGAAGTGGTGTGTGATGGCAGAGCAGCTTGTCAGAGTATATTTAGACAGCATGGGTCCACCTTGAAGCTGAATGGGTACAAGGAAGCACCTCACCATTCAGCTGATCTGCACTACTCAAGGCAGCCAAAGCTGAAACAGGGACCTGGCAGCCTGGAGACCTAAGCTCTCCTTTACTCTTCAGCAGAACCAAGACAATTCTGGGCAAGTCTCTTAATAGTTCCTTCTGCATAGTGGTAGCTTTACACCATGTCCAAAGAAGGTGCGAGGATGATGGCAACTGTGAGCTTGAGCCTTACCACGACTCTGTGCAGAGCTCACTCGTGGTTCAGCACTCCACAAATATTTTGCAAGAAGAAATTTGTCTTTGGCGTGGAATTGGTGGACATCACCCACACATCTTGCCATCGTTCTGGAGGGATTGTGTAGGCTGGCCTATGGAAGGAAGGTTGAGGTGCATGGCATGCCAAAGGGCTGACATGCAGAGAGCATGCCCTGATAATGGATTAGGATTTTTATAGACAGAAGGGATATGCCATAGTCAGAGTGGTAAATCTGTAATGACAGACGTTGGTTCTATATTTGTGAATGACCTGATTTGGCATGCACGCGGCTCATTCTCCTGACAATAATGGCAACACGGTGTGAGACAGACACTGAAATAAAGCTGTGCTTCAACTGGAACTATACATTTGTAAACATTTCGCTTTGCAGTATTTTCCTATTTTTCCCCACCATAATTCCTCACCTTGTTGGGTTGTTTTCTGGTGGGCTTTTTGGTTTATTGTTTGGGTTTTTGTTGGGTTTGTTTTTTTTTTCAGCCTCTGTTTGAATAGTCTGTGACAAGCTTTCAGCTCTCCTCCTCCTCTTTTTTTTTTTTTTTCCTCCTCCCTCACCTCCCTCCTAAGCTCCAGAGATGAGTGTAAGACATCTGTCAAAGCTGTGGTAACGGATTTCTCCTGATTTGCGAGGACCCTTGGAATCTGTCAGAGCATCTCCGGCTGCTGCGGTCCTGTCACTGGGTGATAGCTGCCCCAGGAGGAGAGGCTTGGGTATCACTGAGAGACAGACCACTTTGTTCTAATGGTAATTTATCCCCGAAGTGGGAAGAGGAGGTGGGGGGATTTCCCTACAAAAAGAGAGAGTTTGGAGGGCAAGACACCAGTAACTTTGGGAAAGATCAGCAGAGGTTTTTGTGCCCTCAGAGAAGTGTCCTTCTCGCGTTCTGCTCCACATTTCTCCCTCCACCCTTCAGGAAAAAAAATTCCTAAACTGCTTTGGCTCGGTACCAACTATGCTTTTGGCCTCCCAGACAGAAAAGCTCACTGGGGATGGAGAAATCGCTGTACACAATGGTTTTGAGAACTAATAACACATGCGTGTGATCCAGCCTTGAATTATATGAAATATGGTGCATAGCTTTCAATCCCATTTTGTCAGAGGCCTTGACTGCTTGAAAGCCTTCCAGTCCCTCTCCCGCTTCTCCTCCCCCCGGTAAAACAAACCCCACACGTTTTCTCTCAACTTCCAGCATGTGTGACCGTGATTGTGCCTCTGATGCTGGCAGAGCGCCTGATCTGTCAGCCTCGCCAGGGGATGGGGAAGGAGCGGGGGAAGGCTGCCTGCTGGACCAGCTCTGCCGGGAGCGGAGAGCGGGGCCCGGGGGCCGCGGGCTGGGGCTCTTGCGCAGCCAGACCCACGGAGGGCAGGAGGCTGCCGCTCGCTGGGGACGTGCAGGGGCAGGCGGGGACCTGCCTCCGGGATTGCTTCCTTCTGGGGGAACGGCGTGGGGCCGGTGCCTATAACCGGCAGCTATTAGTTACATGGAGGGGCCAGCTACAAGTGAACTAATTACATGGGTGCATTGTACTCCGGCAGCCTGCAATTCTTCCGTCCCCCGTTAGCGCAGATGGGTCCTCCCTCGGTAAATGAAGACTCCCTGTGTCACTCACGTTGCCGGCTCAAGAACAGTGTGGTGCTGGCTTTGCAAGGGAGCAGGACGAATCTGTGCAGGACCTGGCCTGTTTTTTAGCATGGTCTCTAACACAGCTATTTACATTAGTTAAAAAAACACCTGCGGGTTGCACAGGTTTCCAGAGAGGATAACTCTGGGAAGTCGGTCGGTGCCTAGGGGACCTGTTATCTGTCCTGATTATGACCTCTAGGAGCTGACGTGATAGAAAAAAATCAATGTGATTCTAGGAGAATTTGCCATTAAAAGACAGTTCATGGAACTTAATTGCTTGAAATAATTTGAGCCTGAAGTAAGCACAATACTGGAAAATCTATCAGAGATAGCAGGCATAGACCAGTGGGGTTAGCATCTTCCTCACTTCTTAAGATACTCGGTTTCAATGGATAAGGCTTCCAGGAGGCTTACACTGTGATCAGCAGTGAAATAATTAGCTGCTGTTATCATTCAGCATCAGTACCTGCACAAGTCCTCCACGTGAGCTGTTATTTCCAGTCCCTTAAGCTGACTCCTGTATCATCTTACAAGGTAGATGCATAATTCCCTGCAGATAATCTTCAGAAAGCAGGTAGAGGAACAAGGATGCGATGTGAGGGACAAGGATGCAGCATGATGCTGTGACTGGAAAAGAGGGAGTGAGCAAGGACCAGGTGTGCACAGCAAGTTTATTGCATGTGCCAAAAGAGGAACAGCAGGAGAGATGCTGAGGCCTCTAATCCCTCATCCTCACACTCAAAACTTCCAGCCAAACAGTCTTGAGACTCAGTCACTTTTTAATGCTCCTGCTGAGAGGACGAAGGCTCAGCTCCACAGTGTAATCATGTTAAGGAACATTTCTGCCATTGTCACCAGCGTTTTACCTTGGTTTACTATGGCTGCAGTAGACCCTGGGTGTATACACAAGGACACCGTTACACCAGACACTTAGAAAACACTGACAGCTTACATCCTAAAAGAGCATCATCATCATCATCATTATCATCATCATTTCCTCAGGTACAACCAAGCAGCAGAAGAGCTTGCTAGCAGAGCTTGTGCAGTCTTCAACTTCAAACCAGACTGGGCAAAGCTCTGAGCAACCTCATCTGATTCCACTGCTGGCCATGTTTGAGCAAGTAGTTAGGCTAGAGACCTCCTGGGCTCCATCACTCTGAATGATGATCCTGTGATCTTTGTCTGGAGTTGCTTATGTTTTATGTTAAAAAACAAATACTGTGCTCTCTCTGCACACAGGTACAAGCTCACATGTTGATGTAATTTTCTTCTGCACAGGGCTTCCTGAGGAAAAATTATTCATGTGGGTGTAGACAGTCTTGATTTCTTCTCACCTACAGTGACCAGGGCAGATCAATATTAATAATGAATATTTCTTAGGAATATTTGTTTGCAATTTAGCACCTTTTATTTAAGCTCGTTAAATCTTTACTCACTGTTCTGTTCAGTCACACCTTTGACGGTGGTGGAATACAGTAAGGCATTTCTCTTTAGCTCTGGTGCTATACCTGGATTTGTAGAGCCTGGGTTTTTGTTTGGTTCTGTGTTTTGTTTGTTTGCTTGCTTGCTTGCTTATGTGTTTTGTTTGGTTGGTTAGTTGGCTGTTTTGTTTTTTAATCTAATGGCATTATTTTTTTTCCTCATAGATGGACATTTCCTTCTCTCTTCACCCTTCCTCCTCTTTAGTTTCCCTTTCCCCACATGCCTCCAGTGCCAGAATGACAGACCTAAGGCTGCTGGCAGTCTGTTGGCTGTTGCAAATCAAGGACTTTAATCACAGTGTGATGCCATCATGTGAGCAAATATGATATTGATGTTATTTGCTAACATATTTTTTTAAAGAAACAAAAAAAAAAAAAAAGGGAAATGTTAAAAATAAGCCTTTCAGGGGAATTCTACATATTAATGTGTGGTAATTTGAATATGTGCTAATACTTTTTTGCACTTGGAGTGCTTAATTGGTAAAGATTTGGCAGATAAAGATCTATAATTAACTGATAAACATTAAAACATTAACAGATAAAGATTTATATTGTTCCTGAGGAAAAAGATAAGAGTTTTCCCTCTCAGCTTCACCCTTTTAAGGAGTGATAAAGGAAGAAATGTAGGAATATGGCATGTAGTGTCTTAAATGTAACTTGCTTTATTGTGCCATTGCTGAATTAAGGTAACTAAATTTTGCACACAGTTTTTTTATTATTACTTTTGGAAGAGACAGAAGTTAATTTCACCCTAATTGTAATACTTAATTTTCTGAGAAACTATTCTGGACCAAGAACTGCCATAGTCAAGGATCAAAGTAGACAATTTTCCTTCTGTACTCCTCACCCAGAAGTTGACAGAGACCACAGCTGCATAACAAAAGATCAGAGATGAAAGGCTGTGCAGGCTGTCTTCATGAGACTAAAAATTTGCTCACATATGAAGAAGTTCATCAAAGCTTGTCTGAAGGTTGTATGTGACAGGAAACACACTAATTTTACAGGCAGAATGGTTAAACAGATTTTCCTACCAAATCAAAAGCAGAAGTAGAATTTGAGCTGAATCCACCCACCAGTGGGAATTCAGTAGTAACACTTCCCTTGACTTTGTGTCTGAGATTAGTCCATCAGACCTCGGGACCTTGCTCCTGCTTATCCCAGCCTGAACCCACCAAACACTGCAGCTCTGCAAAGGAGATTGCAGCCCTTAACTCCAAAGGGCTAAGGGCTTAGCTTCTTCACTGTCTGCTCTTGATGATACACCAAACCTTCTTTACTGTTGTGCCACTGCCAAATCCAGATGACTTTTTTTTAGATACATCTTGTGTGCAACCATTTTCATTTGCTGGAGTTTGCCTTTTCTTAGCTTTTTTGTTCAGTGTGTTCAATACCAACATTTTGAAATAATACTCTTGCAGGACAATGCTAAGATGTAGTGATCAGTCCTAATGACTCCTCGCTCTTTCAGACTCTAGGTATTTTCAGTGTAGAATGTATATATGATCACTTCTCCCAGCAAAAATAGATGGCAATTATCTTTAACATATGGGCTGCTCTGCTCACCAGGGTTGTTTTTTTTCTCGTGTATTACACTGCAATCATGTGCTTTTGAGTCAAGACTTATGCATTCACCTAGGTAAGTTCATTGTCTGTCACTATGTTTCAAAAAGAAATTTGTGCTTTGGTCCTTCTGAACATAGATCTGACAGTTGTGAGTCAAAAGCATTTCACATGGAAGGCCAACATCATCCCAGAGGGCCTGGTTATTTCCCCACCCCCCCCTCCCCCCCCCCTCAGTATCTGTACTTTCTAAAGAAATGAGACTATCTTGTTAGCAGAGAATTAGTATGGTTTCAGCATCCTGGGACACAGCACAGCAAATCCTTTATCCTCCTGGGTGAGATCAGGCATCAGCCACATCCAGTTCTTCATGTTACAGCAGCAATCCTCCTCCTCACCAATTCCCTTTCCCAGCACAGCCCTGCCTAGACAGGCCAGCTGCATCTAGGAAAATGCTCTACTCCCTTCCCAAAGGCATTTCTGGTGACTTCTGCAGTGTGCATGGCATGTCTGTGCCACAGGTCTCTTTGACTGCATGCTCACCTGCAAAGAGAATGGCCCTTCCTACATGAGCACAACACAGGTGCCGAAACCTGAGTCCCAACATATCCAAACAAACAACATGGACAACCTTACCCCAAAGAGTTTTGGCTCTCTGCTGACAAAGAACCACAACTCAAACTCCTTTGCCTTGAAACTTTATTGTGGCATGAGTAATTTCACCTTAATTTCACCTAGAAACATTTTTTTTTTAAATCTTGGCAACTGGATGATTAGCTTTATTCTGAAATAATACCCAAAGCAGCCACCTGCATTACCTTTGATCTTCCTGCCTGTGCTTCAAAACTGCAACCTATTTGAGCATGCTGAAGTTAAGTTTCCCCTGGCTCCATGGCAAGAGTAACTTCAGCTGCCTAAATAGCTTTAGGAAATGTTGATTTAAAAAAAAAGAAGAAGAAGAAGAAAAAAAAAAAATCAGTCATACTGCTCTGCTAATTACATTGGCCATATTAATGGCACAGACTGCTCATTTTCAGGCTCTGTTGGAAAGATTACCCAGAGAGGTGTTATTCTCTCAGTACAGTGTCAGATGTCACCCTGTGGGATATTAAAACCAAGTCAAGATTGTGCTGAAAAATACTTTTCTTTTTTTTTTTTTTTTTTCCCCCCACCCCCTTCTATACAGTAACACATACAGCACAGGACTGCATTAAAAAGAAATCCCTTTGCAGAAGAAACGTTAATGTGTGCTGCCAAATGGGAGAGATTTTTCCATAGTTCACTGTTAATGTAAGACCTCAGCTCTGGTGGAGCATGCTGTCCCCTAATGAACAGCTCCTTAATGAGAGCCAAGAATCAGGCTTTCACATCTCTACAAATGACAGCAAAGTTTAGAAGGTGTTGTTTCTGGTTTCCTTTCTTATTCCTTTTAATGCAAGCACTAATTGGCCTTAAACAAACCTGGGTAGAACACAATAGATTTATGATTATTTTTTTGTTTTGTTTTGTGAAGCAAAAACCAGATCTCAGGCATTCAGAGAAACAGGCTCCCTTTTATGAGGTGATTATGATTTAGTGTTTACTGTCTCCCCATCGAGTCTGTGGGTTGCCTTTAAAGTGGCTCTGAGATGAGTGGCGAAAGCGGAATTTACTTTTTTCAACATGTAAAAAAGCAGAAGACATTTATTGTTTTCCTAAGCCATATATTTTTTCCGGCCTCTGAGTTGCTTGTTTTTCCCTTAAAACACCCATAAATTATCCCCAGTGGAACAGGTTGCTGCATCATCAGAAAATGGTAATTTTGGAAGAATTTTGGGAAGGTTTCTAAGAATGTAGGTATTTTTCCTAGTAGTAGCAATAGTTATCTCCCACAGCTTGATTCCATCTTCAACTTAGAAATCAAATTTAGTTAATTTAAATGCATGTAAATTAAGTGTAGAAGGTGATGCCTTCATACAGACATCACGCATTGGGTTTGTTTCTTGGCTTTGGGAGAAGACTTTGCAGCAGGCTCTCTTTGGGCTTTAATTTCACAGGGCTGTGACCCAACACCACAACTTTGGCAGGAGCTTTTTCTGGCAAGCAGTCCAAGGCCAGCAATGTCATTCTGGAAGAAGAGCTGGACAGCTTGCTAACAGCTCACAGCCTGAGCTCTTCCAGAGGTCCGGAGAAATTAGGTAGCATCTCTCCCCTCTTGCACCCTCTGCTCTGAGTCCATTGAAAAAACCTGCAACCCGCTCTAAAGGCAGGCAGGAGCTGTGTGCTCTGCAAACCCAGCACCTCACTGGCATTCACACAGCTCTCACAAAAGGCCCCCCCCAAAAAAGAGCATCTCCATGTTGCTGGTTTCATACTTCCACAATTTACTTTTCCTTTCCTTCCCTTCCCCCAAATTCCAAAATATCAAATAGAACTTAGGGATGGCTTAGGAAAACGACAGCAACAAGAACAGAGCAATTGCCAGTAATTCCAAGAGCATGGCAGAGCACACCATGCACTTCAGGCTGAAGTGCAAGATGGATTGTGGGCTGCATGTGAATTTGGCAGGGCTGCAGGTGTTCAAGTCACGTGTTTGTGGAGTTTAGGAAATTTCTTCTACTTCACAGTCTTCCAGCATACAATATCTCCAAAAGCCCAGTGTCATAGAAGAATTGTGTTCCGACTCTGACAAAAAATATCAGTGAAAGTCTGCGAAAACTGTTGTGTCCTTTGAAACAAAAGTGGAAATGCAAAGAACTCCAGTGAATTGTGAGTTTGCATCAACTCTTGGCTGTGTGTCTAGCTAAGATCAATAAACTGAAATACTGACTCATTAAAAACCAGCACCAAACTCAAGTGGCTTATCTGTGAAGATGACATGAGGAAGCCATTGATCAAAAAACGTGCTCAGTGCAGATGGAGGAGGAAAATCAGAGCTCTCTCCCACTACACTCTGCTATTATTTGGCAAAAGTGTTCGAAAATTTACATAGCGTTGCTGCACACAACAGCAGATGGTCTATATAGCTGAAGGAGGACTCTTTTGGAACCCTGCACCACCAAGAACGTTCATCCCATCACAGGAAAAGTGAGTGTCAGGACTCAAAGCTGTGAGACACAGCCTTGCTTACATGTCATGGGGCAGTGCTGCAGGCAGCTGCCCACCAAACCCAAGGACATTGAAGGCCTGTGTAACCTACATAGGCCACATGTCCACTAGATTTCAAAGAAGGACGTGAGTGGCTTCTGGTATTTTTCAGTCTCAAAATCCTTTGTGATCCTCAGAAACACTCTGACCCATCTATCTCACCCAGGCAATTTGCACTGAAACACTGGAGTTGCATTTTTGCCGCCACCCTGGTTACACAACCACCTGCCTGAGGAGTGATAGCTAGTCCTAAACTCTTTTATTTACAATATGCATTGATGCAATTACTTGGAGTGATAGACAAGGCAAACAAGACACTGGCCTAGTGAATTTTGGAAGAGCTTCAACATCTGATATGCCTTGGAAAACATTCATGCTGTGTCGGACTCAGTAACCAGTAAGACAATTAATAGTGTTTGAAAAGCTGTGTGGAAAGGGCATGCTCCCAGCTCTAGGGGGTGTGAGGAAGAAGATGGTGGTGTAGCTTAAAGAATGAGCCTTGGATGGAAAGCTGCACTTGATCAAAGAGAAAAGATCAGTGTTTAAGAGAGTTACTTGAGGTTGAACCAGCTGAAGAAGAGCGGAGGGAGACAAAAGGTGATACAAATGTGGAATGACAGCCAACAGTTTAAAACACTTCTGAATTCTTAGAGAAGGTGTATAGATAATTCTCTTTGTGCTAGAAATAGATCTGAAAATTAATTGAAGCTTGAAGATAAAGGTTATCGAGGTTATTGCAGTTCTTCAACAGATACACAAACACAAAAAAGCAAACAAAGTAATCCACTTCATGTAGGTGTTTTAGAGAGTCCATTGACCTTGGTATTGCTTTTCCTATTTCAAGTAGAATTCAACTTGTTACACCTGAAACTGCTTTGCTTCCTTGTTGCTACTGCAGCTATGCCCAATGAATACCTACTGCCATTCTGTATCATCTCCCAGTACTTTCAGTGGTATTTTCCCCCTGTCTTTGCCATGTGTGCATGTGTGCATCTTTTTCAGGTACATGCTTACTACGTTACATTTATTCTTGTGTAGTTTTGCTGTCTTATAATTAATCATTGCACCCATACTGTCTGTTATTTCAATACATTTCTATGATAATAAGTGTGTATGGGGAGCATTAAGGTGTTTAGTGAAAGGAGTTGAAATAACTTCCCCAGAGCCACGAGGACGACTGGGGGACTTGAGCATCGCCCCTACGAAGAGAGACTGAAAAACCTGGGGCTGTTTAGTCTGGAGAAGAGAAGACTGAGAGAAGGTCTTGTCAATGCCTATAAATATGTCAGGGGTGGGTGTCAAGTGAATGGGGCCAATCTCTTTTTGGTGGTCTGCAGCATTAAGACAAGGAACAATGGGTACAAGCTTGAACATGGAAGATTTCACCTCAACATGAGGAGAAGCTTCTTTACAGTGAGGGTTACAGAGCATTGGAACAGGCTGCCCAGAGAGGTTGTAGAGTCTCCTTCTCTGGAGACTTTCAAAACCAGCCTGGGTGCATTTCTGTGCACACTACTCTAGGTGATCCTGCTCTGGCATGGGGGTTGGACTTGATGATCTCTGGAGATCCTTTCCAACCTCTCATATTCTGTGAGTCTGTGATTCTAATTCTGCTAAAATAACTGTGTGCAAATGCAGGCTTTGGTAGTGTGGAGTTGCCTTGAGAAGACGTGTTGGTGTTGCAGAGGGGATGCTTATGCTAATCCACATCTTTCTAAACACAACCCACTCTTAACCAACACTCTCACCCACCTCTTCCTCGTAAGCCATAATCATACTCTGCTCTTGTCAGACCCCACCTGCAGCACTGTGTACAGTTCTGAAGCCCCCAACACAAGGACATGGAACTGTTGGAGAGAGTCAAAAAGAGGGCCACCAAGATGATCAACAGGCTGGAGTACCTCTGCTATGAGGACAGGCTGAAAGAGTTGGGGCTCTTCAGCCTGGAGAAGAGAAGACTTCAAGGAGACCTTATAGTTGCCGTCCAGTATCTGAAGGGGGCCTACAGGAGGGCTGGGGAGGGACTATTCACAAGGTCTTGTAATGACAGGATGAGGGAGAATGGGTTTAAACTGGCAGAGGGGAGATTTAAACAGGATGTTAGGAGGAAGTTCTTTCCAGTGAGGGTGGCGAAATGCTGGCACAGGTTGCCCAGGGAGGTTGTGGCTGCTCCCTCCCTGGAGGTGTTCAAGGCCAGGTTGGTTGAGGCCTTGAGTGACCTGTTCTAGTGGGAGGTGTCCCTGCCTATGGCAGGGGGTTGGAACTGGATGAGCTTTGAGGTCCGTTCTAACATAAACCATTCTAGGATTCTATGATTTGATGGTTCTGGAAATGTTTGCAATATAAAAGAGAAAAGAATCTTAGGTGCTCTATTGCCCCCTCTATTTGAACATGAAGGGAGAAAACTGAAAGCTACTGGAGTTACTTATTTAAAAAAAAAAATAAAATCTTTTATTTATTTCCTAAAGAGTCTGAAGTGTCTTATGTAGATTTATTGATGGTGTATAAAATATCACTGTGTATAAGCGTGTAGCACATCACTGCTTCTGAATACATCTAAAATACATATTCTCAGAGACTACTGCTTTGTCAGCTGATGTACTTCTGGGGTACTTCTGGTCACCAAAATACAAGTGAAAGTAAAATCTTGAAAATAGAAAGCAGTCTTGTGTGTGTGTGTATAAATAAAAAGCAAGGCTGTGCTACACGAAACTAATAATGCAGCTGCTGTAAAGCCCCAGGTTTCTGTGGGAAAATTCTGGAAAATCAGCATGATGTTCATAGATGCTTCTGTGCCTTTGGTGTGTTGTTCATAGTGTAGTTAATGTAGCATCATATTAAGGATCAGCACTAAATTTCATCTGTGACATACAGGAATTGGAGTGACAAAACAACTGTGGAATAAAAAAAAAGGTAACTCAATTCACTGCGCTTGCTGTGGAAAGATAATAATTAAATGTGCAGCAGGAAAAAAAAAAAGTTTAATTTCAAAACATGTTTTAAATATTCCTTCGGTGTCTATACTGAAGGAATACTTCACTTAGAGATTTTTTTCTTTCCATTCTCTTCCTAAAATTTCCCGTTGTTTCTAAACCAAGCCAAAGACACAAGTACAGGGAGGGAAAAAAAGAGAGCAAATATTTTCTCTAAATAGATTTTCACTGCTGGTTTTGACATCTATAACTGGAGTAGCCTAAGTGTGAACAGGCCAGAGAAACAGGGTTATGGCAGAAGGACAAACAAGGATGCTCTCCTTAGCGTTGAAGACCTCCTATACCTATCTTTCAGCAAAAAAATGACTGAACTGTAGTGGAAAAAATTGAATGCATAAATAAATAGGTTCAAGGGGGTGGTGAACATGGTAGGAATAGAAATTATGCACACATGGGTCCTTGTGTGAAGGGCTATTTTAATTAGAGCAAACCTAAAATCTTGAAGCAACAGTTCAGCGGAATCTCAAAATAAAAATTGTGGCCTCTGAAGCAAAAATAGGACTAGCTGGAAAACAAGATGAGTCAAGAATGGAGTTTAAAGTGATATTGTTTTTTCACAAAAGCTGAAAAATCTTTCTCAGAGGCCAAGCACAGGAACAATGTGCATTGTTTGCAGTACCGACATGGTCCACAAAGCCTGAAAAAATGAAACTTTTTGTCAAAACCACATGAGAATGCCACTTTAAGAGCAGCCTCAAGGAGGCAGAGTCTTGTTTTTTGTTCTGTTATTTTTAAGGAAGCAAATATCAGCATAGCTTTATGCATTAAGGCAATGAGTATTGTGAGGCTGTGATAAGCACAGACAGAAAGGCACAAAGTAAGTGTCCCTAACATAACTGGGGCTGGTGTCATTACTAAGAAAACAAACGTTATTGAATTCCCAATAACACTTGAGGAATGCAAGACAAGACCTTGAGAATAATTACTTTTGATCGTTTTATTCCCCAGGCAAGCAAGGGATTAAAAAAAAAAAAAATAGCATTGAACAGAATTTTAACTTAGCTTTTGCTTTCTTACTTTCCTTCCATTTCTTCCCCCTTTGCTAAAACAAACTCTGAAACAAAATGTGAGACAGGAAACCTTCAGTGCCTTTAGTGAAATCTCAGACACAGCATTTGGCACTTTTAAGAGAAGCAGAGGGGAACATCAGAAGTTTGACTTCCCTTGCGCCCAGGGGGAGATTTGAACTCACGTTTGTCCTATTCTGGAAAAGAACCCAAAACACTATTTCTGTGCAAAAGTGAATCCCGGTTTCCCCAGTTCTTTGAGAGGAGGACTGTAGAGGGCAAAATCACGCCCAAGCACCTTGTAAAGGGGGAAAAGAAGTGAGGTGATCTGTTACTCCAAGCAGTTGATTGCTACACAACATACAGAATGAGAGCCTAGACCCGAAGGATAAGTCTGCACTGAAGCAGGAAATTTTTATATGCCTATGTATGGAAAGAAGCAGAGCCTTAACCGTTCAGTTGTATGTTCCTATAAGCGCAGTTCATGCACCACTTCCATCAAAACAGACAGGCAAATAAAGTTGCCCCTGCTCTGGTAGCAGGAGACCAACAGAGGTGGACTTAGGCACTATGTGATAAATACAGTCCCTGCAGGAAAGGTGTCAGATATTTGGAATGTCCTGCCTGGTGGAATGTAAGTCAGGTGGATGTGCCAGGCTATTTGTGCTACATTCAAAGACAATTTGCTATGGAAGTTCTCAAAACCTTTGCAGTCTTCGACTCCAGGACTGTCTGAAATATCTTTGGGGTTGGGTTTGAGGTTGTTGGGTTTTTTTTTTAGTACTGATTTTCCACCAGGAATAATCAACTTTGTAACCTCCTCGAACCTGCCTGCCTGCATGCATGCGTGCCTTTCCTCCTCACAAGCCAACATTCCTGCTACATAGATAATTTATGAAAACAGAGTAGACTCTTTTTAATAATTAAGTAAGAGATAATAGAAGGGGACTTTTTCCAACAGCGTACGGCAGCTTTGAAGTAGAACACAGCCCTGAAAGGTTCATGGCTGTGGATAAAACACCTTTAAAGAAAGAAAACCCGAAGAAAGCTGCTACCCTCACTCACACCGTATCATTAAGCAAATTAAAACACCGAAAAGGTTCGTTTCATTTTGCAACGCTCACACTTCGTTGCAGCAACGTGCGAGCAGCGGTTCTGGTGGCAAAAAAAGCCAACGGACTGCCCCAGACTAAATCACGAAGCACCAACATGGCCCTATCCTCTCTAAATTACAGGGCAAACAATAACGCAGGTAAAATTAGCCCTGCCTGTAACTATACGGCAGAAGTGGTGTCGTCGAGGACGTAGAATGATAAACGGCAAATGCAGACTGTGTTGTTGTCGTATCGTGTAATCTCTTCCTGCTGCGGAGTTGAAAAACAAAGGGGGAGTTGTGCCTTGTTTGTCTAGCACGCTCTATATCGCAAATTGGAAATCCTTCCTAATTAAGATATTGTTAAGTTTCCTTTGTTAACAAATTTATTTATTTTTTTTTTAAACAATGTTAATTAGTGATCATTGATGACATTTTAACAATGTTAATTAGCGATCGTTGTTCATCTAACAAACAATTAGGGCAATTTGCGCTGCCGTTCTCAGGCACAGAAGCGCATCCCAGAGCCTTTCTGCCTTTTCTTACCCCCAGGCTACTTGAGCCGAGGGAGGGCATCTGGGAATGCTAATGCAATACGTAGCCACTCATTTAGCAGAAGCATCCCGGGGAAATCACGTCTGGCTTAGGAACGTTTAATAGTTCAAAACAGCTGTAGCTTCGCAAGGGTGTGCTCCTCACACAAGTGCTCCGTGAGGTCACTCGGGCCGATTTTGCACTAATGTAATACAATGAGAGGTACGCGTGGACATCCATTTCCCACTGTTTCACTAATAACTCAGCTAGCTGAGTATGTGGAAGATGCTCTCAGAGGCCGGAGGTCGTCCGGACGGTTGCATTTTTAGTGCGGTGTGGTCTAGCTCCAGGCGTTTTCTGGTCTGCGCACTGGTGAAAGGAGCAGCAGCAGCAATGTGCACTGTGGCCTGCATCCGTGCTGCCTTTGTGAACACCGGGACCGAATAAATCTGAACGAGAACCACTGTCACCTTTATAACATTAGCCTCAGCGTTGCAATATCACACTGATTTGCTAGAAATGTCCCGGAGAAAGAAGGATGTTAGCAGCAAGAGCTATGAAGCGGCTTAAGAAATCAGCTTGTCACTTAGAGCACAGGAGCATAGAAATGGGACTGTGTATCCTAGCACAAACAACAGAGGGCTGCAGGCTCTGATGGATGTCAGGCTCGGTGCACACCTCTCCTCCCCAGTGGTCAAAGCATTCCCTCCTGCTAGCACCAAAAGACTTATTTCCTACCCAATAGTTTTAGGGGAAGTTAGGTTCCATTTCTATAAAATATAATTATGAAGATATACACTGAGGAACATAGAGTCTGGAGCTTGAGTGGTGGGATACTGTGGCCCTCCAGTATCTGAAGGGGGCCTACAGAAAAGCTGGGGAGGGACTTTTTAGGCTATCAGGTAGTGAAAGGACTAGGGGGAATGGAGCAAAGCTGGAGGTGGGGAGATTCAGATTGGATGTGAGCAAGAAGTTGTTCAGCGTGAGAGTGGTGAGGCCCTGGAATGAGTTGCTTGGGGAGGTGGTTGGGGCCACTTTCCTGGAGATGTTTAAGGCCAGGCTGGATGAGGCTCTGTCCAGCCTGATCTAGGGTAGGGTGTCCCTTCCCATGGCAGGAGTTTTGGAACTAGATGATCCTTGTGGTCCCTTTCAACCCTGACTGATTCTACGATTCTATAATATTGCTTAAAAAAAGCTCCTTGTGTTGTCCTGCTGTCAGTGATACCAACACTAGGGCCATTAGAGGTAGAGTGTGCTAGCAACTGGCCATGTTACTACCACCTTTGTATTTCTGCTCGAGACAGTGTTAGACAGCCTGGGTGATAAAACAACAACATATTTCTATGTCAGTGCTCCTATGGTAAGCATTGCCTGTGGGCCACCAGAGTATGGATTTTGCTGCTCAGGGTTGTTACTGTGCTTATCGCAGCACTTAGCAAGTGGTGTAAGTGCACTTTCCTGTGAGCCTTGCCTAGGCAAATGTGTTTGAGCCCAGCGTTACAACTTCTTCTCTTTTTATGTTTGTCTACAGCATGGATTCCTGCTGCCTGCTGTCTACCTGTGATTCAGTTGTGTAAATTTATCTTTTGTTCGTGTTCAAAGTTTATCCCCTCTGTGATGTGGAACCTGTATTGTTTGCATGTTGCTATACATAAATGTTTCTGCAGCAAATGGTAGACGAAAATGAATGCTAAAACCTACACAGTATCGTCCAAATGTTGACTGTAGATTTGGGAAATCAGGGCTTATGCAAGCCTGACATAACAGATATGTTCCTGCATTGTCCAGGTTGGTGGATAGCATTGGCACAATTAGCTCGTGAGGGTGAGCCATTAATGTCTTTTCCCCTGATTATTATTGACAAAATCAGAGTGTAAACTAACACTAACCTGCTTACTTCCAGCGACATTCTCATGCATATAAATGTATCAGTCCATCACATTTACATTTATAAAATGCCCTTCATGCAAGGACCTCAGAATGCAAAAGGCAATCAATCTTAAAAAAAAAATAAAATTATTAGCCTTGATTCACTAAGACACAATGAGCTAAAGAACTTCCAGATTTTCTGCTGGTACTTTCTATGCTGGAGCTGGGTGCAGTATACCTGAGTTATGTCTTTCACCCTATTATTTGGTCATGTTTCTGTGCAAATATAAGTAACAACAGAAACAAAGGATTAATAATGCTTGCAAGGATAATGCTCTGGACCTGTTTTTGCCAGCAAAGTAGTGCTCTTTTCCCTCACCATTCCCTGAGAAGGGCTGTGTCTCTACAGCAAAGTCTTCCAGTTGCTCTAAAACAAGTAGCAGTTTAAAGAGGCCACTGAATAGCTGCAGGGAAGGTTTGTGAAGATACTCATCTTACTTTCTGCATGGAAATTGGATGCTGACCCTTAGAAAAGCAGCCAAATGCACTGGGTTTTGACAGTAATGTGCTCCCAGTTTTCTAAATCAAGAACCCACAACTGGGATCCTACAACCACGTTTTAAAGAGCAAATGCATTTAGATGCTTCAGGGCTCACCTATGGCAGGTTTGGGCAAGAGTATCTGGCTTTAAACATCTGCATTTGGCGAGGTGGGAGAGGAAACTGATAAAAGCTTGCCTGTGCTTCTGGGTACCTTTTTGTCATAGACAGGGAAATTTTATTACCATTTGTATTATGGATTACGATTGTCAGACACAGATATGAAAGTCAAAACATATTTTGACTTCCATGGGGACAGATGGAAATTGTAAACTGATTTTCACCTTTAAAAAAATGACTGATCTCATAGCTAAATTAGATTAATTTGTTCTGTTGCTATGACTTTGCTGCGTTCTAGATTCCAAGCAACTGTGATTTCCTTTTCCAAAATAGAAGCAGGTGTCACTAAAGGAAAGTGGAAATGTTTTGTGCAGTTCGTGCTGCCAATACGTTAACTGTGGTGAAGTGGCCTTTGATTAGAGGTCCATTTGCACACAGTGGTTTTCTGCTGGCATCTGTATGTGATAGCTCCTCAGTTCCACCATCCTGTGGATGTGCACATTTATAAATCCTTTGAGTCACCACACTCCTAATATCAGTGATATTGGCATCATTGTGTGAACTGGTTTCTAAGCAGGATATTTCCAAGAGCCACAGCAGAAACATGAGATACCTCAAAGGCAGAGAAAGGCTAAAATACTGCCTTTGCACTCAGATTAAGCAACTTTCTTAGCCCATTAGAAGTCATCAATAAGCGTTACCTACACAACACCTCTATGACCACTGTCTTGTATTGTAATATTAAACTAAACTTACGTTGGGCAAAGGTAGCAACAAAAGATAGTAAGCAAAACAAAAAAAGGTTCCTTAGTATTTGTTCTACTCCTTTCCTATTTCAAATCTCTCACATACACCTGTTCTTGAAAATCTGTTGGATTCTCTTGCATCTTCCCTGAGGTTTGGAGATTCGAGCATAATAGAGCACTGGAACTGGCTGCCTAAGGGGGTTGTGGAGTCTCCCTCTTCAGAGATATTAAAAATTCACTTGGACATGTTCCTGCTCTGGAAAGGGGATTGGACTAGATAATCTTTTGAGGTCCCCCTCCAGCACTGGACATTCTGTGATTGCTGAGTCTGGACAAGGTGAAAAGAAGGCTACAGGAACAGCTTTTTCTATGCAGATAGGCATTTTTCCAGGTTACACTCAGGGCCAGGCACATGGGGAGCTAAGTCATCAAAGCTCTACAGGACTTAGTTATTGTGTGGATGCTACAGTGGAGATGCCACAGCAGCCAGTCTGCTCTGCTTAAACGTCAGTGGTTGCAGGCAGGTTGCAAGCTGGCAGGATGAATTGAAGCTTCCCCTGATGCCTGTGGTTCCGCTGGCTATGGCTCTCATGCACTTTCATGAAAAATGTCCCTCTTAACTCTAATTGGTTGTTTCCACTAAAAACCTAACAAGTTATTCAGAAAATTAATAAAAAGGTAAGCAAAACAAACAAACAAAACCCTCCAAAAAATAAACCCAAACCCCCAAACCTACACACAACCACCCCCCCTAAATCTAACCCATACTACAATGTGCCGCTGCAAATAACTTGCATGTCACAGTATTTTGTGATAAATTTTGTGCTCTTGGTCACTTCTGAGCTGGAGCATAAAGAAAGCAAGCACAGGAAAAATGTGCAGTATTTAGATCTGTATCAAAGGAAGAAATGCTGAAGAAATGGTCAAGAAAATTCCAGTGGATGAGCGTACTTGTTTTTTTAAATAGTAAGTAATTTGGTTTCTTAGTAAGAAACCAAAATGAGCTGCTTTCTATTTGTGCAGAAAGACATCTCCTTCTAGATTTGATTCTTTAATCAGCGGCAAGTGTAGTTCATAGCACAATCAAAAGATGTTCTTCTGTGGTTTTATATTTAATGCTGGATACATAAATAAACCCCCTGAAATATAAGACACCGACTTGAAACACACAGTCGTGGTGTCTGCTCTCCCTTGTTCTTTCTTCTCTCTTGGCTTTGAAGGCTGCTGCTTGGGAAAACACGTGGAATATTCTTCCTGATTGAAATACTGGTATCTTATGTTGTTATGAATTTGAGTGGGTAATTAGCTTCTCATTCCTTCGAAGTGTCAACTCCCTGTTCATCTCTCTTCTGCTCTGCTCCCTTTTCCCCATCTCTGTTACCATTTTCATCTCAGCTTCCACACTCCTCTGACGGTTTTCACTCTTCGGACCCTGCTGCTACTTTGTTCACCCTTCCTCATCCCTTAGTGTTGCACGTTGTGGCCTTTCCTACAATTGTGATGCCTCCTCTTCATCACATCTTCCACTGGCTGGTTCCCAGTTTCCTCCCTATCTCTCTGTTGCCCTATGGCCACTGCCTTTCTGTTTATTTCTGCTCTTTATGTTCCTTCTGCTACTTGGATGCATGACGCATAGGTGAAGACTATGAATTTTATCAAGGCAGCAGATACTTCAGGAAGGCCCTAGTTAGCTTTATGGTCTGTGGGCTGCCTGGCACCAGATCATATTAGGCTTTACCAAGCAAGAAAATTAAAATGCAGCATGGTAATGTTCAGTCCATCAGATTAATATGCAAAGTGTCATCTAGTGGCTCATCACAAAAACTGCCCAGCACCATCCCAGTTCTCTTCAGCCTTTCAAGTGCTGGTCATTGCCTCCTTTTCAGTCAGGAAAACACTAAAAATACCCATAATGATTCTACACACTAAATTATACTCAGGCATGCAATCTCTCGCTTTAATTTTTCAAACCTGGTTGTCTAAATGAAGGCACTCAGCTCTAAATTTTAATTTTCAGACAGGCATCTAGGCACCCAAGTACCAAATTTTAATTTTCTAAGTGCCAGTCTGAGCAGTTCAATACAGCAGGAGAATGGGCACCCCCACCTGAGCTGTCAGGCTCAGAAATGTTCTGTTCTGTTGAATGCAGTCACACTGCTCTTCGTCATACCATGCCACCAGAGTCCTTCTCCATGAAACCACTGCTCCTCCAGCAAAGCTCAGCACTGGGGATGTGTCCCCCATGTATTGCCCCACTGCCCCTCACAGGGATCTCCAGGTCCCACCAACGTATTCCACGTTGCAGACCTTGGGGTTATTTAACCAGGAATAGGAGAAAATGCGAGAAAAGTGAGAAATAAAGTGAGTGCTTTCAGCTTTGCAGTGAAGTTGTCACTTTTGGGGACAGCAGCTGAGTCCCACAACGCATCTGAAGGGATGGTGCTCAGGGCATCACCCAGGAGTATTGATTTACAAATTTAATAGTATTTCTTAGGAAAAAAAATCCCTAGGATCCCACCGCTCCTGGGCAACAGCCTGACAGACTCCAAACAGGATTGCAAAATCAGGCATTTCTGCTGCAGGTGGGCAGTAGAAAAGCACACCGGGCAGGCCATGGCCAGCAGGAGCTGGCAGCTGCCACCAGCAAGGTCTAAGCCACTTAGAAACAGCCCTGAAAAGAAGCTCTAAATCATCCTGGTCGTGCATGCAGCACTCCAGTGTCAAGGATGATGAGGATGATCAGAGGGCTGGAACACCTCTTCTATGGGGACAGACTGAAAGAGTTGGGGCTGTTCAGTCTGGAGAAGAGGAGGCTCTGAGGTGACCTTCTTGTGTCCTTCCAGTATCTGAAGGGGGCCTACAAGAAAGCTGGGGAGGGACTTTTTAGGCTATCAGGTAGTGACAGGACTAGGGGGAATGGAGGAAAGCTGGAGGTGGGGAGATTCAGACTGGATGTAGGGATGGAAGTTCTTCAGCACGAGAGTGGTGAGACCCTGGAATGGGTTGCCCAGGAAGGTGGTTGGGGCCACTTCCCTGGAAGTGTTTAAGGCCAGGCTGGATGAGGCTGTGGGCAGCCTGATCTAGGGTAGGGTGTCCATGGCTGGAGGGTTGGAACTAGATGGTCTCTTCCAACCCTGACTGATCCTGTGATTCTAAGGAGCTCTGGCCACAGCAGGCACAACATGAGGGGAGATAGGCAGGAGCTTGTGCCATGCACAAAACCAAATTCTTTGTTTCAGTTTCACGGAAGCCTCCTCCAAAGCACCCGAGGGCTGATTTAAATCACAATACCGCCCTGCCTACTGATCACCAAAAAAAAACCCCCAAGGAAACAGACATTTATGGCTTAAATCTGGTCTGACACCTGACCTTAACTGTGGCTGCTGTGCCAGCAAACAGCAACAACAACAACAACAAAAAGGCTGTTCTTGGCCCCGTCTTGTTAACTCGGGGTGTTAGATATAACTGTGAAATTCCGGCTTTTGTGGGGTTAATTGCATAACTCTTTGCTGTGCTTTAACAAGATGTTTTGTGGCTGAATAGCTGTGATTTCCTTTGTTTCCTTCTGTGGGCCGAAGGTAGTTTAGGAGGGGAAATTAGCCACTTAATTATTATGAGTGCAGGAGAAGTAAAAAGACCATATGGTTTGCTGTTGAAATTAGTCACAAGAAACTTCTTTCTTTCTTTCTTTCTTTCTTTCTTTCTTTCTTTCTTTCTTTCTTTCTTTCTTTCTTTCTTTCTTTCTTTCTTTCTTTCTTTCTTTCTTTCTTTCCTTCCTTCTTTCTTTCTTTCTTTCTTTCTTTCTTTCTTTCTTTCTTTCTTTCTCTCTTTCTTTCTTTCTTTCTTTCTTTTCTTTCTTTCTTCTTTAAATAATATGTGATATTTTTAACAAGCAGATGTGAAGCCACAGCATCTTCCCACAAGAGCTTCGCCAGGCTTATCTATTGTACCAAGTGCTGCGGGGGGTGTATTTTTAGCACGAGAGGTCGTTGCATGGAGGAAGGGGCCAAAGAGGAGGGGATTGCAAGGCAAAGAGGAGGCACAGCTACAGGGAATGGAAGGACAGAGAGGGCTGGCTGCAAAGCCTGGCACTTCTGCGGTTCAATCGTGAGGTGAGGCTTCCCAAGGCATTTGTGCTCCGCTGCAGGATATTTGCTCTGTTGCTTGGTGCCTTGAGCATCTCTTCCCTGACCCGGGCCACTGCTCACAGTCCCAGCAGGCATCCATCAAAACTCGCAGCATTTCTCTATTAGCAGGCCTCCTACCCTCATTCCCTTTCCAATCCCTCACAAGCAGTCCTTTTTTTTCTGCCTTTCCTCAATTTGCTTACCTTCCCAGGCTAGTCACTACCAGAGCAGGCTCACAGTGACATACCAGGCAGGGCTTGCTCGCCCAAATTACAGTTTAAAACCAGCAGCAGGAGCTCCTCGGGCACCAAACAGGGCTGCTCGACAAGTTAGATGCCGCCTGTCACCTGGGCAGTGTGAGATAAGGACATAGGGCTGGCTGAGATGGCAACTCAGCTGCGCTTTGAGTTTGGTGGGGGCTGGGAGCAGCTGCCTTTCGCAGATGTAGGGCTGCTCCTCCTTCCTCGTCCTCCTGGGGGCCATTGGAAATCTTCATGTGATATCTTTGGCACCTGTAGCTACAGCGTGTTGACCCCTGTGCTTGATAACGCAGATGCCATTGCCTAACTCTGGAAATCACTGCCTTTTGTGCGTTTTCTCTTTCTTAGCCAGCTTCATGGCTTTGGTTGGTTGTTTTGTTTTTTGTTTGGTTTTTTTTTTTTTTTGGGTTGGTTGTTTGTTTTTTTGTGGGGGGTTTGTTTTTTGTTTTTTTTTTTTTTCCTCCTGACATTGGTATTAGGATATTTGAATTTTGATAAGACATGAGAAAAATTGGAGGCAGTAAAATAATTCCCAGGCTCCCCGGTACAAACATTCACACTCTCAATGATCCTGTGGGTCGTTTAAGGGGGTGGAATTTTAAAAGACTCTACAAAGAGCAATGTTTTGAGCCCTGTGAAGTGCAGAGGAAATAGTGAACTGAAGCANTTTTTTTCCCAGAAAGAACAGAAATAATAAAAGAAATTACAGCCTAGGGAAGCGAATACTGCTGTATAATTCTATAGAAGAACTTCAGAACAGCTGAATTGAAAAAATAACACCAGGTTACTTTTGCACTGGCTCCTGGCCAGACCAATAACGTACCACCCAGCAAGAAATATCTGTTTTAGCTGCTAACTTGTGCAATCTTTTTGAAGTTGGTGGTTTTGTTAA
>VWZI01015226.1:2719199-2875736 GCA_013396835.1 Psilopogon haemacephalus
TTTTTTTTTTTTGGCCCAGTCTTTCAAAGGAAACCTTTCATAAATTCAATCTCTCTTGGTAAGGAAGTTAGCCATAAGAAAGCTTCCATTTTTCTAACTGCTGCTCTGTTATAATGAAATGACAAATCTCATTGCAAGATCAGGGATAGAGTTTCAGTTCCTCATGCCAGACACCTGGTTTGGGCTACAGATAAGCTGAACTAATCACCTCTGAAGTGCTCAGTGGGGCAATGCTACTCCTCTCTTACCTCTCTTGTCCCTGGCTACCCATGCCTTCCCATCTGGCTCTGTCTGAGCCAGCAGTGGGCTGAACCAGCCCTGAGTGCCTCTCTTAGAATCATAGAATCAGTCAGGGTTGGAAGGGACCACAAGGATCATCAAGTTCCAACTGCCCTGCCATGGGCAGGGACACCCTGCCCTAGATCAGGCTGGACACAGCCTCATCCATCCTGGCTGCAAACACCTTCGGGGAAGTGGCCCCAACCACCCCCCTGGGCAACCCATTCCAGGGCCTCACCAGTCTCATGGTGAAGAACTTCCTCCTCACATCCTTCCTGTGGCACAGTTTTCTCTCAGGCAAGCCCTTTAAACCAGCTCCCCACGAGGCGGAGAGAAAGAAGAGCCAGCAGCCCAGGGACAAAAACAGGTGGGAGGATGGAGAGGTGCAGCTCCATGCACCACTGCACTTCCTTAAGTCTGTGAGATAAATTGGGCACTGACCATTTAGGCAAAACCTGCACGGAACGATTTCTGCCCTTCAGGGCATAAAGCAGAGCTGGGCTCTCTGCTCCCAGCCTCACTCCATGCCCATCCATTAATTCCCGGCTGTGGCAGCAGCCCTAGGGCAGAGCGGTTTGGAGTCCAAAGAAGTGCTGTGTTTGTTCTGCTCTCAGGAGTGGCTTCGCTGTGACATGAGGCACATCGCTCACATCACTCACGGGAGCTAAATAGCCAAAGGTAAAAGAACTTACAAGCATTGCTGATGGAACCGACTTTATAAAAACAGAGTGTCTCTGGCTTTTTCATTTTCTCTTCTTCTCTTCCTTGGGGAAAAAAAAAAAACCAAACAAACAAAAAAACCCCCCACAACCAACCAACCCCTAAACCCACAGAGTGGAAGGAATTTAAATATAAAGCTGTAGAGACTGTAAAATTTAGCACTCAAAAGTGTTCCAAAAGTGAAGCCTCCTCCTGTAGTGGCAATATTTGCTATTATTTCCTTGGGTTTTGATGGACAGGTGTGGTTTTGGGGTACATTTGTCATTCCCAACTAGAATTTTGCTAGAAGGAGATGTTATGGGCAGATGTGCTGCCATGAAAGCGGAAGGCCAGGATGCTGTCAGTATCTGCATACAATGCACAGCTCTCCAGCGAGCCTCCTGCTAAAACAGGCTTCCATCCAATCTCCCTGGATGTGCCTGGATAATTCAATCCAGTATTTTGATACCATGCCTGGGCTTAGGAAAGGGATTGCTCGGTGGCAAGCCCTGTGCTTTGCAGGCTCAAAGCTGTGGCTCCTGACTCCGTTCATTGTTCCTCTTGTCAGTGGCAAACTTTGGGACCGTGTCTTAGAGAGGAGAAGAAAAGCACCCAGCTGAAAGCTCCTGCTCGGCGGTTGGGACTCAGGGGGGTGGATGGGGAGGAGGAGGCTTTGAGTTGCCTCGTGGTGTTTATCTCTGCTTTTTCTTTCTTTCTTTTTTTTTTTTTTTTTTTTTTTTTTTTTTTTTTTTTTTTCTTCTGGTTCAGTGTAGCATGAAGGGGGATGAAGGGAGAGGAGAGGAGAAGGCAGCAGAGGGGTGTGGGAGTCGTGGAGGCATCCTTCTTGTGCACCATTGCTCCCCACTCCGGAGGTGCCTTATCTCACCGGCCCCGGATCAATTTGACTAATCTATTTTATCTCACCCTCTAATCTATCTGTTTCTGCTGAGCTATCCATCTGCCTCATGCTATTGATCCCAACACTTTTGTAATTGTATTTATAAAATGCCCTTTCACCCTCCTGGGAACTGTGTGTGTGGGGAGGGGGGTTTCAGGGTTCATGGAAAGGCAGATGGGGTTAGTAAGGGGTAGAAATTGCACACTCCACTGCTCTTGAAGGAAAACCCCCCAGCAGCCACTATGAGCCCACCAGCCCTCCATACCTCATACAGCCCTTCCTCATCCTCCTCATCATCTTTAGGGACACAGGCTAGGGAAGCACAGGGCAGTGTGAAAGGGCAGAGGAGGGATGACTGCCACAAGCAGAGCCTCTTGCAGAAAACGGAGTAGTGTCCACCTCCAGCCTGTTGCAGAGGAGCTTGTTTCAAGGTAAAATACATCTGTTTCCAAGAGCTTAGCTAGACCAGGCTGCTATTGCCACATCATTTGAGAAGGGGGAAATGGGTGAAGAAAAAAGCAGGGTAGTTGTGAGAAAAGGCTTTTTATCCTTACACAAAGTCAGATTTAAAACGGAGATGAGAAACAACAACTTCTAAGGGCAAACATATCCTCAGAGATGCTCATTAACATCTTCTGGATAAGTATTTGCATGGCAGCAATTCTGCCATGTGGGATTGTGGGAACTGGCTGCCACACAAAGTCCTTGGCAGTTTGTTGTGGCTCATTCTGTTTGTCCCCATTTAGGCAGGAACCTGTTCTCCCCATGGGGCTGGGCATTTTCACCTGCATCTTATTTAGAAATCAAGACTTTGAAATCAAGACCTACTTCAGTCCTAAATTTGCCTACATTGGCCTGCACACTTTAAGGACAGAAAATACTTTATACCAGAAAAGTTTCCTGCATAGTATGTGTGTGTGTCCCATCTCTGGAACATATCACATCTCACTTCTTAGATACACAGGGAGGGTAAAGGACACTGGGGTCACACTGGTCTCTGTTTATAGACTTCCTTCCAACTTTTTCATGAGCAGGAAGCAGCTTGTGATTAGCATCATTTTTTTTTTTTTTCATAGTAGTACAGTGCTTTTATCGTGTGTTTTTTGGGCATGAATAATTAGCTGAACAGTGGAGACCTATTGCTTCCATTCAGGGGTAGAGACACAGGCAACTAACCGGGAAGAGCCCAGCAGAAGGCTATGAAGATGATGAAGGGACTGGAATGGCTCTCTTACAAGGAAAGGCTGAGAGAGCTGGAGATGCTTAGCCTGGAGAAGAAAGACTGAGAGGGGATGTTACCAATATCTAAAAGAGCAAGTGTCAGGAAGATGGGGCCAGATTCTTTTCAGTTGTGCCCAGCAACAAGACAAGTGCTAATGGGCACAAAATGGAGCCCTGCCCTTCCCTTCCCCAAGTGCTTCTGAATTTCACATTAGATAGATTTTGGGATTTTAGGAAGCACATCAGTGGCAAAACCCAAGTGGTTCCCAGATAAGAGCACTGGGAAAGGCTGGTTCACAGGGATGCAAAGGCACCAGGCTGTGTTGTGCAGCAGAGTGTGTTTGCCACCTTTTGCTGCTCCTTGTTTGCTAGAAGAAGGGGTTTCATTTGTTGTTTTAGGAAGCAGCCTTTGAATCCAGGATGCAGCCAGACAGCATCTAAATGAGACATTGCTGAGCAGTTTAACTGCCAGCTTGGGATCTGAAATATCTTAGTTATTGCAGCAAAGGATCCTGAGCAAGCTGAAAACACTTTCATTGACCGTAACACCTAAAAGCCCCTTTTAAATGCTGGCAAATTCCTTTGCTCGAGGAAACATTACACACCAATTAAGAAGCCCATTACCCCTCTTCCCTCTCTCAGCAAAGCCACAGAAGCTGGCAGCCAGTGTGGAGCCAGACCTCCTGGCTAAGGGTGGGGAGGAGGAGGGGACTGCTGTTGAAGAGGCATCTTCAGCCCTATAGAAGAGGTTCACATCTCTGCAACTTTCTATGACATGGTCCATCCTCTATTATCAGCCTTCCATTAGCAATGGTAAAATTAAGATTGCATTTTAAAACATTATTAAGACGTGTTAGTTGTCTAAAAGTGGCATTTATAATGCAATTTCATAAAATTTTATACTGACAGTGCGACACTTTAAAAGGCCTTTTCTGATTAACAAGGCTCAGAATTGCTCCCTTGGTTATGTTTTAAGACGGAGAATAAAATGCTATGGATCTTGAAACAGCTGAAATAATGATTTCCCAACAGCATTGGCAGCCTTAGTGTGCTGAAAAAATCGGAGGCTGTGATCAGCAGACCCTCACCATCTTTCTCTGGTGCCTCAGAGGAGGATACAGCCAACAGGGTGGGACCGTGGTCAAATTACACATTGGCTATTCCTGCTTTGTCTTAGTCACAGGGACCATGGCAGTGCCAGGCCCCTGCCTGAGCCACCTCCCACATGCCCACACTTGCAGCACCTTTGAGGTGCTCCATGAGGTGGGAATGAGTTGTTTTAGCTCTCTCTCTCTAGACAAAAACAGATAAAATGTGCTCTGTTTTCACCAGAAACCTCCCCTTGCCCCACGTTCTGGCAGTTCATCAACAAACAGCAAGGCAAGACCTTCAGGATGCCTGAGTGAAGCAGAGTAATGGAGAAACAACAGATTTCCTGGACAAGTAGAAGAGCAGATGTAGGCAAAACAACTCATTAGGTGGTCTGCGCAAAGGAGTTGGTGACATGGATGCTAGGCTCTTGTCAAAGCTGTGTTTGTGTGATGTGCATTGTGTCTGGGCAGGCACATTATGGCAGAGGTGATTATTTCTGATTTTGTTAGCTAGGGGTAGGTGACATCCTTTCATCCAAAGCACACTCTTCCTTGTGCCACACATAGTAAAAAACTGCAGGATGGTTGAGAGTCCTCTCGCTGCCATAGCCACGCATTTACCTGGAATTTTAGTGGCAGGTTCTTTTTCTGTTTTGTCTGAAGTTGATTTTTCTGCTTTGTTTCACTTGACCATCACCAGAATGTTCCTTAGGGACTGGCAGCATATCAGCACAATCATGCTGGCTCACCTGGAGGAAGGTTTTGGGAGCAGAGCACTGAAATATATAAAGCAGTGTCTGCTCTTTTACTTAGGCAATAAATTTATTGCTTTATTATTGCTGTTGGGAAACTCAGAGACAAATTCTTTGCTGGCAAAACATTAACTCCGGTGGAGTTCAGCCAGCAAAGAGTTTAGCTTCCTGGTTTTGTTCCAATTTGGAGTGTGCTCAGCCTGATTGTTGTTGTTGTTGTTGTTTTGCTTTTAAGCTGTTTTAATTTAAAATAATTACGTGTTGTTGGTTGGTTGGAGTTTTTTTTTAAAAAATCTTGTTTGTACATCACATTATTTGTAGTAATCAGAAACAAATAAAAAGAAGGATGCTACTGCTACATAGCATCTCCTTTGTTCAGGAGTTATGAGACTCAAGGTCTGGTCCAAAGGCAAGGCTTAGCCCAGGCTGAGTGCAACTTGGTGTGACCTGCTGCCCAGGTCGGCAATAGTGCTGCTGATGGGTGACTCCAGGGACCCAGGGATAAGCCTGCAGCTGGTTCTTGCAGGAGGCTCTGAGTGCTCAGCTGGGTTTTCTAGCAAGCACTCCATTAATGCTCATCTCCACCCCTCAAAGAGTGACAGAAATGTAACTTGTGACTTGCACAGGCAAGTTGAGTACCTCGGGTACCTGGCATTAAGGCACTCAGTTGTTTGCTCCCAGGGCTATCATTAATTCACTCTTTGTACAGGGCCTGGCACCAGAGCTGAGATCTGTAGCTATTCCTGCAGTATAAATGTTATTTATACAGTGCAATTAAGCTGAGGTTTAATGTAAACTGCTGCCAGCAGTTGGGTATGCACCGAAGTGAAAGGACATCTTGTAAGACATCTTGGAGAACCAAAAGCACAAAGTGTTAAATGCACATTAAACAAGGAGACAGACATCTTGGAGAACCAAAAGCACAAAGTATTAAATGATGTTAAACAATGATGTTAAACAAGGAGACAGACATTTTGGAGAACCAAAAGCACAAAGTGTTAAATGCATGTTAAACAAGGAGACAGACATCTTGGAGAACTAAAAGCACAAAGTATTAAATGATGTTAAACAAGGAGACAGACATCTTGGAGAACCAAAAGCACAAAGTGTTAAATGCACGTTAAACAAGGAGACAGATTTCTGAGAGAGGTGAAGCAATCCAAATAGCAAATGACCTTTTTTTTTTTTTAGAAGTACTGTCTCATGAGCAAACTGATTAAACATGGGTGCAAGCCGGAGAGAGGAATATGGCCATCTTGTCTTGTCTTGTGTGCTCCTAAGCCAGTGGCACTGCTGCAGGCTCCCCTCTCCCTAGTCCTTGTGTAAGGGGTTTAGAGAGAATAATTCATCATAATCAACGTAGACAACGCTCTGGAAATGCATGCCAGGGAAGAATTAAAGCAAAACTGCACATAAGCAGCACACCTTGCTGTTTGTATGACTCTGGCATCATGCTGGAGGCTGGATTCCCCTCGGGCTTTTCCTATTCCCCATCCAGAGGAAGGCCTCAAAGGAGCAAGCTTTGCCCCCACAGAGGCCCCAAGCACCAGCTAAACTGCTGGGCTTCTCCATCACCTTGGCTTTTCCAACAAGCAAACAGCTGGAATCCAAGACACAGGCTGCAAGAACCTTTGGAGTATGTTTTCACTGGTGCAGCACTGATTTTGCTAGAATCAATATAAATATTGCTTTAGCTTGTGACTGCTAATTATATCAACATAAACTTAATTCCTAGCCATGATCGCAGTCCTAATGCTGTGTTCCTGCCAACCCTGACAATTGACTCTTTGAGCCACCACGTAAACCCAGACATTAGCAATCAAGTAAATGCTTCCATTACACATTACTGATACAGGCTAAAGAACTTTTTAATTGACTTATTACAGTTTATGGCAGATGGTGCAGGCTACGTGCTTAAATTTAAGATTTTGTGTGTGTGTGTGTGTGTGTGTGTGTGTGTTTTCTGTCTGCTGCTGCTTAGATAGGTGCTGGTGTTACACATGCTTGAAATTGGAAAAATTCGGATTGTTTCCCTTGGAAAGAAGGTAAGCAAGAGGGCTCAAGAGAAAAGTCTATGACAGAATCAACAGCAGAGAAAAAGTTGAATGGGAGCATCTGCTAAAATGAAAATGCTTAAACAGACATTGAAATCAAAAAGCTGGTGAACTTATAAGTGGTAAAAGCTTTTCTTCATAAACAGAATTACAGAATTTTTCAGACTGGGAAAGACCTTCAAAATCATCAAGTCCAATCATAATTTTCACACTGACAAGTCCTTGACTAAACCAAATCCCTCAGCACAACATCTAATCACTATGAATCGTTATGGTTGGCAACTTGACTGAAAGAGGAAAGTCATTAGGGCCACCATCACTGGCTCAGTGACTTTCAGATAGAGATCACTCATTTATATCCAAAAGGCTGTATTTAAAGCTAATTCTTGCAGGAAAGAGTGTAAAGCTTTAAGGTCCCATTGCTTAAACTGCTCTCTAACAGGCCAGAACGAGGATGACATATTTATAGCGGCTGGATTAGGTAATAACTGTTTCCTTCTCCCATTCCACTGAAGCATCTAGCAAGAACCATGAGAAGAATTAAAAAAACAAAACAACAGCAGCGACAAAAAAAATCCCCAAACAAACAGAAAAAAAACCAACCAACCAAATCAAATGGCTTTTAGTCCTGGAAATTTCTAGGTTTGAGATAAGATACTGGAGTTTCAGATGCTCCACCACTGAATGAAAGCTAAGAAGAAGCTTATTGTGGGGATTTCCAGCATCCCTGTCCACAAAGAAACTATCAGAGGTATTAATGAAATAGGGTTCTTGGGTTGCACAGAGAATATGGCACTCAGCCAGAAGGCAAATTATTATAAAAATCTTGGTGTTTGAAGGTTAGGGGGAAGAGTAAAATAATATCTAGGCTGCCATGGATCAAAGGCTGCGCCGAGGAGTGGGTAGAGCAGGGGAAAATCCCACTGGATTGTGGGGGTTTCATTTCCAAAATAAACCACAGTGAGTAATTTTCACACCTTTGAGCAGCACTTGGAACACAAATCTCTAAACTGATGGAGATTTGGGGTTGGTTTTAATCATAGGTACTTGTGTGGCTGTATATATATGTATATGTGTGTGTCTGTTGCTTATCTAGAAAATGTCCATGATTATATTTATATGTACACAGATACCTCTATGGCTTACCTGTGTACGTGTTCTTTGCCTGGCATCCCTGACAGGATGCATAGGCATCGTATCAAAAGGTGATGCCTAGACCAGAGGTTTAAAAGGGAACTTACCTACAGTTTTGGAAAGCAGACTGTATCCTAGCTGAGAGATTCCCACAGCTGTCAATCTAGGAGACATATTTCAAAGAAGAAATCTTCAAATAAGCCAAAGGGCTTCATGTTAGCACATTTTGGAAACTGCAAGCGACTTCTAAATATTGAGTAACTCTGAAGTTACACTGAGGCAAAGGTAAATAACACATTCCTGTGAGAAAGGATGCTACACACCTGAGCAGAACTCAGCTTTCCCTTTCTTAAAGGGATGTTATTAAATGCACCCTTAAAATAAGGAGCAAGAAATAGGAAAATATCCTCACTCAGGAGCCCTCAGATTACCACAAAACTTGATTTCTCCTGAGATTTATTTCACTAGTTTATTGGCTGTGTGTTGATCCATATTTACTTTCATAGAGGACTCTGCTAGCCATGGTTCCACCTCCCAGTGAGGATTCAGATGCATTGGTTAGGGACATATCCAGATGAAGCCGTTCATTTTGCACGGTTTTGTTTGTATCCCTGTCACACAAACCAGCCTGCCTGCTAAATTGCAGATAGAGCTCGAGATGATTCTGCTTTCTGTCAGGTTTTCAAGAAGGTTTCTATGCTTTGCCTACCTGATTTGCCATCTGTTGAATCTGAGGACGTTTGTTAGTGTGCAGCTGGGGGGATTTTTTAAAGTGCAGATTACAACTTGTGCTGGTTTGAGGCTAGTTGGAATATTCTAATGAGAAAAATTAGATCATTGGTTGTAAGAAAATAATGATAAAGTCTATAATGTTCATTGGTTTGCTGAGAGGGATAAAAAGATGAAGTATCAAAAATTTGTCATCCTTTGCCTCCTGAGCATTGGATCCATTCACTGCTCTCTAATCTCTTCCACTCACTCTGGCTAACATTTCCAGATAACAAAGAAGCTTTGCTTGGTTTTTTTCGGGTTGGTTTTCTTTTCTGTCTGGGAAAGAGGGGGAGAGAGTGAGAGGGTGGCTTTGAGCCCCTTCTGGGCAGTTTGTTTGTCCAGGAGGAAATTTTGCTTTCTGTATTATTTCTGATTTGTATATAATTTGTAAATACACTGTGTTTATATGCTTGTAAATTTAGCTTTGCTATAAATATAGCTTTATCTTACTTCCAACCCGTCTGATCTGGTCTAGTAAATGTTAATGGGGGGGCGGGGGGGGAGTTCCTCAATCCAGGTGCTCCTCTCAGCTCTCAGGCAGTTGCACATGTCCTTAATCCATGTGCTCTTCTCAGGCGGTTGTATATGTGTGGGTGCTACAGATACAAGCTGAATTCCTCCAAAAGCATCTGTCCCAGTCTTGCTGACTGGGATGCTCAAATACGTAAGCACACGGCTAGATTTTAGCTTATGATTTACTCCAAATTTACTCGTACTTGCAGTAGTGTTCAGCTAGTAATCTGTGTTGGGTTTAGAGCTGAAGATTGCTGCCCTGGCTAGGCTCCCAAAGGCAGTTGTTTCCCTCGTAGCAGTACGAACATTATGTTTCAATTATCTGATTTCCAGCTTCCATCGCCTGTTGGTTTTTAGAGCTGAATACCCTCTCCTGGCCAAAAAAAAAAAACAAAGTTCAAACAAGAAGGAAGTAATCATTGTAACAAATCAGAGTAAGCAACCTTGGGATTTTAACTCCTTCTGAGTAAGTTTAGCAGTGCTCAACGGCCCATTTAATAGCATCAGACATTTGCCGTTACAGTGAATTTCCTGTTCTGCAGACATAAATCTCTGCCTGCACGCAGAGAGACAAGGTTAAACAGCTCTTCAGAGCTTTTTGAATTAAGCATATGCTGGCAAGCAGATTAGAAGCATCTTGCATGCTAACACTAAGGCAATAGCATTGAAAAGAAAATATTGTTTGTAAGTCAGATCAGAGATGTCTTAGTCCTTCCGAGAAACTGGCCTAGGAACCTGCAGTTTTGAATCGTAGAATGGTTTAGGTTGGAAGGGACCTCAAAGATCATCCAGTTCCAACCCCCCTGTGCCATAGGCAGGAACACCTCCCACCAGAACAGGTCGCTCAAGCACTCATCCAACCTGGCTTTGAACACCTCCAGGGAGGAAGCAGCCACAACCTGCTGTGCCAGTGTCTCACTGTGAAGAACTTCCTTCTGACATCCAGTTTCAATCTCTCCTCTGCCAGCTTATACCCATTCCCCCTCATCCTGTCATTACAAGACCTTGTGAATAGTCCCTCCCCAGCCCTCCTGTAGGTGCTGCAGCCCTCTGATCATCTTCATGGCCCTCCTCTGGACGCTCTCCATCAGTTCCATGTCCTTCCTGTGCTGGGGCTCCAGAACTACACACAGTGCTGCAGGTGGGGTCTGAGGAGAGCAAAGTGAAGGGGGAGAATCCCCTCCCTTGCCCTGCTGGCCACAACTCCTCTTGCTGCAGCCCAGGACACAGTTGCTGTCTGGGCTGCATGTGCACACTGTGAGCTCATGTTGAGCTTTTCATCAACCCAGACCCCCAGGTCCTTTTCCTCAGGGCTGCTCTCTAGCCACTTGCCACCCAGCCTGGATTTGTGCTTGGAATTGTGCTGACCCAGGTGCAGGACCTTACACTTGGCCTCATTGAATTTCATGAGGTTGTCCTGGGCCCACCTCTCCAGCCTGTCCAGGTCCCTCTGGATGGCATCCCTGAATTGTGTGGATTTTCTCTTGTAAATAACAGTGGTAGCCATATTTCGATAAGCTTGAAGGGGATCCAACACTCATCTTTTTGTTCTTTGGTCAGTTTAATCACCTTCCCAAAAGCTAAAGCTACAGAATTGTGTTGCATCCCCTAGTTGTGCTTAGCCATTCCTTGGATAAGGAAATGTAATGGACATAAATGTCCCTCCTGCGAAGCAGCCACTTCAGAGTAATTTGGGCTACAGATTTACTCCGTGCAACTGAATGATTAAATTATGGGTGAGACATTCAGTTGCAAAGGAGAGAGGCACCCTCAAGGCTTTAGGCTGATACATTCACCACAGAAACACAAAGAGAGAAAAATTATTTATTTCATTAAAATTAAGACTGTTTTCCACCATGACATAACCTTAAAACGGGGAAATTTGCTCATTAAAGTAGAACAATTTAGGAACAGTTAGTTTCGCAGCATGATGCACCCCGCAATATTATGCCAAATTATAGGTTAAGAAATGTTGCAAATGAAATGGCTTCAGCATAAAGATTCATTCCCTTGTCTTCATTCAGGAATTCTGAAAGGTTACAGCTGAGCCAAACAAAGCCTTTAGATGTAGGATAATACAGATGGAATACAATAGGTAAGACAGTGTGACAAGAAGATATCCTCCCAAACCGGCTGCTTCTTTTCTTTTTTTTTTTCTTTTTTTTTTTAATAACCTGCAAAAAATGGAGTTGAACTACAATTGAATTGATCTGGGAATTTAAAAGACGCATTTGGAAGTGTCCAGCGGACCTTGCAGCCTAGTGTGAAAGAGAAGCATTTCTAAAATTCATAGGGAAAGACTGAAAGCGGAGTCTACAAATTGCAAAGCCTTTCTTTTCTGCCCCGACAGCGATCCTCGTGCACGCTGAATCTGGAAGAACAGTAGGGCTCTTACATGTCTTTCACAGGAACGAGAGCACAGTGCCGTTTCTGGTACTAAATGAGCCATCCCACAATTTCACCAATTCATAAGGAATTCCCATGGGAGAGGATCTGAGAGCTGTGGGATGATGAGCACGCCGAAAGATGTTGGGAGAAATCTTCACTGGGGTCACTCACACAGCCTCACCAGACGCGTAGGTTCATGAGACAAAGGTCAGCTTAGGCTGACCACTTCTCCATCTCTCCTGCTGCTTTTACTGACCTGAAGTTCCTCCTGGTAATAAAGAGAGTGAAAGCTTGGGAAGGATCTGTGGGTCATTAGCACCATCTGATCCACCAGCTCTTCAGACCTCATCGAATGGCCTGCAGACCATGACTTGGGGTGTGAAAAGGAACTGAAGGGAAAAGAATCCAGAGCTTTGTTTACACAACATAACTTGTACCACTTTCCAGAAATCAGTTGAAGAAATGGATGTGGTTAAACCAGTACAAACATCTTAATTAGATGCACACAAGCCCATTTAATCCTGTGCTTAAATCAGTTCACAGTGATTCATCAATGCAAGCTGAAAACAGCGCATGCAAGGATTACGCTGGTTCAAATATGTACATCAGAGGTATGCATCGATTTAATCAGATTGATTTTAAATAGATTTGATTATGTAAATGCAACTTGCTGTCATTTCATTGGCTTATTGATATGGGTAGTTAATTAAGCGGCAAAGGTAGGTGGAAGGAAAGAACAGCCTTGCTTTGGAGCATAAAGGCACCCAGGAATAATTTCTTCTGTTTATGTTTCCAGCTATGTGGTTAAAAATACTATTTATGTACTACATTTTCTCTTCTTTCCAAAGCTAATCAAAATTATCTGCCTGCCAATTAGATGCATCACGCCAATATCCAGGGCAAGACTTGTGGGTTTATGTCAAAGTGGCGGATTTGAGACAGATATCACAATGTAAATACCTAGAGGTGATGCGAAGAAGTAGCAAAGGTCACTCTGAGTGCAGGCAAAAAAAGATTGTCACTGTCATAACTGCCACAAGAACCTCACAATGTCACAATGTGAATACAAGATGAGGCAGATGCCAGAGTCCACACAAATCATTGCAGGGTATTGGTCAGCCTGGCAGGCAGAGATCTCAGCTGCAGTCTAACAATTACCCAGCTTCACAGAGATATTGTGACAAGGGAGAGTTTTAAAGATTAGAAGGGCAGTAATGAGGTATCCATGTAGTTTTTGTGGTTTTTTTTAATTGCAGAATAAACTCCTGGAAGGAGTGGGGCCCTGCTTGAAGAGGCATGGGCAGCCAAGAGTCAAGGTTCTCTCTAAGGTGGAGTTACTGGTTGTCTTTCTGCAGGGAGAAGAGAAAGCCAAGAAGTAGTTTGAAGAAGGTAGATGAGATGGATGGAGGGACTAAAGGTAAGGATTAAGTACTCATGCATTCCATGAGGACAAGAGGTTGAAGAGGAGAAGACAGATGGGAAGGTCAGACAGAGGAAAACCAGCTCTGTTTTTACCGGTTTGCTCCAGGGAGGCTGCAATGGCAAGAAAAAGGCAAAGAAGGACAAAGGGAGGGGTTGAGAGGTGAGTCAAGGTGTGAGGTGAAAAGGCAATAGAGGTGCCTTTTAGAGGCTAAAGCAGTGGGGTGACCTAGTTAAGAAAATCATTGACATTAAGAGATGGGAGGGTGCAAGGTGGTTTTGAGGGAAGGATGTCACCTAGAAGGGAATTTGGGGCAGGGGAAGGGGGCAACAGCAAGGGTACAAGTAATAACAGAGGATAGTGGGTGGCCATGGGGTTGGAGATACGGTGTAGACTTAGCATGAATTGGGAAGAAGGCACAAACAGGTACTGTAAATTTGCAGGAGTGGGAAGGAAGATGTCTGCAGAAAAGCACACAGGAGATGTGTGGGAACTGCTGGTTGGTCAGGACAAGAGGGGGCTCTGCCAAAATGCGGGCTGGCACATGGATGAGGCTTCAAGGAGAGTTGTCACAGATCTGAAACTGATGCCTGCCTGCATGGTGTTGCTAACCCAGTGTGATTAAATTATTTCTTTGATTTGGAAGCAGTTTCCTCTTCCTCAGCAACAGTGTGCACAGTCATCCCTCTGGTTAGAGCAGGAGGGCTGTCATACTCCACAGGCATGGAGCTTGCACCCTCTTGAAACACATGGTGCTCCAGGATCAAAGCTTCTGAGGGTCCTTCTTCATTAGTGTCACTTTCTAACCTGGTGTCCTGTCTCCACATATTAAGCTTTATCCAGTTGTAAATAAGCACCTTGGAAACCTGGACTGGATGTAAACTCTACCATTCTGTGAAACAAAAGGTCTGAGAGGTGTGAACTCCTTCATGCTCTCCCAGGAGTGACTAAACCTGAAACTGAAAATGGCATCTTAAAAGTCAGTGTTGGTATCAGTCAAAGCTGACCCTTTTAGCTGAAGACCTTAGTTAGAGCATGAGCCCCACGAAATCATGCTGCCATCCCAGGAGATAAAGCCCCATATTGAATGGCTCCAGTCCAGCTGTCACAACTTCCATCTTCATCCCAATTCTTCCCACACCTGCAGAGGGTCACAACTCCTGTAGCATGTCAAGAACAGGGTGATCCAGCTACAGGCATCAAGCAGCAGAACATAAAGAGCACTGAACTGGTTGTATCTTGCAAGGGAAAGTCAGTTATAGCCAAAGGTATGAAGGGTCCCAAGGGTTCCCCCGGGGATCTGGGGGAGACAGCTCTGGCTCTAGCTGTGTCTTTGTGCTCGGGTTACAGCTGAACATGTGGCAGAGAAGTGTCACCCACTGCTGAGCTGCAGGCAACTGTAGCTTCTTGTTTGAAAAGGAGTTTAATTTTCCTTCTTTGCTCTTCAAGTTTAGATGCTGCTTTATGCCACGTGCCTCTGTTAGGGCTATATTTAGGGCTTGTTTTCTAATTTGGCAGTGGCTAGCCTCTCCCAGATAGATATTCCTGGGTTATTTTTATGTTTATTTTAAGCATGTGATACCTTTTAAACATGTAAATATCCAGCCTAATTGGAATGCCTCAGCAGCCACTTTCCAAACTGCCAACATGTTAAAATCTGTTGATGTGTGCAATCCCTAAGTTACCATGGCGACCGCCTCCATCGCCAGGGAGACACGCCAGATTGCCTTCAGCTTGTGGAGGACATCCCTTGGACCACAGTTTTAGGAAGCATGTTTATTTCCAGCTCCTGGGTCCCAGCAGCCCCTTGCTGGGCTGTAGCTGCATCCTGCTAGTGAACAGCCTGTTCCCAGACTGGGAAAGATGCTTGTAACCGCAGGTGTCTCTGCACAAGGTGATTCAATATGAGCAGACCAAGAGCTGCATGACCATCCAGCATGCTGGCTGGAGCAAGTTGCAAGCAGAAGTCTCATGAGGAAATAAAATATAGTTCCATTTTCATCCCCTCAAGAACGTGAGAAGATTGGTTCCTGTTTGTTAGTGGGTGCTGAAGAACAGCACAGTGCAATGTGCTGTCAGTCTCTAAATTTCTCTCTGGGAGATTGTGATGGTTTGAACCAATTGGAGGATTTTAATACAGAATTGGACTATAGGCTGAGAAAACCTACTTCACTCATAGGTTTACTGAAAGAGAAAAAAACCTGTTTAAGAGTTGTAACCCAAACATAGATAAGACAGAGCTGCTTGAGCTGCTCTGGCTGCCGCATCTCTCTCCCTACCTTCTTAGCTGGATCTGAATAACTTCTAACTACCTTCCTGCTGTTAATCTCCCTGGCCAATCCACTCTTGCTTCCCTGTCACATAAGACAGGTACTAGGATAAGATTGGGAAGTCGGGGGAAGGTGGTAGGGTGGTTGAAAACCCTCTCTTGGGGACTCTGATCTCTGGGAGGGCTGTGGTGTTTCTGTATTACCTTTTTTCCTGTATATTTCTGTAAATATCTGTTATATATTGTAAATATCTGCTTATATATTGTGCTGAGATGTAAATATAAAGCTTTGTTTCCTTAACTTCCAGCCGACTGAGTTCTAGCCTGGGTTAATTCAAAGTGTGTGGAGGGGGGGAGGGGAACTGCTGAACTACCACAGAGATGTTGTGTCCATCATCACCACTGCTTCCAGGGTGGCTGCAAAGGATCTCAGGGTACACCTCACCATGGTTGGTCCCCACTCAGTGTGAAAGGATGATCCTCTGAAAAACCTGCAAACGCTGTGGATTAGACACTGGTAACATATACTTCTTTATTTAAAAAGGGCAATTGCCCTTCTATCCTCCAGTTTCTTCTCCAAAGTAGTTCCTTCCAGAGCAATTTCCAGAGCCTTTTCTCTTCTTTTCCCCACAAACTATAGTTCTGTACTACACTAAGGGTGTATGTGTAAGGTTTGTACATTTTTTCCTTTTGTGGTAAAGCATTAAGCAGGGAAAATCACATTTGCAGTTGTTTTTTCACATTGTTTTCTCCTTCTTTAGTCTCAGGGATTCTAACCCCAAAGGGTCCACAATTCTATTGCAAGAAAACATTTGGAAAGGAGGTTGAGCACATGCTGAGAGTCTCTGAGACTGAGGCTTCCATAAAAAACACACAGGGATGGACTCAGGAGTTGACATCCACAGTTTGCAGCAGCTTCCTGCGTATGGGAGTTTGTTTTCATTTTACAGTTGAACAGAATCCAAGAAAAGCAGTGTGGCTGTGCAGAAAGGTTTGCCTTTTGTCTTATTGCTTCTGTGAGACTTGTCTGGGCTTTCCATACAGACTGGACAGTTTTTATGGTTTACAGCCTCCAGAATCAGATAAAAAATTAGGAAAACTTTGTGCTTTTAATAGCTTTAGCACTCTCACCTTTTTGACAATTGCAATCTAGTTAATCTTTAGGTTTATTTTTAAGATATTTACTTATTTCTATGTGCATGTATATGTATGCATGCCTCCTGTTTTCACAGCTGGTCAGTCGTATCACAAAAACATCACAAAAACAGGCATTACCAGTAACCATTCTTTGCTTCTCTTTAATATCCTCTCCAGATCAGTTTTAGTAACTGTCCACATTTCCAAAACCCTCCCTGCAAACGCACGCATTTGCTCTAAGTTCACAAATATTTATTTAGAAAACAAGTAACAGGATTATTGTAGAGTTCAAGTTCGAATTCTGCTATTAAAAAAAAAAAAAACAAACCAGAAACCAACAAAAAAAAAAAAAAAAAAAAAAGAAAAAAAAAAAAAAAAACCAAGAAAAANNAATAAAAAAAAAAAAAAAAAAAACAAAAAAAAAAAAAAAAAAAAAAAAAAAAGCAAAGTAAAAAACAAAAACAAACCAAGGAAAAAAAAATCAAACCAAACAAACCCACACTTGGAACTTTTCAGGTTTGCATGAGTCGAGTTTAGCTCTGCAAAAATGAGGGTTAAAGCCTAAAGATCACCAATACTGTTGTTAAGAAGAATGACTCGAGCCATGAGCACTAAGAGCAATTTCCTCTTCTTCATTATGGGCAGCTCCTGCTAAAATGCCAGGGTGAGAGTGAACCAGAGTGTACCTGAATGGGAGGGCTGCATACCCTTCAGCATCTCAGCAACTAGGGAAAGGCTTTTGTCATGCCTCCTGTACCAGCACCTTTCTGTTAGTCTAATTGATGTGATGTTTAATACCCCCAAACTCAGGAATACTCTGTAATCATTCATTTATATTAAACATTATGGAAGATTCTTGACAAATTAGCTGTCTTTATTGCAATCACATCACTACATACTGGCAGCATGTAAGGAGACATATGTAAGCATTGTCCCTTGTAGCCTGATCAGGTCTGATCTGCCTTTGACCCCAGCAGGAAGAGAGAAATCTGTGCTGGGTTTCAAAGGACGTTCTCAGCTGCTCTGAAAGTATTTGCTAAGGTTCATGGGAAAAAAAGAGCTTTTTCTCTTCATGGGATGATGGCTTAGCTGTTTTATCTCTTTCTTCAGTAGTCTCAGATGCCTTCACAGGTAGCAAGCTCTTTCTTGCACTGTCCTCTCGGTGGTTTATCAGAGGGCTGTTATCTTAGGTCTTGTAGTCTTAACAAGCACCGCTTAAAGATTTTGTTCAAAATTCACTAAAGATGCCACATCAGTTGGGAAACGTAGCACACTCTTTTTCTAGGGGGAATCACAAAAAAAAAAAAAAAAAAATCCAGGCCAAGGGATGCGCTTGATTCCACTCTTGTCCCAAATACCCATTTTTATTTCCTTCAGGATCAGATCTGCAGTTCCTGGCTTTTTCAAATCAGGGTAGTTTGGAAGTCTTACAGTTAATGAAGGGGGGTGGGGAAAGCAGCAAATCAGCTGTAATTCAATTAAGGAAGAAAAAGACAAAGCAGGAAAAGGTATTTTCCCCATTCACTAGGAATAATTTTAACTATAGTTGCAGTCCTAAATATTTGAGCAAATGAGCTGCACAAGTGGACTGGATACACTGCTGACTTGTCCCTGTTCCAGTCAGCTTGTTGTCTGCACAGCCATGTGAAGGGTCCCCTTCTGAAAAGGGTGTCTCTGTTACAGAAAGAGCTGTTGTTTGCCCTGTCTGTTGAATCTTGATCTCTCTGACAGTCAGCACCAGGAGAGGAAACTTTATTGCCTGCTGCCTGGCTTTTACGAAAAGAAAATGACACAGCTACTCCATTCCTAGGGTCTCCTCCTTAAGCTCCAAAAGCAAGAAGGATTGCATGGCTATCTAAGCCCAAACAAGCCTACAGACAGTTTTATTTGTCTATCCAGTACCAGTCATCCATCATGAGTTAAGGCAGGAAACGATGAACGAGTTTATTTTCTATTCTGGCCCTGTTACTTCCTTGAAGATTTTTACTCTGGGGGGAAATGGAGAATGTTTTCTCTGAATACAAGTTTGGGGTTTTTTTTAAAAAAAAAAAAAATACATTGCCCTTCAAAATTCTGGGGATGTGTCAGAAGTGCTGTGCAGCCATGGCATGTCCTTTTCAATCCCATGCGGGTGCTGAAACCCTGAGGTCCCTGCAGCCCCAGCTCAGCTCAAACCTGGTGTAGCTCCTTTGGGCAGAGTTGTGCCTGTGCCTGTCTACCATTTAGAGGTAAAGAGCTGCCATAGACTGACAGTGTGGGCACATGAAGAGCAATGATGTTCTGCATGACCTTGGTCCACCTGAAGCTCAGCCCTTGTGTTGGTTTGAGCTAATTGGAGGATTTGAGTGAGAAATTAGACTATTGGCTGAGAGAGAGTTAAACACAGTGTGTCACTTCACTGAGTTTTACTGAGAAGAAAAAAAAAAACCCACTACGGCCCTGCACATTTCATCTCCTGACTCTTGGGTTTCTTCACCCACATATTTGGACTTTGGGTTCCTCAAGGCAGAGGCTTCTCTCCTGAGCATAGAGTGCTCTGCACAGAGGTGGCTTTAGTACCACAAGTTAAAAATACTGCTGTGGAGAAGCAGCATCTGCAGGCTTAGTCAAAAAGGAATACTCTCTATTTTTCTCTGGAAAAAAAAAAAAAAAAACCAAAAAAAACCAAACCAACACTTCAACATCAAAGGATTTTAATAGTGTTTAAGTAATGCTTTTTTAAATGCGAAGATAGTTGTTTTCTCACTCATTTGTAACAAAACCTATTACATGTACGACAGTGCAATCCATCATAAAGGCAATGAAACATGTAAGGTGGGAGGAGGAACTCATGACATGTTTTTAATAGACATTTCTTCCCTTCCCCCTTCAAACTGAAGGTATCCATTATGACTTTTACTTAAAATGAGGAAAGGGGAGAGGGAGGGGAGTGTGCTCTGAATTCACTGGAGAAGAAGGAAGACTACTTTTGTTTTATTTCAGTAGCTCCAGGCTGCCTTTGAGTAACTGGGTATTACAATCCTGGTGCATCTCTAATTAATAAGATCAACTGCCCCTGAATTTTCTTTTACAAACTAATTTAGACATGTCAAGGCTGCAATTATTTTGAGAAAGATCTGACTCTGCTTATTCATCTTTTCTCTTACTCCCTGAGAAAACAAAACGGTCAGCTTAAATGCCCTTTGAAGTCTGTTTTAGGTACTTGGTTGAAAATTAAATACTGCCCTGCTGCTCTTAAAGTGGTCAAGGTTCCTATGCTTTCTTTTTTTTCCCCTCACCCCCACCCTGCAATTTGCAAAAGATAATGAACCCTGAGATTTGGGTTTTTTTCCAAAATGCAACCCAGCATTGCTGTGATCAGCTGAGCCACTGCCACCAGACATGATGTATGTCATGGTGGAGGTGACTGAACACTTTGGGCTCAGCCGTGCCCAGGGTGGGGTAAGTCTGACCCCATGAGGTGCCAAGCGTCCTCTGGCCACAAATGACTTCTCGACCTCATGCAATCAAGCTCTCCCTTAGTCCTAAACATCCCCTTAGGTTTATGGGAAGGGCTCTGAAAACTCATAAAGATCAAACCATTTATTGACGTGAGTGGTTTGCTTTTATTTCTTTGTAGAGCCTGGGCAGTGCTGGTTGTCAGTCCAGGCTTGGGTTATAAAAGTTACTGTATGTCAGGTGCCTCCCAAAATTCTATTGCGATGATCCCTGCTTGCTGGAAGCCTCCAGAAAGAAAGAAATGGGGAGGGGAAGAAGAATTTAGGTTCCCACTTGTTAAATGCAATTGGTCAAACTTTCATCTTCTGGCTGAGGCTGTGCAGCTGTAATAATCCCTTTGGGATGCTGAAACAACAGGCCTGGGCCCCACACTTGTGCCTTATAAGGGTGGAGTGAGGAGGCAGGGCAAGAGAAGGAAGAGGATTGGCTAGGAGAAAGGAAAGTTAGCCATGCCCGGGGGTTACAAGAAAACCTGGATCCTTCTTCAAAACAATCTGAGCTCCTTCACATGAGGAAAAGCTGCCTGGTTGTGGTTTTGTTTTGCTCAGACTGGGTTTCCTATTTAGGCAGTGCGACTCTGCAGTGCGCTTCCTACCACGACCTTCTTCCCAATCCCTCCCCTCCCAAATTCAAGCAGGATCAGCAAAAAGCCTGGCAGGAGGAATGCTAGCAGGCAGGCAATTCTCCAATGCCCCATCAAGCATCCTCCACCCTAACCCCTGTCTGGCATGGTTTATGACTTAGATTTTATTTTCTCTTGACAAATGAAGACTCTTCTGGAAAGTGATGTTATTTTCCAGAAGCTGACAGAGCCTGACCAAAGCATAGCAGGCTCTCGGCAGAGCTTTAACCACACCAGTTCATTTATTTAGAGGTCTCAAGCTAGCATTATATTCAAGATGCTCATAAATGCTGTCTGGCTGGAGCAACAGGATGGGAATTCCTAGCCCAGTCTTGTCTAGACCAGGTTTGTTAGGGAGAGAAAGCCACAAAGAGGGGACTGTGGGATTGCTCTGCATGGTGCTGCTGTCATGGGGGGACTCTAAGCACATCTGATGTACAACCTTGGAGTCAGATCTCCACTAAAGCTGCAGAAAATAACTGGAGAGCTGTCTTTCAGTGGGCTGTGAGAAGCTCATAACCTGAATTTGTGTGGACTGCTGGTAGTAAGATCTTAAAACCCACTAGATTTCATTTGGTTCCTTCAGACTTGGGTGATTCAAGGCTGCATTAGGGTGAAGAGCAAAGACGTAGCTGCAAGAAAAACATTTATTCTCTCTGAGCCCAAACTGGTGTTGCACCTGTGTCCAGCTCCATATAACACTGTCGTGCTTGGAGGGGTTCCAGGTTATCACAGACTCCCTAAAAAGAACTACAGAGGCCAAGATCTGTCCCGGGGACAAACTAGGCACCCCCAGATGTCCTAATTTTGTTCTGCAATCCCTTAATTCCTGCAAATGCTTTAAAACCAAGCAGCAAGGTCAATTTGCTCTCTTTTTTTCCCCTGCCTCTCCAACTCTCCAGAGGGACCTTTATCTGGTAACTATGTAGGAGTACCCTGTGGTGGGCTGAAGGCTGCTGCAGTGAATTTCATCATGGATGGGAGAAAACGAGGACTGGGGTTTCACTGGCTTTTGGCTTGTTTGGTAATTTTTATATACCCTGTATCTGCAAGATTCTATGATTCTACGATTAGGTGTTAAGGATTCATGTATGCCATATATTTTGGGCACACTTTTAAATAGAATCATAGAATAGTTTAGGTTGGAAGGGACCTCAAAGCTCATCCAGTTCCAACCTGCTGCCATAGGCAGGGACACCTCCCACTAGAACAGGTTGCTCAAGGCCTCATCCAAGCTGTCTTCTTTAAAGTCCTCAACTGCTCAGCAACCGCCATAGAAATAGGGAGTCACTAGAAGAAGGAGAGTTTCTGACCACATGTGTCTTTTAGACCTGTAGGAAGAAGCCCATGCTTTAGTGAGGGCTAGATCTTGAAACTACCTGAGCCACCATCCAGCCAAGTCTTGTAAACCCATGCTTGATTTTCCTTCAAGCAAAAAGGGAGTGTTCAAAGCCTTATGTAAAGGTCCCCATGAACATCACTGTTTTTACTGAAGTCAAGTACATCTCTCTTGAGCAGTGTTACTCCCTTGCTTGGAGGAGCAAGCTCTCCATACTTCTTACGTGTCTAAAAATAATACATAAGTAAATATACATTTCTGTGTTCCCATAATCTGTGTCTTTAGCTGTCATGTATATTATCTTTGTACGTCAGACCACACAAGTTATTTTTAAGTCCAAATTATCTTCTTTATCCCATTCCAAAAACAATAAACTAAGCTCATAAGGAGAAGTAATAGTAATGTCTAACCTCAGTATGAACATGGATATGACTCTGCCTGAATTCCCCTTCTGCCTAGCAGCCACTGTATAGCTCACTTCCTCTCACAGCTCACAGAACTTCCTTTAGATTGGGCTTTCTCTTCCAGTAGGAACCAGTGGGTGCTTGCACATGTTGTTCTACACTACCTTGTGCAAGGCTTTGTTCAGCTGCAAGTGTTTTTAATTGTCGAGACACTTTCCACCAATGCGGTCCAGCTAGGATCATGGCTGTGCCATGGAGGATGCAATGGATGTGTTGTTTCTGTTGCCAGCTCTCACCTCCTGGGCTGGTACTGGAAACCCCGAGCTGAGAGTTATGAGACAAAGATTTCTCTTTAAGAAACAAAAAAATTTCTATCCTGCCCAGCTGTGGGGGGAAAAAAAATTGAATTGCAACCCAGACACATGGCCTTGGAGGAAGCAAGCATCCAGTAAGAAAGCAGCAGGCTACATCATGTTCCCATCTTGTCCAAGAAAGGTGTGTTTTTAAAGCTGTATTTAGCAAATATCTACTACAGCATTGCTGTGAAATGCACACAGGACAAAAATAGCTGTGATCGTATTTCTTCCTGCTGGCCTTGTAGGTGAGGAGACATGGGAAGATTCTCCAGTGGGGTCGCAGCAGTGCAGTGTTTGTTGTCTTCTGCCTACTGTCATGTGCCCCGTAAAAGTCCTCCTCTCTATTGAAAGAAGTACTTGGCAGATTGGAACACATGCTGACACCAGTTGCTTTTCAAAGGCTCTGTAAATTCCAGCTCACTTTTCTATCCCATTTTCCATTCAGAGTCACAGCAAGGGGCATTTGGCAGACCATGAAATAAAACTGCACGTGCTGTAATCCTTTTCAGGGTGAGGCTCAAGCTCTCCCTCCCTCTTCTCCCTCTCTCCCCTCCCTTTCACTCCCAGTCTCTTTCTATACAAGTGTGACCAACTACTGGAGCACCTTGCTTGGATTAGACAAGGTCATGGAAAATGCTCGGAAAATCTAGGGCTTGTTATGAGCTCAGCAAGCTGCAATACTGACCTGATAGTTTTAATAGACCAGGGATTTAATTTTACCCTATGAGCCATCTTTTGCTTTCTGCCTCTCCTGTTTCTAGCCAAGGTCAACTCTTTGCAGGCTTAGGACATGTTGGCTACTTTACTTTATCAGCTGCAATAGGAAAATACACAGTGTCTAAATCACAGTATTTCACTGGCAAGCAGGCACAAAAGGCAGCTCTGTGATTTGTGCCTGAGCTCAGCCAGGTTTGTGGTAAATGTACTGAGCGCTTCAGTGCATTCCTGGATTAATTTGATATTCCCATTCTGGCACCAGAAGAGCCTACAGCTCCTCTTGAAAGATACACTGTGAGAGCAAAGAGCATGTTCCTTGGTTTCCGTGTCTGTCAGGTCCTGCTCTGCAGGGGCACCTTTGGGGTGCACTGGTGCAAAAGTGGTGCAGAGCAAGGCAGTGGAAGTGATCTTCAGGAAAATCAAAGAGATGGAAAGAGAGAGACTTGGTGCCAACAACGCATGAGCTTTAGGGACCAAACCCACTTATTTCAAATTGGCTTTGTTCAATTGACTTGGTTGGTTTCTCACTTAGACATAATTTCATGTGTTTCTAGATCCTTTAATTTTAGGCCTCTGAGAAAAACAAAACAAAACAAACAAACCTAAAAACCAACAACTTATCTGATTTCCCAGCATTTATTTTCCACTGCAAGGTGACAGTTCTGCCCATCTTGTGCGTCAGTCTGCTCTCCTCTCCCCTCCTCTCCTGCCTGCCAATTGCTCCTATTCCCCTTCTCAGATCAAGCATGGGGCAAATGGGTACCAGAGACACCAGACAAGCAGCAGTAGCAGGGATAGAGAGAAGGGGTGGGAGAGGGGGGTGAGCTTCCCCATGTGATACTAGAGAGGTGTTACCTTGGGTCATCCCATCTGAGCCATCTCCTGCAATGTTAATGACTTAGCATACCCAAGAATGAAGTCACTGTTATGCAGGGTGGTGGAAAAGGTCCTTGCCCCAGAGAACTGACATCAGGAGGCAAGAGGTGGCCACAGGCTCGCTGATGGGTAGAAATAATCCATGGAAAAAGCATCTCCCAGGGCATGTACTACCAGGACAGCTGGGAGGTGAAGGCATAGATCAAAATGCAGAAATGCCTATGATGAAAGGGAAGGCTCAGGAGAGAAGGATGAGTTAATTACCTTAATACCAACCAAGTTGTGTTAGAAGGGGCACTTTTATTTTCGGTAAGTAGCTTTCCAGTGTATGAGCCTGGCAAGAGTTTGTAACCCTATTTCTCTGTATTGAATTAAAAAATCCATTCTCAATTTGCTTTCGGCAACTTGGAGAGAATTCATATCCAGATGCAAACTTCACAGCTTGGCCCATTCCTTTCTGCCTCTCTCTCCATGTATTTAGTTTCTAATTTGTACCTCTCAGATGGAGGGAAAAGTTATTCTGTAAACATAGGCTAGTTTCAGCTGTCCTCCTGTAGAACAGTCTTCAGAAACATATTTGTACATACTTGTTTTGGCTTAGAAACTTATAGAAATAAATTAGCAAGCATGAAGGCATTACTGAAAATAAACCACATTTCTCCACATACCTCTAAACCAGTCTCCTTGTACTCAGGAGAGGTATAGTTCTTATCTGCCCTGATTTTTAACACAGTGATGGTAGAGAAGCACAGCAGCAACAGTGATGACCCCCAAGGTGTGTTTACTTAATGCCTTTGGAGATGCTGTGAATCCATGCCTACTAAAATCTCCTGTAATTCCAAAGAGCTGTGTGGAAAGGGGAAGTGAAAATGCTGATCTCAGCAAACGTGGTACAAATTTGAGCAAAGGATCAAAGATTCTGGTTTTATGGAAGCCAGCTCATCAATCCTTATCTTTCATGAAGCAAACTTCCTTTTTTTTTTTTTTTTTTTTTCCCCTAGTCATTGTTTAAAATGTGAAGTATAAAATAAAGGCTTTCTCACCAGCCAGAGCATGATTTCCAACAGCACATGGAGATTTTCTTGCCATGGTCTTTTTTTTTAACAACAAGTAAGTATCTGAACATATCATTTTACCAGATAAAAGAACAAAGTAGTAATACCATAGGAAATCAGCCTGGGTAGTTAGCTAATGAGCTGTTCAAGAACTACGGGAATCAAATCCAGTTCTGTGCTGGTATTTACTGTCAATTGGCCTACTCCAGATCTTAATGATCTCCTGAGACCGTGGCCTGACCCAAAATGTTGTTGCAACTTGGCCCACCCCAGTGTAATAAACTATAAAGCTTTCACATGGTGCCCCTCATTCTGTAATTAGAAACGTCCTAAGACCAGTGTTAAGCACTGTGCTTGAAATCAGGCTGAGCAAAGGCTCATTTACAAGGGATTCACGGTCAAGGTGCTGAGTGAATTGCTGGTTGAAGAGGCAGGCCACAAAAAAAAAAAAAAAAAAAAAAAGAAAGGAATTAAAAGAAACCTTTCTAAGCTCCCTTTGGGAAAAATGCAGCAGCTTCCCCTTTGCATAATCGACAGCTGCAGGAGCAAAAGTATCACTTATCTGTTTTCCTAACAAGTGGAAAATATATACTGTATGCAGCATGGAAATGGGGAAGATACAGAGGGTTATAAAGGCACTCTAGGTAGAAAACCTTTATAAACGGCTAGTCAAACAGTAGTTTTCAGGCAAAGAAACAGCAAAATAAGAGATTGTCGCAGAAGTGCCAAAATACGTTTTTAAAATTGAGTAGTGATGAGTTCTTGTGAGTGTACACCATGAATTTCTGTTGCGTTTCAGCAATGGCATACCTTACTCCACAAGTAATTAGACTAGATAAATACCCGCAGTGAGGAACACATCACTGACACTTGCAGCTGGGGAAGTCTTTTGTAAAAAAAAAAAAAAAGAAAAAAAAAAAAAAAAAAAAAAAAAAAGGACCAGGTTTTGCAAGGTGGAGACAGCTTTAAGAATTTTCATAGTTAACCCAATCACTACTTCTATTTCTGAGTAGACTATCAACACCCTGCAGTTTTGTAGAAGACCTTGACACACTTCACTTTCCATTGGTGAGATCAACATCAGTTAGTGATGCCTGCAGCTTTTTCAACCCCAGGCAGGCAAGCCAAGTCTGTACATTTTTGTCAGACTTAAGTGTTATGTTTTGTTTCCAAAAGGCACTGGTTCTAAGGATAGTAAATCCTGACAATCTAGCAGATCAGGAACAGATCTCTTTGTGTATCTTTTTATACCTTATAAAGACAAATAAGGATCTTGCAGATGGATTTTATAATTCCATTAGGCCACTCCTGGCAGCAAGGGAGCAGGTGCAGGCATGGCACTGCCTTGCATTTGGTGGCATGGACCTCCAGGGCAGGCTTGCCAGAAGGAAGGAGGAAGCAATTGGAAGGGAAAAGGCATTGGTTTAAGCCTTTACCATCGTGGTCCTCAGCAAAGTGAGTGACTTGATGCAGAGCAGGGCTGCTACACCTTTCCAACATTCTGCCACTCAGCTTCAGGAGCAGGAAAGAAAGCCTCTGCCAGCCTGGTTGTGCATCGTTTGTCAAGCTGTGGTGTCCACCATTTTTCTTTTGAAACCCCACCAGCAGGCTTGGCCACAACAGTGATGTGGAAAACTTGGAAACTTCAGAGACATTGTTCTCATCATCCTGGGAAGCGGAGCCCATAGGCTGCTGTTAGGAGCAGTTATCAAAAATGGAAGATAAAACAAGCATGTGATGGTATTCATGTAAATCTCAGATGACTATATGAGGAAAAAACCTGGAGCTAATACATTAGTATATTTTTTTCCTTACTAGCCAAAAAAGTTATAGTTTGACTAACAATAAAATCATCACATGAAAGGTTTAGGTGTGCAGCAGACATACATCAGCTCTCGAACCCAGTAATCTCTTTTGTTCTTGCTGTCCATCTCTGTCACCCTGACATTGGTAGAATGAGTTTGATCTCACAGAAATGTAATCAGAAACCTTTCATAAATTTCCTGAGTTTTTTTTCTGGGGCCTCTTGGTGACAGTTTTCTGGGAAGACTCTTTCCCAAAAGAGCTCATAAACTGATACCAAGGTGAGCTGCTGGTTTCCCATTACAGGATTCTCTCTTGCAGAAATGTTTAAATCTACTTTTGATGAGATTTGACCACTCCATCTGGAACTGGTATCTTTTATGTCTTCTACTTGCATATGTGATAGTTCTGTGAATAATTTTAGAATTCATATCTATCAGATTAGTAACTGACCAGGATAGTGCTAATCCACTTTTAATTTGAATGACAGAATTAAAAAAATGTCTAAGTACAATTTATACCCTTGTCTAAATACAATTTATCCCTTGTCCTCTGGGTTTGGTCCCTTTCTTTCATTCAGAGTGGTATCAGAGGCTAAGAAGGTCACTGACAGTACAGCTCTCATCTATTGGATGGCACTGAGTTGGCACACAGAGATGTCAAACTTTAGCTGACTGAAAAGAGAGCAGATACAGTGATGGAGAATGAATGAACACATTGAAATAAGCCCAAGTCAGTCTGCAGTTGGCATCTCTCTGAAGCAGCCACCCTCAGGAATTTGCTTGCAGCTCTATCCATATAACCCACTGAGAAGTCTACAAACTCAGTGGTCTTTTCACAGGGAAACAACTTCAGGTGTCTTATTTTGGGATCACAGGAAACTCAGCACAGATGGAGGATAGCCATAGAAGGGGAGCATGTGGTTCCTGCCCTCTCTGTATTGCCTCCTTCTCCACCAGCTACTTGAAAACAGCAGTGTGTGTCTGCAAGTGTAACTGTGTGCCACCCTTCTCGGGTAGAAATAGTTTGTAGAAATACTGTGTAAGAGAAGTACTGTGTTATTCCATGGCTTTGAATTAGGTTCTTCATCACCAAGAAGGTCAGATACGTCCCCAGCTCGCAGACCCGAATAATAAGGTGGAAAGAAAAAGGGATTTGGGGTTACATGATGCATAGTTTTAATAGATGTTTACACTGGCTGTAAATGTGCAAGCGTGTGTTTGTTTAGAGTTACCAGGATATGAATCAAAGAAATAAAAATAGCAGTGCATTAAAGCTTGGAGAACCTCTTGGGAAGAAGCAAATTAATATTTTCAAATGTAAATATTTTGATCCAACCTATTAGTCATGTTCTTGTGCTGCTGTGTGAGAGATCACCTCTTGCCTTCTGCAGGAACAGCACATTGCACTTAATCTACGAGTACATTGTCTGGCTGATTAAGTGCTATTTTCCAGGTGACAAGTATTTGTACTTTTCATAAGACACATGTATCTCCAAATTTGCCAGTAGCAAGCACTGTTGGTGTGTGGCACTGCCCTTAGTCAGTCAGTGAAGTCGCAGTTCTGGGTCTTTTAATACCTTCACTACTGTAAGAAAGTCCTGGAGACATTGAGAATACTTCTTGAGTAAATTGCTGCGTTTCCTCTTCCCTTTCTCTCTACTCCTTGTAGTTCCCATGGACTTAATTGGCTCAGACTTTTAGGCAAAATTTTAATAGATGGTTAAAAGATATCGAGACTTTACAGGCACAAAAAGCATATTAGAAATTGTTTGAAAAAATCCTGCTGTTCCAAGGTGCCAACACAGTAATCTGTTAAATTTTGAGGCATTCTACTGTCTTATAACAGTTTTAAAATTCTTGTATCTTAGGAAGATATTTAGAAATATAAAACTAATACTTCAATAAGGCCAAGTGCCAGGTCCTGCTCTTGGGTTGTAACAACCCCATGCAACACTCTACATTTGGGGTAGAGTGGCTGGAAAGTTGCCTGGCACAAAAGGACCTGGGCACGCTTGTCAACAGCCAGATGAACATGAGCCAGCAGTGTGCCCAGCTGGCCAAGAAGGCTAACAGCATCCTGGCCTGGATCAGCAATAGTGTGGCCAGCAGGATTATGCCCATGTACTTTGTACTGGTGATGCTGCATCAGCATCACAAACATTGTGGCCAGTTTTAGGCTCCTTACTACAAGGACATTGAGCTGCTGAAACATGTCTGAAGAAAGGCAACAAAGCTGGTAAGGGGTCTAGAGCACAGAGGGGTCTTATGAGGAGTGGCTGAGGAACCAGGGTTGTTTATCTCAGGGAAAAGAAAGCTGAAGGGAGACCTTGCTCTCTACAACTACCTGAAAGGAAGCTGTAGTGAAGCAGAGGTCGGTCTGTTCTCCCAAGCAACAAGTGACAGGACAAGAGAAAACATCTTGAAGTGGCACCAGGGGAGGTTTAGGTTGGAAATTAGGAAAAAAAAATATATTTACAGAAAGGATTGCCAAGCCCTGAAACAGCCTGCCCAGGAAGCAATGGACTCATCATCCCTGGAGGTACTTAAAAGACATGTAGATGTCATGCTTAGTGACATGGTTTAGTGGTAGATTTGGGAGTGCTAAGCTAGTGGTTGGACTTGCTGATCCTGAAAGCCTCTTCCAACCAGAATGATTGTATGATTCTATGACCAGTGCCTGCACTAGGCTCCTTATCTCTCTGGCAGCAGTTCAGGCTCTGGATGATGCCCCCTTGTAAGACATGTTGCTTTGGCAGTGTGCAATGGCAAGAGCTAAAAGTGCCTATAATAATTAGCCTAATAATGAACACTACAGCTTAAGCTTAAAACCTGCTGCTGTAAAAGAGGCATTTCTGGGGTGTGGTGGACCCAATTGTTGGAATTTCCTTTTTCCATTGGTCTGAAAAAAAAAGTACAAGCCCATGATACGAAGCCTGTCTGCTTTTTCTATTCCTGCCTTACAGAGGAGCTATTGTGAGGAGTGTAAAGAGTTTTCTTCCAAGGAAGTCGTCTAAGGAGGTTTATAATGCTTGTAGATTTAAATTTTTTATATGTCCCCAGATAGGCTGTAAAGAATGCATTTTATAAATGTCTAATGCTAGAACAAATAATGGAATCAGGAACAACAACAAAAAAAAAACCATTGCATGCCGCAGCTGCGTCCTTTGCCAACCTTTGTCTTGAGTGACCCATTCAAGGAGAAATGAAGCAAAGACTACTTTGCCTGGGCTCATTTCCAGTCATTGGGCATTTTAGCTATATTTAGGCTAACCCCCTTTCTGAAAGTTTTAATTCTTACAGAATTTATAGACAAAGAAACAGCAGTAAGAAAGAGAATAATGCAGCAGCTATATTTGGCAACAAGAGTGCTACCAAAAATTTTGCCTATTTAATGTCTTTGAGCTCTTGCTGATTTTTTTTTTTTCTTTGTCTTTCTTTGGTGCCCAGAAAGAAAATTGGGGTAAAAAAAGGGGGGAAAAATTATGGAGAACTCCCCACATTTCTTTATTTATTGAGCATCTTGCTGTCGTATAAAAGACATTTTATTTCCATTGTTTACTTCTGACGGGCTGTTAGTTGCCTGAGTAACAGTGGACTGGCTCTGCCTCTTTTTATCCCTATTTCACTCTTTCTCAAAGATGCACAAAAATACTTAGCTTACTTGGTGCAAGCTTAGTTTTTAGCTAGGAGGTTAATGAACTGTACAACATAAGAACCGGTATTGAAAATGAGATTGGAGATTCACGTGGGACAAAAGATGAGGCTGTTGGAGGTCAAGCCACATCGCACGAGGAGATGAGGGAGAAAAGTTTCAAAACTGGGTTAATATAGATCATTACTGAGCAGTGCTGGAAATCAAGTGTGTCACTTAGCTCCAGCCACTATATCAAATCACATGAATTTTATCACAACTCTAAAGCTCCTTCCCGTATTGCCTCCCTGTCTTATATTGTCCCCCAAAGACTTTGCCTGCCTTCGTGGTGACATGCCACTTTCCCATGGCAGTTGTAAGTCAAAGGAAATCACGTCACAGCGACACCAGCACAATTAAATCATAAATAAAGGCCACGACATGTAATTTCTATAAGCTACTATGAAACAGATAGAAAGGCATACAGTGTGCATTAGGTTCTTATTTAAAGGGGTTTTATTAAAAGCTCATTTTAAATCAAAGCAGATTACCCATGTTTACTACCTTGCCTTTCTAATCCCAGGTTTTAGCAAACCCTGCTCTATTATATAAACCCTGCTCTATTATATAAATAGGAATACTGAGATATTAAATGTGACTTTTTCGTGGTCAAAGAGCAGGGAGCATGGGAATGTTTCAGATCCCGAGCTCCTCAGCTCTTCCATCCTCTCCATTGAATTGACCTGCCTCCATAATTCCTTATTTAGCTAGATGGTAGAGGAGCTCTGGGCAATCATTTACTAAATCTACAGTCCTATCAATTCTGTTCCCACCAGGGCTCTTACTTCAGCTCTTGCAAGAATGCTTCCTGTCCATCGTCTTCCCAAAAGTACCTGGGCTAATTGCAGGGTTTACTGTATCTGAAACAGATTCTATTAAAATTAGGCATGAAAAAGAGTTTTTCAGTTACTGGCATAAATTTGGGGAGCCTGGTGGCAGCCAAACCACATGTGATGCCCAGCTCAGTAAAGAGCAGCACTTTACAGAAAAGAGGCGGGGGGGAAACTCACAAAACTGTTCCCCTGTGGAATTAGGAGTCTGCATGGGACATCAGATGGTCACAAGTTCACAGGAAATGGCCTGAGCTTTATTTATTGCTATGTAAAGAGTGTAGGATAATCCCATGCCAAATGCCACTTTTTCCTACCCCATTTTGAACAGGAGCTATGCTGCATTACCCTCATTTGTGAAGGGATGCCTCTGAAGGACCTACTACATTTGTACCATAGCACAGGCTTAGGGCACCCTGCAAATGCTTATGGCATGATTGGAGAGAGATAACCACTGTAGACAAATGGAAGTTTGGGCTCTAAACTTACTGTTTTGAAGCTTATCTTTGTTTCCTATTCTATCTTCTTATCTTTTCGAGAGTATCTAATTTCTGAGACAAGTGTTACTACATTTGTAACTCTATCTCTGGGTAGTGAATGTTAAGAAATCAACCAGGTCAATGCTGTCACACAAGTAAAGAAAAAAGCCACCCATCCAGGGGTGACCTGGAGGTGCAATTCCTAGCTGGCAGATGCCCAGAGGAATTGAGAGTCTGAGTCCACGGAGACTTAGCAACAGGATAAGTGGGGACATAGCGAGCAGCAGCCTGAAGCATGTTGTGTGTTAGCAACACTGACAACCAGCACGGGAATTCAGTATGTATTGGCTCCTGTCCTGCAAGGGCTTGGGCCTGCACTTAAGGGTAATAAAGCTCACAAAAGACTTTGTGAAAGAGAGGCATTTTTTTTTCGCCCAGAAACAGGCTTTGCTGCACAAATTTTTGTGCCTCAGAATATCAAGCAGCAGCAAAATTAAACGGAATCGTATTAATAAGCACAGATAATCCCATCATCCAGGACCAGGCTGATGGCAAAGCAGCTCTGAACACATGCAGCTGGGTGAAATTTTCCTGCAATTAACTGAATTTGATTAAAATTCTCTTCTAGCGGCTGGAGGAAAAGAAAGAGACAAAAAGACTGCAAGTGACTTTCTTGCTAAACTGGAGCTTTGAGCAATAGCAGTGGATGTGGGAAGCTGAGTTCCTCACTGCATTAGGTAAGTGTTGCTCTGAACACAGGACTGCAAGTGCAGGAACCCAGTTTCTCATGACCTTTCTCCTTGTCCTCACCTCCTCCTTTCCTGAAACAGAAGACCAACATTTTGACTCCCAAATGGCAGTTCTGATGCCGTTACATTTCCACTATAAAGTTGAAATGTTTTTATTTTTTGTTCCCAGGAAGGGTGAAAACCAATTTCAGGGCCACAAAATCTACTGGGAAATGGAGCTGTCAGTCTCCAGCCAGCTTTCGATTATGATCTGTTAATTCAGATAGGGGCACATGGTCACAATATCATCCTTGTTCATCCTTACACGAGCCTCTGTTCTACTCAAAAACACTGAATCTTGATTAAAATCACTTGCTGCCAGGTCCTGAAAATTTCTTAAGTAAAGCAATTGCTTTTATCATCTTGCTGAAATGGTGTGTGATGCAGGCAGGCTCATGTGGGTGCTAAATATGGCACAGCTTTTCTTTGATACATCCCAAACTAGTCTTTTAGTAGGTGTCTCCTCTTCAATGATACAGATTTGGCTTGGTTTGGGCTTCATTTCTCATCTGTATCACCAAAATACATTACCTGTTGAAAATGTTCATTTTATACCAGTGACCTGAGTCCTCTCTATTGACACATTGAATTTAAAAAAAAAAAANNNTTAAATTAAAAAAAAAAAAAAAAAAAAAAAGGACAGAGCAAAAGGATGTCCCATAAAAACCCCCACCATATTCCAGCCACAACGTACAGCTCAGCCTTTTCAAAACCCACTAAAGCTCTCAATGCCTTGCACAGTTATCCATCATGGACAACATCAGTGCTGTAGCAGCAGTGAGAGCTGACAACACCCACTGGATTACCTGGATTTGTTTCTCCTTTCTTTGTCTGTTTGCTTTAATTGCTGTACAGCAGCACCCTGTTCATTACAGAAGATAACCATTATCCGTTCTTCACAGCCAGAGATTTGCAGTGCATGGATTTAAAGAGAAATCCAGGCTACGCTGAAATCCACAGATGAACTCCCTGGCCTGACCTCGGCAGGGCTTGGGTCTCACCTAGAATGACTCATGTGATTCATCACACAGGAAGGCTGTGGCGTATTATGGGATTAAAAACCGGTTTGGGGAGAAGAATCTGTTCAAAACATTTCTCTTTTCTGAAAAAAAAAAAAAAAAAAGGGTATACTTTGTAGAAATAAAAATATTTTTGCTCTCATCTTAGTTTTGATGGTAATTTGTCAGCATATGAGGAGGAAGTTCTTCACCATGAGAGTGGTGAAACCCTGGAACAGGTTGCCCTGGAAGGTGGTTGGGACCACATCCCTGGAGGTGTTTAAGGCCAGGCTGGATGAGGCTCTGGCCAGCCTAATCTAGGGTAGGGTGTTCCTGCTCATGGCAGGGGATTTTATACTAGATGATCCAACCCTGACTGATTCTATGATTCTAAGTTAGAACAAAGTGGGCATTTTGTTACATTTTGCAATGGGATTGTTTAAGTCTCTTAAATCAGGTTCTCTGAAATCAATGGCACATTGCTATTGTGAGGAACACCTGAACTCCTCCTGTTTTCCTAAGAGAACCTAAGGACAATCAAGCTGAAAAGGTCAGAACAAAAATATGCTACCTTAGCTTTGAACATTAAATACTCCATTACAGCCCAAATTGAATCACAGAATCACAGAACCTGAGATGTTGAAAGGGATCTCCAGAGATCATCGAGTCCAACCCCCCCTGCCAATGCAGGATCCCCTAGGGTAGTTTGCACAGGAATGCATCCAAACAGAACTTGAAAGCCTCCAGAGAATGAGACTCTACAACCTCTCTGGGCAGTTGCTGAGGTCAACCTCTAGAGCTGAACCATCCCCATGACAGATCGGCAGAGTGGCAGAATCCTTTTTTCCCCAGAGCAGATTACGTAGGGCAAGGACAGCAACTAATCACAAAATCTGGGTTTAAGTTGTACCAGGGGAGGTTTAAGATTGGATATTAGGAAAAATTCCTTTACTGAAAGAGTGAAGAGGCATTGGAACTGGCTGCCCAGGGTGGTGGTGGAGTTGCAAAACCTGCAGGATTTCAGGAAGTGTGTAGGTGTGGCACTTAATGGCCACAGTAATTGGGTTACAGTTGGGCTTGATGATCTTAAAGGTGTTCTACCAACCTTAATGATTCTATGAACATATTACAAGTGCCTTAAATGGTGTGGAAAACAAACCAGGTCTTGTACAGTGCTGGTGATTCTGTACAACTGGCAGTGCAAAGAGACAAATTTCATTTGTCTCTGACCCATGGTGGCTCTTACTGTCAGTCCTTTGTCAGTCTTGCTAGGTTTGAAGCAGCACATAGTACCTTCTAGGACCCTGATGCTTATCCTACACTGCTTTTCTGCCATCTCCTCTTTAGTTACAGTAGTTTCTGAATCTGGGAAGATCTCCAGCCAAGAAAAGGGTTTAGTAGGATAGTAAGGGATGAATTTAAGAGGAGACAATCAAAAGGGAGGAAGCCTGCATTAGCAAGGGGCTGGCAGGAGCAGAACTCTGTGCCCAAAATAAATAATGCCACCTGAAAAGAAAGTTTAAAATACCAAATACCAAGGGAAATTGGAACTGAAAAGAAAGGGAAGGGCTGCAGTTGGCAGTTCTGCCAAATGGCTGTGGTGCAAGTTGCATGGTTGGTAGTGCTGCAAGGCCAGCAAGGATCTTTGCCCAGAACACGATGATCTCCACCCCATGCAGCCTTAAGTTGGTAACCACACAACATGGAAACTGGGCTACAGCTGCCAGGACTCAAATTATGCGGAGTTTGGTATAATTTTTCTTATACAGATAGGAAATGCATATTTTCTAGGCAGAATAATCTAAACAAACAATGTTAAATCATGTCATGCTTCAAGTGCCAAAGGTCCATCAGGACGAAAATACTTTTAGATATATCAAGAATCAGGATAGTAAAGAATGCAAGGAAATAATAATCAGGCATAAATCCTTGCTCTTTCTCTATCATTTCTAAATGGGAAGGGCAAATTTGACCCTGGCCTCAGCCTATGAAGTTGAGATTAAATAAGTTATTACATGAATCTGGATAATATATTTTTCAGACTTTCCTACTAATGTGGCAAGTTTTTGTTTGCTTATTGGTTTGTTTGTTTTCTTTTTTTTTTTTTTTAATGTAGCCAGCACTGGAAATGTTATTATGTCTGAGAGCAGAATCACACAGGTCAAAGTTAAGACAATGAAAGCCACACTTTGACCAAGCCAATGAGATTGAAAGCACGGAGATGCATATTAGTGCAGTACAGGACTTTTTGGCTTGTTTTTGGCAAGTTTTTGTTTGCTTGTTGGTTTGTTTGTTTTCTTTTTTTTTTTTTTTTTTTTAATGTAGCCAGCACTGGAAATTTTATATGTCTGAGAACAGAATCACACAGGTCAAAGTTAAGATATTGAATGCCACACTTTGACCAAGCTAATGAGATTAAAAGTAAGGAGATGCATATTAGTGCAGTACACAAGTTTTGACTTGGATATCCCTGTCAGTCCTTTGCATCTAGCAAGTCTGAATTTCATCTCTCTGAGTGTTAAGGGTAAACATGAAATGTTGTGGACAGCCACAAAAGCCTTTTCACATAGGCTTAATTACCAAGCCCAGAAAGAAGGTTTGGCTCTGAAAAGAAAGTAATGAACAACACCTTAGTGAAGACAGGTCGTTCCATAGCTGAGAAGAAGCATGCACAAAACCTTATAGGAAGAATATTAGCATAATGGATGTTATTATTTTTGTATCATGCATTTAGATTGGTACTGAAGAAAATGCTCAAACAACTTTAGGTCGTTTGCAATGAGGAAAGCACTTACGTGCATTATGTAACTTTATGCAGGTATTTAAAACATCTCAGGTCTCTAGAGCATTTACTGGATCAAACTCAGTGTTTATTAGTAAATTGTATGAAAAGCCACTTTCATATGTACACAGCTTGAATCCTCCAAAACCAAATGTGAGCTAGAAATATTTCCATGGCTCTTGGGTTTAATCGCAAGAGAGAGAGAAAGAAAGAACAGTTGGAAAGAGAATAAAAACAGTTCCCTGTAGCATATTATTAGCTTTTGAGCCCAGCAAAGGAGATTATGAACAAAAAGTAGAGAGGGATAGTCTGGTGTACCTATTACAATGAGAAATGAAAATTCTCAATATGAAAGAGAAAAATGTGGATTTTTGAAACCTTTGTCTTGGGAAGCTTTAGTTGGTTATCCAGTTAGCTATCTGAAAAATGTCTGAAATCAGGCTTCTCTCCCAGTTTTGATGTGCCTTTGTGCAGCTTGAAGGAATACTTGGAGCGTAGCAGTAGCATTTACAATAATAAAGGACCACTAAGCCTGGCACTTCAGAAACTCAGATTCCCCTCCCTCTTGAGCACTTCTCCATCTAGTGTATCTACAAGTGCTATTCATAATGGAAGTCAAGACATTGCTGCATACTCCTTGATTTCGATCTTTGCAGCTTCCACTTCCATTTCCAAGGGAAAACATTCATGTAAAATGATGCCCTTTGACAGATGCGGGGCATGATTCTCCTACATTCCTTGATTCAGCAGAACAATACCTCTTAAGGTGTTATTCTAGAGAATATGTTCTTCTATATCAACACTGATAAGCCTGCAGAAAAATAGAGACTTGAGAATACAGGGAGCTTCCTTCTGCATCTGCAGCAGGGCAGAGGCACAGCCACCTTGCTGAAACCCCAGGCCTTACTTGCATTGCCATTCCCCTTCCAACCTTGGTTCTGCCTTGCCTAATTACTGTGTGAGCTCTTCAGAGCAATCTCTGCCACCGTATGCCTGGCACTGAGGAGCTCTGATGTGGGTTAGGGCCCTGGGGCGCTAAATGCAGTGGAAGTCATTAATAGGTCAAGAAAAATATGTTGAAGCATGTGGGGCAGATGGAGAATGAGCAAAACCCTGAGAATTCCCAAACCTTATTGGCCTGAGCTCCAAGCTGTTCTTTGAAATTTAAGAACTTGGCTTAACTCTTTGATATTGATGCTTTTTCCTGAACAAGGATCGATGGCTTTAGCCCACCCTTCTGCCTCTCTCTTCTCTTCCCCTCTCTCCTTACTCATTGGCAAATCGACTAGACTGGATAGGGTTTTGGCTTGCAGGGCAGTCTCACCTCCATCAAAGGAACTGGGATGTCTCCACTGTGACATTTTGGTCCACCATCCCTTAGGATAACAGTGGAGGAAGCATGTGATTTTGTCAATGAAGCATTTGCTTCACCGTAATGTCAATGATTCCTATATTGAATGCAACCCTTAAAAAACAAACAAACAAACAAGAACACACACACACACATCCCAAAAAAACCCAACCAAACAAAACCCAAAACCAACCAAACAACTCAAAACACAACAAACAAAAATCAAACAAAACTGGTGAGGGGGCTGGAGCCCAGCCCTACCAGGAGCAGCTGAGGGATCTGGTATTGTTCAGCCTGGAGAAGAGGAGGCTCAGGGGGGACCTTATTGCTCTCTACAACTACCTGAAAGGAGGTTGTAGCCAGGTGGGGTTGGTCTCTTCTCCCAAGCAGCCAGTGACAGAAAAAGAGGACACAGGCTCAAGCTGCACCAAGGCAAGTTTAGGCTGGACGTTAGGAAGAAGTTCTTCACAGAAAGAGTGATTGGCGTTGGAATGGGCTGCCTGGGGAGGTGGTGGAGTCACCTGGAGAAGGCTGGATGAGGCACTTCATGCAGTGGTTTAGTTAATTAGAATGGTTAGGACTTGACAATCTCAGAAGGCTTTTCCAACCTGGAAAATTAATTCTGTGACTCTGTGAAAACAAACAAGCAAACAACCCAACAAAACAAAACCACCCCAAAACCAGTCAGCAAACAAAACCCCCTGTAGCTGAAACTTTTAAAATCCAGACAGAGGCTTCTTTAACCTAGGTGATAGCAGGGATGGGGAAGGTGCTGCATTGCAATGACTGATGTGCTGCATAAGCAGATGCTGGTATCCATGAGGGAACTAATGTTCCCTTATTCCCCCATCCCTCCCCTGCCAACTAATCTCTGCCTGCCCTCTAATTTCCTGGCAACTGTTCTAATGTGCAGGCTAATAATATTAGCAGCAATCCTGGGAGACGTCAGTGTGCAGGCTAGCTGTGGGGTGATAGGGTTCAAAGGAGGTTTATTTAGGGGAGATGTGGCATCAGGATGTGGAGAGCTCTTCAGACACCCTTCGTCCAGGTGGCGTTAGCAAGGATAAGCACCCAGATATTTCCATGAAGAACTGGGGTGCCACCTCTAATTGAAGTTCAACCAATACACTGTCCCCTTGATAATTCTCCTCTATTCTCCCTTAAACTATCTCTTTTGTTGTTGTTTCCCACTATAACTTAATGAAAACACATTTGAAAGTAAAATGATGGATTTCTCAGGGACTTTGACCCTTAGGGGCAGCCATGGAAATACTGCAGAAGCAGGCTTCTGTTAATTAGAGCAGAGAGAATGATCCACAGGAAATAATTTATTCAATTAACTTAGCCTCTCTTTCTTTTGCAAATTATCTACAAAAAGTTTACCATTTTATTGTGTTTAGCTGCTAAGGTAGCAAATTGTTTCTCTGCATGTAGCTGACCTTCACACTGTTTTTAAAGTGAGCTCTGGATTTTAGCTTTTCAGTGGACAGAGGTACTGGGGTTGGTGTCCTTCCCTGATTAAAGAGCTTGCTTTTAATATGTGCCTGGAAAAACTGATAGTGCTGCAAACGTAGAGGTGACCTTCCATGAATACTATTAACCATGGTATAGGAATAGCTCTGCCAAAGAACCCATTTGCTAGAACCATGATCTGGAAGTCTGACCAGAGCTTCCCTGCCTGTGTGGTGTATCTTCGTGAGTCTTCCTTTCTGGAGTTCTTAGGAAACTTTGAAATTTTTTTATTTATTTTTTTTTTCCTTCTTTGGCAGACATGTGCAGAGCCCTTTGTCTGAGTGTATCTCCATGGTGAGGTAACTTCTCCAGAATATCAATTGTCTGATCAAAGCAGCCATGAAGAACAGTTGTTAAAGTCAAAGACAGAAAATTCTGAAGCCTACTTGCTGAAGTCCTTGTCAGCAAGATGGATATTTATTCACCAAGAAGCATTTGTGATGCTCAAAGGGTTTCACAATAAAGATTACAGAATACTTCAAGCAGCGCAAAATTCTAAATCACACCTGTAAAGCCCCTGCACCACCAAGCAGCAGACAGCCTCACTCCTTAGCCTTGCAGCATTTCCCTGTCTCAGATTTCCAGAGAATCACAGGATGGCAGGATTTGAAAGGGGACTTCTGGGGATCATCTAGTCCAACTCCCCTGCAAAAGCAGGTTCACCTAGAGCAGATTGTCTAGGATCATGTCCAAGCAGGTTTGGAGTCTCTCCAGAGAAAGCAACTCCACAACTTCTCTAGGCGACTTGCTCAGTCACCTAAGTTTACTCTAAGTAAAGTTTTTCCTTATATTCAGGTGGAACTTCCTGTGTTCTTTCTTGTGCTCATTGCTCCTTCTCCTTTCACTGTGTACCACTGAAAAGAATCTGGCCCCATTCTTTTGACACCTGCCCTTTAGATATTTATAAGATCCCCTACCCTAAATTAAATTTACAGAAATCTTGTGCATGGGCAACCAAATTCGTAGAACTGTCTGGATTTAGGGCAGGGTCACTGTCTCCAGAGGACTTCTGCTGCCCTGAGGAGGGATGCCACAGCATGACCAACACTTGGCTTTTCTTGAGACGCACCCAAGCATTTGGGTTGCAACTGCCATCGTGGTAACATTAGTTTTGGTAACAGCTTTTCTGCCTCCATCATCAAAAAGCACTTTTAAAGTGCAACAATGCTGAGTGAAAACAAATGCGCGGCAGCATTCCTGTAACAGGTGCATCATATTTCAGTAATAGGCTTGTGGGACGTTTATTCACTTGCCAAACTCATTTATCAGGCATTGGATTTGAAGGATTTCTCAACAGGATATCTACAGAGATTAGTGAGCTAGGCAAATGTGCTTTGAACAAATGCATCCTTTCATCGTGCAGGCATTTGGATACCTCCAGCATCGACGTGCTCGCTGCTGGAACGGCTCAGCTGGTGATTGCATTAACCATTTTTCCAGTGGTCATATGTATCTACCCCTTTAGATCCTACAAGGACAAAGTTTGTGTAGTGGTTCGAGCCACATAATATTCCCCTCTCTCAGAATCATGAATTCATGGTTATTACAGGATTAAGGCTGTGGGGGATTACCACCCAGGACAGGAGACCCTTGGGCCCTCTCTCACTTTTCTGGGTCTTGGGGGATGGGTGCATTCTCTGCTTCTTACAGGATCTGGATGGTATTCCTTTCCCTTTTCTTTCTGTTATGTATATATTGGTGTAATCTCATATCTTTGTAGTGCAGGAGTAAAATATTCTGTGTAGATCAACTGAAAACTCTCCCTCTTGCCTTCCCCCTACCCTTTCTTATCTCTTGGTAGGAAGGGAGGGAGGAGGCAGGAGGGAGAAGGGGAAAGCGGGGGAGTTTTTACTCTCACACTAAAACCATTACAGTTTGCCCTGCAACCTGTTTGTCAAGAGGCATCTGTCCCATGTGCAGTTTCAGCTAGAACAGCATTGCCCAAAGCAATCTTGCTTGCCTGTGAAGAGCTTCTGTATCAAAAAGCCAAAACGTTTTCAGCACAGGTTGACAATACTTTGGTTTGGAAAACAATTATTAAAGACAAATTGCTGTGAATATGTAATAATATTTTATCTCAATATATTTTAGAATAACATACTCCTCATTTTCATTGTATTGTCCTTTAGAAGTTTTGGGGTGTAAAAAAAAATTTTGTTCTTCAGGTTGGAAGTAAAATGAAGCTTACTTTTAGCAGAATAAGTTTGTCTCAGGTCACAGAAGCATTCTGTTTGGAAAAGACCCACAGAATCACCGAGTCCAACCAATAACCCTACTCTCCAAGGTTCACCCTAAACCCCAAGCACCACAGGCTTCAAATGACTTTTAAACACATCCAGGGCTAGTGACTCAACTACCGCCCCGGGGCAGTCCATTCCAATGCCTGACCTCTCTTTTTGTGAACTTTTTTATCTCGTATCTAGTCTAAACCTACCTAGTGGCAGCTTGAGGCCATTCCCTCTTGTTGTATCACTATTCACAAAGTCTTGTAATGACAGGACAAGGGGGAATGGGTTTAAACTAGAAAAGGGAAGATGTAAACTGGATGTTAGGAAGAAGTTCATTACAGTGTGAGGGTGGTGAGACACTGGAACGGGTTGCCCAGGGAGGTTGTGGCTGCTCCCTCCCTGGAGGTGTTCAAGGCCAGGCTGGATGAGGCCTTGAGTGACCTGTTCTAGTGGGAGGTGTCCCTGCCTATGGCGGGGGGTTGGAACTGGATGATCTTTGAGGTCTCTTCCAACCTAGACCATTCTATGATTCTATCTGCCTGTGAGAAGAGACCATTTGATTTGAACCGTTTTCCCCTGGAAATCTTCCTTGGGAAAAAGTCTGAAAGGATTGTCATTTTGATAGAGGACAGAAATTGATACTGAATTAAGAGGAATTTCCATGGTTTGAAAAGTTTAGAAGTTCCATTTTAAGATAGCAATGTATCAGGCAACAGATGTATCAGGACTCATGTCTTAATAGTAGGTTAATGGAGAAATGGAAATTGTTTTGTTAGTCTCATTCCAATACTTAAATGGCTCATTCTTTTGGTCTTAAACACTGAAGTGACTAATCATGGGAAAACTAATCACTTGACCAGGTATCTCTTGATAAATGAAGTCTTTGGGTTTTTTTTTTCAGAGGATAATCTGCCTGGTTTATGAAAATGAGGCTCTATCTGAGATACCCAAAGACAACCATCGGCCTTCAATTGATTTAATGAAAATGTGGATCACCACACATAAGGTACTGAGCTCCTATCTCGTATGATTTAAATGTTTTTCCTGTGCCTTGAGCTATAGAAGTACAAACAAAATGGAGAATTTAAGGGTTAGCAGATGGCTTTTTCAACCTGCTGTTTGTTTTTTGAGATCTTTTTTGGAGCATTTTAAATGGTAAAGAACTGAAAGACCATTCAGTAAATTAATTTTTGTCGTACACCAGGGCTTGCCTGTCTTATGAAATCATATCTTGCCAAGTCTTCAGTGTGAAGGAAATTGAGGCCATGGAAACACCACAAAAGCAGAAATGGTTAAGTTGAATTACACAGATCCAGTTGATGCGAGGAGAGAGAGATCAGCAGCCAGAGTGACCTGAGCAGCTCGGTCTTATCTATGGGTTTTTGCTTTTTATGGTCTCAGTAAACCTATGAGTGAAGGAGATATCATCAACATTTTCCTTTCTCAGCCTATAGTCTAATTTCTGATTAAAATCCTCCAGTTAGCCTCAAACCAGCACAGCCAGCATGAGCAGGCTCCTTTGGATGGCTCTGGAGTGGAAATGTCTGTGTGCAGGAGCCCTTCAGCAGCAAGGAGAGGAAAAGCAGAATGCACTGCTGCTTTCTATCAGGGAAATTTTAAAAGCAACTTGCTGGCTTACANCCATTAAAGTCTGAGCGGGAGGAAGAGCTGGGGAGTGGAGGAGGAGCAAAGGAATGGCTGACTGCTGGCTTATGTCTGAGCTGAGGGATGCTTTCTGTTTAGGACAGTTAACCTACACAAAATGTTCTGGCTTCTTGCCCGTATCAGCCACATCCTGCTGCTCCTGCCTTTTGTGCCGGATCCCTGAGATGGTGACTGCCACTCTGGCAGAAGGAGAGACAAAAAAGAAAAATAGAAAAGATGGGGAAAAACCAACCAAGCTACCAAATCCAATGCCACAACTCAGTGATGGGCTTGCTGACATGCCCAGGCTGAGCTGCAGTAGTTTTCAGGAGTGAGCACCAGTGGAAAGGTAGTGAGACAGCTGTGTGCTTTTCCAAAATGAATCCAGGGCAGGCTGAAGGCTGAAGAAAGTCAGCAGAGCTCCACAGAAGCTGTTTTGAATGTATGACATTTAATAGGGAACCTGAACTTAAAGGAAAAACTCTACTTTGAGAGTGACAAAGCACTGGAACAGGCTGCCCAGAGAGATTGTGGATCTCCATTTCTAGAGACCTTCAAAATATGTATGGATAAATTCCTGTGCAATCGAATCCAGGCATACCTACATTAGCAGGGGGTTGGATTAGATGATTTCCAGAGGTCCCTTCCAGCCCCTACCGCTCTATCACTCTCTGTGAAATACATTCTAGCCATGAGCAAAACAAGACTAGGGATGGGACTTTTTTTTTCTTTTTCCCTGTTAAATCTGGTGGAAACCAATTGATTTCTAGAAAAGAAAAAAATCATAGTCAGAAATGCTTTGATAACAGCTTTGTATATGCACACAGACTTCATTATACAAGGGATATTACGACAATCACTTTGCCACAACTGTCCCAAATCTTGAGTCAAATCTCCCAGTTTCCTTAGGCCAGGACTTTTGCCCCTTTCTTTCCAAACTTCATCCTTTGGGGAACACTGTTAGCTCCCACAAATAGGAAGCTCTGTCTCTGAATCACTCTGGAAAAACTCCACCCCCCACTTTGTATGTGGGAGTTGACAGACTCTTGTCATTATCCAATGTACAAAAAATCTTTTATTATTAGCAACACAACTGCTGTTCCCAAGTCATGCAGCATACATCACAGACTTCTCCAGCACCAGTGAACTGTCTGGACATTGTCAGCACACAGCAAAAATGTCCTTCTTTGGCCACAAATGTCTTCTCAGCTTCCACGGCTTGAGTTCCAACCTGGTGGCTCAAGGAAGCACAGAGGAGGGACTGCCTGTGCCCCAGAAACGCTGGGGAAGGAGCAGAGGACCATAGCTGCTTTTTGAAGCACAGGGGCAGTTGCAGCTGATCTGACAATGAGCCTTAAGTAGCCAAGAGGCTGCTGCAAAGCTCACCTTAATAGCCGAAAGCTGTATAGGGCTTCACTTCAAGACCTGGCTGCTGATCTCATAGCTTGTGCTCAAATTGTGTTTTCAAACTGTTCTCCAAAATCACTTAACCTACTTCAAAAAATATTTTAAATGCAACTTGAGATTTGCCAGTAGCATGAGTTCTGAGGAAAAACACCAAATATAGCAAGATCTGGGTCAGAAGAACACATTGTTTCAGGATATTTGAACGTGGAGGATGATCTCGAAGGTCATTTGAATGAAAGGACTCGAGATGGGGAGGTTTGAAGATCATTTATTTTATGTAGACTTATCACAGAAAAAGGAACACGTCTTGGGACCCTTAATGGGATTTTTAAATTTGCAAAAGCCATAAACCCAGAAGACCATTGGAAGCAAATAGACAAACACTTGGTTTAAAGTATACATTAGGGAAGTACAGAACCACAGCTGCTCTTACTGCAACCATCACCCAAGGTATGGTCTTCCCTTGAATCAGCCTGTCGTGCAAGGATCACACCAGATGTCTTGTGAAAACCTTCTCCTGTGCTGGCAGGCACCACTCCAGCAGCCTGCCTGAGATTCTGAAGGGCAAGAGAGAGACCGTGGACAGGGGATTTCAGCAAACACCTTCCAGGTGGTAGGAAGATTTCATCTGCTCCAAATGGATGGCAGGGCTGCTTGAGAAAGCTGTGTATTTATCTAACGTATCCTCAGAGAATTGTAAGTGACACTGCTGTACCTCGGTGGAAAGGCAGCAGATGAAAAAGCAAATAGAAAAGCCCAGGGAGTGGTTTTGTGAAAGCCTCAGCCCTTTCTGCTCTCTTGCTGCAGATCAAGTGGTATCTCGCTGGGGATGAAATGCATGTCTGATCATCTGGCATGCAGATGTATCTGTACTTCCTCAGGTGACAGTTTTACACCTAGCATTATATGGGACACAAAAGTGGGAAAAAAAACCAAAACCCAAACCAACTACTTTTTCTGCTTTTTGCCAATTTTTTGGGCTTTAGGTGCAAGGAATCATGAAAGGTCTTGTTTTCAGGGTTCTGTTTTCTTCCTGCTTCTAAACTGTGAACTGTATTATCTGTGTTAATTTTGTTGATCAGCTGCCTCTGGTGGAAAATGTCTTGCAGGCATCTACAGTAAAGGTCCTTCAGGTTTTACCTGACTGTTTTAGCCTTTGAACAAAGCCTCCTTTCCTTCATATTTGTTAATAAAAGTATTCCACAAAGCCCAGGTTCACATTGTGGAGGCACCAGTAATATTCTTGAGAAGGTCCCATATTTCCTTTGGTCTCCTCATGCATAGCAAAAGGCAGAGGAAACGTTTGCAAGGCAAATGCTTTCTGATAGGCCTGCCCCAAACTCACCACTTACAAGCCATTTGTATGGAGATGACACTACATTTACCATCCTAGAGCTGCATCCAACTTCGGGCTTCTGCCAGCAGAAGATATGGGATACCAGATGGCAGAAATCCTAGCCGAGCACCAAGAGGTTTAAACTGCTCTTTTTGCTAGGCATTTAAATGGTCCATATGCTGGAAGTATAATGCTCAGCTGCACCCTGGCTGTCTAGCCCAGTCTCCACTGCCTTGACTAAAGGGGATGAGCAATTAGCTCACGGCAACTAGGGGCTGCTCTCCTCCCTCGCATCCTGACAACAGACTGTGCTACAGTCGTACACATGCTGAAGTGTCTGATTGTGCATCCGGAGGAGGAGGATGGTGCCTGCATTTATAGTCTGGCTGTCAAACTTAGGGGAGTGCTGTGACAGAGGCTTTACAGAAAAGCAAAGAGTGAGAGTGGTCATGGTGTCTGTTCTCATTTTCTCAGCTATCTGCTTCTGGGGCCAGCTAGTGAAACCCTGAGCTAAGGGATTAATGGATTTCAAGAGAAGCACAAAATGCTGCTCTCTGGGGGATTTGAGACACCCGACCCTGGAAATTAGAGGCTGCAAATCCTCACCCAGAAAGTTGCCTTGCAGCAAGCTGCACAGTGCCTGTAGCTGAAGGTCCTGTAACCTCTGGTTGCACGCTACTTGCCACAGGGCATTTAGGACAGCCCCAGTCTTTCATCTTCTAGGTGATTTCATCTGATTGCTGGAAAGAGCTTGCTTCTTTTCTGAGCAGATCCCCCACTCCAAGCACCCTTCATAAGTAAAAAAGAAAAAAAAGCCAAAAGTTGCTGTCATTCTGGCTGGCTGAGGCTGTGCCTGCTCCAAGGCAGCAATGCCCTTTTTTTGTGTGTGAAAAGGTGACTGAGCACAGTGCTTCAAATGAAAAAGTGCCCAGTCTGATGCAGAAATGTTATCCCTTCTCCTGATTTATAGCCTCCTCTCTGATTCACCCAGTGTCTCCTTGCCTTTTGTGCTGGAGTTGAGCTCCAGATGGATGGCTCAGAGAGCTTCACTGAACTAACCCTGAAGAAAATTCCTTTCCTGGTCAGCTCATTCTGAATTACTTGTCTGCTTAAAATGTACTCTTGCTGTTCTGGCTCACTGCCTCTAGATTTTATTATATAACATTTGTCTAATTTAAAATACATTCTCTGTTCACTGGCCCAGTTGCCTGCTTTACCCCAGATCTGGTTATGTTCTGGTTCGTTATTCACTTTTTCTCTCTCCAGTTCTGGCACTACCCACATATGTTGGTATCTCGCACCTGACATATTTATGTAAATAATTTGCATACATTCAATGCATTAGAACATAGGGAGGTCAGAGTTTTTTAAACTCTTGCAAGGTTCCTGTAAATATAAGATGCCATTTGCTTCTTGCTTGTTCTTTTCATATGGGAGATTGTATTTTGATATTTGTGAGGAGACTTTTATTAGCAGAATACCTTGAAACGGATATTTTAATCATGCATGTAATTTTTTTTTTAAATTATTGTGACTATGATTATTTAGTGTGCAGGTTACCTTTGACACTTTTTTGCCCGGAGTGTCTCAGATTAAAAAAAAAAAAAAAAAAAAGCAGTACCTGCTTTAGTATTCTCCCTATATCTGAATTATTGATTCTTCTAAAGACAGGTTTTGTGTGTATTATAGAATCATAGGTGGATGGTGGTTTTGTGTGTATTATAGAATCATGGGTGAATGGGACCACAAGGATCATCCAGTTCCAACCTCCCTGCCATGCCCAGGAACACCCTACCCTAGATCAGGCTCGACACACCCTCCTCCAGCCTGGCCTTAAACACCTCCAGAGAAGTGGCCCCAACCACCCCTCTGGGCAACCCATTCCAGGGTCGCACCACTCTCATGCTGATGAACTTCCTCCTCACATCCAGTCTGAATCTCCCCACCTTTCCCCCTAGTCCTGTCACTACCCAATAGCCTAAAAAAATCCCTCCCCAGCTTTCTTTAATGTTGTTACTATTGGGAATAGACAACAAGCATTTCCCAGTGCATGCAACCCTTTCCAGCTGTTTCTCTCAGCCCTGTAGCAGACCTAGATAACTTCTAGGGTCTGCAATCCTGCGATAGAAGCCCAGAGTTTCCTGGAGGGAGACAATGCTTGAAGTACTGCTGTTACAGTGAGCATTAAATCAAACTTCTGAAAGGTTTCAGGCTTGTGAAGACAGTGCTCAAAGTGTTCCATAATGAACATTTTGGGCTAGGTCCTTCAGAGATTATGAATTCCTCACCTCCTCATGTGGGGCAACTGAAGTGCAGCTTGAGCCTGACCGAAGCCTCATGCTGCGTAGATATCACCATATGAAACCCTTGTCACAAACCCACTGCAGGAGCACACTGGAATATATGATACCCTAATGGCATCACATACCCCAGTAGGGGCACATTGCTGGAAGGAACAAATACTCTCTACCCAAATAAGGAGGTTCTTTGCTGCCAGAAAGTCACTTAGACACTGATATATGGCTACAGATTAGAGTTGTCTATAGACTGCTTTTAAGCTCTGCCTGAGAACCTCTGCCCTGTATGCAGCTGGCTCTTCTGGAATCGTCTGGGTGCCCCTCACCTGTGGGCCCCCTTGTTTCAGAGGTAAGAAGGCATGGTTCACAGTTTCAGTCCAGGCTCACAAACTCTCCAGCTCCCCCCAGGGCAGTTCATTGCAATTGTAAAACTTTGAACTGCAGGTGGTTCAACTCCTCATAGTATGAACTTACTGCCAGTGTTTCACTGGGCTCCAGGGCAAGTTGTACGCTTGACAAAAAATATTTACTTTCCCAGATGTTCGTAGGCAATCCTTAACAGCAGGTGGGAATCCCTTTTCCCAGATAGGGTGTCTTGCATCTCAGTAAGCAGAGTCCATTTTCACAGGATGAGTAAATATAGGGGTTGCCACGGAAAAGAGGCATCACACAGTGGGGAAGCTGAAAAACTTCCTCACATACAGTGTGCACTGAGGTGGTATCTCCATGACTTGTGGTATTGTACATTGACTAATTATGTCTCTGAAGTGAAGAAGTGTCATCGTTCTCACCAGGTACATGAGCTCATTTGATGGAGGACAGATGGGAAATACATAAGAAAGCTAGGAAATTATCTAGATTTTATGAGTTCTGAACTAAGAAGAGCTAGATAGGTAGTTAAAAAGTATTATGGATTAGGGCATAAGTCACCAGACTAGCAGACTGAAGTGTGTTTCATCAGGGATTTATTGCATTTACTCATTCTCAGCTTACACTGGTGAAATAAAAATGTCAATGGTTGATAAAGAAATTAAACTGATCCAATATCTATTAATGTTTTATACTCCTCAGGTGGCACCAGTCACAAAATAGCCCCTGAGTAATACATGCTCTACACATCAACAGTAAATTTCAGTATTTGTCATTACATGTGCTTTGATACTGAAGCTACCCAGGCACAGAAAAACACAAGGAGCAAGTAATGTTTGCAGACAGCCAGAAGGCTAGAGACACTGTGCTAACTACAAAAACAACCCCCCAGAAACAAAAAAACAAAACACTCTTCTTATTAGTAAGACAGAATAATTAGGAATAAAATAAGCGTTAAAATGAGAAAATTAGAAAGTATAAAGTCTTGTAAGTGAAATGCTGAATGTAAAACTAAATGAATTTTAAAGTAAAGCAAAACCCCAAAAGATTTTTTCAGGAGAACTTTGCCAAGAACGTAACAATGATAGTGGCAGCAGAATCAGCAGTAACAAATGCAACCACCTTTATACAGCAAAAGAGTCCAGGAAACCAGCAGATGATCAAGAAGCAAAAGAAATATTCAGGAGAGGAAAGACAAATTAATCATTGGTCTCCCTATTCAAAGCCTTGCACCAGAGCCAATGCTGACGAGCTTGAGGAGCTATCTAAAACAGATCTAAGAATGGGAGAGGCTGCCAGACAAATCACAAGAACAAGACCGAGGTCGCTGAAGGGAATTCAGATATGAAATTATTCAACAGCCAGTTGTGGTATGCAACCTATAATTACGCACACACACACGTCCCCCTGAATAACGCAGAGCGGCAAACGTGTCACCAGCCCTTAGAAATGACTGCAGGCATCAGCGGGAACTACAGAGCAGTACACCTCCACCAAAGACCAGTCAAACTTGGAGAAACAGTTCTCAGACACAAAAATAACTTACATGTTGCTGGGGTGCGGGGGGTGGAAACCACACAGACTTGGTAGTCTTACCTTTAAAACATATCGGAGAGACTTGGATGAGCTAACAACTACCTGAATAAATGAGGTCAGGCTGATTACGTAACTTATACTTCACAGAGCTTTTGACAAGGTCTCTCACAACAACATTTTAAGGAAAGGAGCCTCCTGTGAAGCCCCCAGGGGAAGAGCCAGGTGAGGGAGGGGAGTTAGCAGGCAGCAGAGTTGTTGTTCTTGCTCTCGCTGGGTGTGTTCTGTGTGCTTTCCAGCAAAGCCGCTGAATCGCGAGGAGACACATTCTGCAGGAAAGGTAAAATTACTCGGGATAGTAAAACAAGAAACTGTATTTGAGGGAGAATATCAAAGAAGTCTCCGCATTTAGGAGTGATATGGAGCAGGCAAACAGGGAATGACAATTCGTTTTTGCTGTCAGTACGTGCCATGAGAGTACCCAATGAAAACTGAAGCTGCAAGACTGAATTTTTTTTTTTTTTAATTATTCATTCCAAGTTGTGGTCTCCACTGCCACTGAACATTACATATGTCTGTCCTAGTTCTGAGCCCATAAGCTGCCCTGGGCGAAGGGGCAGAAAAGGAATTTTACCACTGCCCAGAGGAGTGAAATGTAAAATGCTCCACACCGCATTGGAACTTCAAATGAAAATTCTGTTTACAAAGACATGCTGAAGGCATTCAGGTAAAAGGGATGCGTTCACAAACCAGGCTCAGTTTTCCACCTGGATCTGCCAGGCCAGAAACCTTCCAGAGTCTTCCAAACACCTCTCCCCGACCAGCCTCAGTGGGCCCAGGAGCAGGCCCAACTGCCCCCCAGCTACACTAAACGCAGGCCTACCAGGCCTTAACGCCCTCCGCACAGGCCTCAACAGGCCCAGCCAGAAATCAGCTTCCAGCCAAGGCCAGGGAAAGACCTTTCTACCCCTGCAAATCAAAAGGTAACTGCCTGTGTGTTGGGAGCAGAGAGATGGGAGAGAGCTGGAGTTGGCTGTGCGCTCCCTTAAATAGAGAGATTCAAGAACACGGAATAGAGTAACAGAAAACTGATAGAGTGACAAAACAGGGAATAGAGTGACAGAAAAGGGAATAGAGTGACAAAACAGGGAACAGAGTGACAGAAGAGGGAATAGAGTGACAGAAGAGGGAATAGAGTGACAGAACAGGGAATAGAGTAACAGAACAGGGAATAGAGTGACAGAACAGGGAATAGAGTGACAAAACAGGGAATAGAGTGACAGAACAGGGAATAGAGTGACAGAACAGGGAATAGAGTAACAGAACAGGGAATAGAGTGACAGAACATGGAATAGAGTGACAGAACAGAGAATAGAGTGACAGAACAGGGAATAAAGTAACAGAACACGGAAGAGAGTGACAGAACAGGGAATAGAATGACAGAACAGGGAATAGAGTGACAGAACAGGGAATAGAGTGACAGAACAGGGAATAGAGTAACAGAACAGGGAAGAGAGTGACAGAACAGGGAATAGAGTAACAGAACATGGAAGAGAGTAACAGAACACGGAAGAGAGTAAGGGATTGCAGTGTCCTGTGCCTCCCTCTGGCACAGGCTGCCCAGCCCCTGGGGCTGTCTAGTCTATGCAGGGCTAAGACCCTCCAGAGTAATGCCAATTAGACTCTTCATTTCCCTTAGCTTACAGCAACGTCAGCTAAAACCAGATTCAAAAAGAGATGAGGCAGGCCAGGGCCACTAAAAGCTGAGAGACACTGGGCTGAAGGAGTTTCAGATGGGACAGGCTATGGCAGTTCCCATACCCTGTGGGAAGAAGTCCTGTCGTTGATGGTACGAAATGGTACTTCTCGTATTAAAGTATCCTTGTATTGGAAATGTGTCCTTAGATGGTGAAGGGAGCTGTCAGAGTTTTGGTCTTGGCACAGTTGGTCATTAAAACTGAGGGAAAAAAACCAACCCAAAACTATATTGCTCTCAGAAATCAAAACACTTTGCAAAGGAGGATTTCTTTCAGCAGACTCATGGAAAAAAAAAAAAAAAAAAAAAAACAGGGGAAAAGATGCTGATGGTGCAGTGTTGGAACGTCCCAGACTATTACTTATTTTAAAGCAACTTCCTGCATTGATTTTTTTTTTACTTTGTACCTTTTGTCAGCTTTTTTCACTGCAACATAATATTAACTGTAAAAACTCAATCAGAACAGAATGTTTCCGTTTCCGCTACAACAAAACCTCTCAATTAGCCTGAAATATGTTGAGACACCTTTTTCCCCAGTTCTTCTTAGCTGAGGATTTCAGACTTGGGGGTTTCATTGCAATTCAGGATAAAGTTAACTTCTGAAACCTGAAAGACCTTTAAGACCCAGGATTCCTTTAAAACTTAGTCAAAGTCATTCTGTTTTCTTTCTCTTTCAGTTTGCTTAGCTAAAAAGTGATAATAATATGGCAGATCTATCTTTGCAAATCCCTTTCAGACTGAGCACCAAAGGATCACAGAATTCTGTGTCTCATGATAACATGGTGCAGTCTCATGCACCATCCCACTGCCACTGCTTGTGTTTTTTTTCTTTTTCCCCTGGTCATTTGCTCACAAAGCTCAAGACCACAGTGTGTGGCATATTTCTTCTGTGAGAACTGACCGTGGTGTTTTTTGGGGCTTTTTAAATCCCCTTTCTTTTTGTTTTGTTTTGTTGCTGTTGTTGTTGCTTTCAAGCAGTGTTTTTTATTTGCCTTTTTTTATGTGCAAACTTGGATTTGTTCCCCTCTGGTACGGGGGGACAAGCGACCTGATCTACGTGAACCTAGATGGATATTCAGACCAGATGTTAGGAAGAAGTTCTTCAGCATGAGGGTGGTGAGAGCCTGGAAGGGGTTGCCCAGGGAGGTGGTGGAAACCCCTTCCCTGGAGGTCTTTAAGGCCAGGCTGAATGAGGCTCTGAGCAACCTGATCTAGTGTGAGGTGTCCTTGCCCATGGCAGGGGGGTTGGAACTAGATGATTCTTGAGGTCCCTTCCAGCCCTGACAATTTTATGAATCTATAACCTTCTCTGACAGAGGGTTGGACTAGATGATCTCCAGAGGCCCCCTCCAACCCCTACCATTCTGAGGTTCTGTGTTACTTTCCTCAGGGCTCTTGGATTTTCCCTTGTCTGAGATCTGGTTTTTAGGGGCTTATTAATCGGAGCAAGCAACCTCCTGAGAGCCTAAGCAGCGCTGAATCAGCTTTGGTGGGATGATAGAAAGAAGTTCACAGTGCTGCTGTTTGTGCTATAAATACAATAATAAATGGAAGGCCTCATTCACTACACTATGCACATTACGTCCTCAGACCGGGGACTCAAGCAGGCTTTGTGCTGTACATCAGCCATCTGCAGCAGAGGGAATGTCTTCCCTGTTTTGTTCCCAGGATGGAGACATCGGGATTGCTATGAGATAGCGTGAGGCAGGAAGAGTTCTCTGGGTCCTGGAATGCCAATAAGCACTTCAAACATCTTTCTTGGCTCGTGGAGTCTCCGCATCCAGCACCCTGGAGCGTGATTCCTTTTTATAAAAAGAAAGCCTGTGCTATTTTTCATACCAGTCACATGCTGTTCTAAATGGCTTAAAAGTTTCAAGGACTCCAAATGCTGAAAAACAGCTGTATGCTGATGCGAGCAGCATGTGTAAGGATGATTTAAATCTAGTTTTTTATCCTTTTTAACTCCCAGTGGCTTTTATGTTTTCCATAAATGGCTGAGAAAAGTTCTTGGCTGGAAAGAACCATAAAAAACATGTAGTAAGTTCTTTGTAGTCTCACCATGAGCAACTCATCAGATTTTTGTTTGTTTGTTTTCAGAATTTTGTTTGTTTTCTGGGGTTTTCTTTGATTTCTTTGACATGCCTTGGATTTCTGATGAGTGTCTTGCTCCTGACTGCTCTCTAATCCACACTGATAAACTGTCCTTTATGCTTTGCTTTCAAGGTTAGAAAGAACAGAACATCCACTGCCTGGGTTGGACAAGGGCAAGGACCACTCACGTCCTACAGAAATGTGAGTCTTCCCAAAAATCCCTCCTGTAGAATAATGTTTCTCAGCAGGCCAGACAGCACGTGAGGCAAGCAGGATTCCTTAGCAAGGTCTTAAGAGATTGCAAGATGAAGTTTTGGGGTTTGACTGTGCCCTCTTGCTAACTTGAGAAAGTGTTCTGTGGCACCCAGCCCAGTAGAAGTGCTGACAGATGATTCCAGGTCCTCCTGAACAGATCATAGATCGTAGTTCTGGTATTCACATCACATCTCCAGGGTCAGATTTCGTGATAATTTGACTCAAACTAATATCTACATAAGGGGATTTTGCAAATTTATAATTTCCAAAGGGCACATCTGCTAATATTCTATTATCATTTCTGAACTCCATTTCTTTCATTAAGGAGCTAATTTTGTTCCCAAGAGGATCATTAGCTTTTACCCACTTTGATTAATTTAATTCATGTTACCAATAGCTACCTAAGGCTTTATGAACTGGATGGCAACTTTGAGCTTTTGCGTTAAGACAGTCTCTCACCATGAGGAATCTTGTCACCTCTAATTGCATTTAGAGGAATTTAAATTCACTTCCTTTGACATTTTTTTTTCCAGATCTATGCTGAGTAAAGTGCATGTGACACTCTTCACAGTGTTCCCATTCTGCCTTCGTAAAACAACATTAAGTGTGGAGGGTTCTTTGTCCAGGATTATCCCAAAATCATTCTCAAGAGACTTGATCCCAAGAGGTATGGGATTTTCTCAGCTTCCACTAAGCCACAGGGCAGAACTATAGATTTTCTCTTCCTCATATCTGCTGCAACAGGGTTTAGCCTTGGGCTTTTTTCCTCCACAGGTTTCCACAGAGTTCTTACCTCTAACTTTACATCTACCTTGGGACATTATTGCACAGGGGGGAGAGAGGAAGTGGTGAAGGGAATTACCTTTCACCCATCCTGAAGTCCAACAGCAAAGAAGGAAAGTGTGCTTGGTGTATGGCACTTGGGGCAACAGTCACACTTTTACAGAAGTAGGAATAGATGCTGTTAGTGAATGGGTCAAACAGGACTTCCTGGACATCACTGGTGGCTACCAGTCTCTCTGTAGCCCCTACCAAGCAAGCACTTTCTCCATTGTCACGTTTAAGCTCCAGGCACTGGCTATGGCCATAAATATATCCACTATCAGCAGTTTCTTCTCAGATCCTGATATTTGATAGCAAAGTGTACGTGAATGCTCCTTCATTCCTCATTGTTCAGATTTGCAAAGGCTGCAGTGTGGTTCAGTTTTAATTTCTGTTGACTGCCTGTGGGGATTCGTCCTGGCTGGATGAAAAATAACCCTCCTCAGGCCTAACATGCCACATGGTATGTTCCTAATTGCCTTGTTATTTTTGGATGCATAGCTTCAGCCATGGGGATTGTAGCCGATCCTTCCATTCTGTGATATTATCATTAAAATTAGTGGGTTGTGATCACAGGTAAAACTATGTGGTACAGGAAACAGGCTTTCCAAGCCCCCTACAGTGGAAACTATTAATGGCAGAAACACAGCAAATGCTTTGCATGGGCAAAGTGCCATTCTCCAAATGGCACATCCTTGGAGACCACATGGTTGCTATTTAGATGCCTCAAACAGTCACCAAATCTATCAGGAACTGTGGGGACTATAAATAGTAGGTGCTGGGACTGGCGTGGCAGCACTGGAGATGAGCAATAGTGCTGAAAAGCCTCTGGGATAAAGACAGAGTTGTAAGAAAGTAGGTCTGGATGCAGAGTTTGGCCCATACCATTGAAGCTAGGTAGTTACAACCACTACTATGTGAATTCCCTCACTGTGTCCATATTTTGCACAAGCAGGAGGCAGCCTGCAAAGCCTCACCTGGGCACATGGTGATTGTAAGCTGGAGACAGCACTGAGTAAGAGTGCAGAGAAGACCTCGTTCTGAAACAGCTGGCTGCCCTGTACATGAAGCACAAAGACAGTAAACTCTTTATCTCAGCAGCCCACAAATCTTTGTTGACCATCTCTGTACATGTCTCCATAAGAACATTTTATCTAATGGCCTTTTTTTTTTTTTTTTAAATTTCCCTTCATTTTCCAACATAACCCCCCAGTGAATCATTAATGTAACAAGATAAAGATCTCTAGCTAAGGAATTATTCTTATTATAAAGTTCCCAAGTTCTGGTAGCAAACCTCTCCAGGGTATATATTAAACCAAAAAGGTCCCACACAATCATTTAAATCTACAAAATTCAATTCATTTCTGACTCCCTCCAGGCACTTGTTTTATAGTGATCTAATAAAGGGGAGTTGTGGCTGTTAAATGATAAAGTCTCCAAAGGGGACGTGGGAAGTCTGCACACTAGTCCCCAACATTTGCTGCGAAGCTTTATTCCTCCCTTTTGAAAAGAGAAACGTGTCAAAGTCTAGCAAAATGAATAGATTATTATTCTGTGTTTAAAGTAAAGCAAAGTCTACAAAATTTCCATACATAAATGTAGTGCTTGAGGATATAGGTTACGAAAAGATTAAGCCCTTAATTGTTCCTGAAATTATCTATGTCTTCACCAGATCATTCAGAATGAAGATGGAGCAGATGCATGTCTGCTCTGCTTCCTTGCTTGTGCAGGAATGTTGCCCATGATGCTTCTTTTTCTGCTACTTCCTCCATTCTAGTCCTAAATTACCTGTGAAATTACCATTGGTACAATTTTGTCGTGTGATAATGCACACAGATTCCCTGGCAGACAGTATCTGATGGTGGCTGGTGGGTTTTTTTACTCCTTGTCTTGAAAATAGAGAGGCAGGGATAATAAAACACTAGCTTTCCTGATTGCATCAAAAACATAACTGCAGGTATATCAGTATGAGAGTGGTGAGACCCTGGAACGGGTTGCCCAGGGGAGTGGTTGGGGCCACTTCCCTGGAGGTGTTTAAGGCCAGGCAGGATGAGGCTGTGGGCATGGCAGGGGGTTTGAAACTAGATGATCCTTGTGGTTCCTTCCAACCCTGACTGATTCTATGATCATCCACTAAACAGCACTGAAGAGACACCAGAGGGTGGTTTTTATTTTTTGGTTTTGGGTGGTTTTTTGGGTTTTGGGGTTTTTTTTGTGGTTGGAAAATATATTTACATGAAGTGTTGTGTTAGAAAAATGATGTTAAACAGAAATTTCCACCTAACAGACAGGACTAGGACAAGCTTGATACTAGCACACCTACTTACAGCTCACCTGAGAAACCCCAGGGTTCACCACAGGATTTGCAGTATCCTTCTTTGCCCATCCTGAGAGATTATTTATCTGTATTTAACTGTATCACAGCTGCTATGTTTTGCAGCACCCTGTATTTTCCTTGGACAAAGATGAGGTACAAAAGAAAAAAGAGAAGCTTCCTTCCAAGATGCAAAAAGTAGCCTTTCTGAGGTAGATCCACAGAGACTGAGGTAGATCCACAAAGACTGAGGTAGATCCACAGAGAGCAGCAGAGCACCAGTTTTATTCCCAAGGAAGCCAGTTCTGTTTGTTCTCCAGTGCCCACACCTTAATGCATTAAGTGTTTTCTTGGACTTGCCACTGGGACTGAATGTTTTTTGTTTTTTTTTCCACCAAAGCTAGGCTTTGTGAGAAGTTTAGAGAAATCAATATGTGAGGCTTGTCTAAGGTTACATGTTTGCTAATGTTTTATTGATTACCCTATTGGTTGTAAATTATGTAACTTAATAAAGCTGGGGACACTTTCTAATAAAGGCAAAGAGTTTATTCCATTAGCTGGCAACAGGGGGCAAAGAAACTTAATAATATAGCTCACTCTAAGACCAGAGCCCAAAACCTAACAAATCCAGTTCATCATGGAAGTGGCTGTGAGGCTGCAGACACAGGGCTGTGTCCTCATGCTATTTGGCAGTACTGACTGAGTCTAAAAGAGAGCGAAGACCACTTTCTGAAGCCGTGATGTGGCCACAAAAACCGGGCTAAGAACAGTGAAGTGGCCCAAAAGGACAAGCAGGGGTGTTCTGAAGCCTGGAGCACTCTGCACATGGTTGAGATGGCATGTGTGCCATCACAGCCTTCTGGCTCATGTTTGTGTTGTCAGCTGAGACCTCTTTTCAACGTTGATTTCCCCCAAAACTGCTCCCCACATCTCCTAGGAGATGAACCTGTTTTCTTTTATTTTAGAGAAGGCACTCATCATCCGGGGGGGAAAGAAATCCTAACAATGCTTTCAAGAGGAAACAAAACAGTGATTTCCAAGAGACTAAAGATTGCCTCTCCACAATACAATTGCATTTCCACAGCTGTGGAGGACTGATACTGCAGCTCCCCTTGGCACATGTGGGATTGACAAGCAGCTGGTTGCAGAAGAGTGCCTGATACTTGATTTGACTGTAGTTGCTAGGCACGGGAGCTGTTTTCAGAGCAGAAATAAAGCATCCCATGTTAGAGGATGACAGAGTACCTTCTCCAGCTGCCTAATCGACCTGCTGCTTTCTATTCAACTGGGAGCAGAGGCTCAAAAACTCTATCTCCTGAGTGGTGCCCAGATATGGACCTTCCCATCTGCACACACCCACACCAGCATCCTCTTGAATTCAGGCTCAAGGAGGCCACCTGGACCATTCTTTAGGTGCCTGAAGTACCATCAGTCCACATGGGCCATGGAAAACACCAGGATTGCTAATTAACATGTGCCAGGGGCTGGAGAAGCAGGTCTGCTTCCAGCATAGTGCTCCTCTTTAGGACAGGCAGACCTTGTTTTGGCTCCTGGATTGTCAGCATAGCCATAAAGGTAACATGGAAGCTGTCCATCAGGTGACATCGGTCTCTCTGTCAGGAAACACCAGGAGTCAGGAGAAAACACAGAAGCCTGGGAAGTTTTCATTCATAGAGTATTAGAGTGGTTTAGGTTGGAAGAGATCTCAAAGATCATCCAGTTCCAACCCCCTGATATAGGCAGGGACACCTCCCACTAGATCAGGTTGTTCAAGGCCTCATCCAACCTGGCCTTGAACACCTCCAGGGAGAGAGCAGCCACAACCTCTTTGGGCAACCTGTGCCAGTGTCTCACCACCTTCACTGGAAAGAACTTCCTCCTAACATCCAGTGTAAATCTTCCCTCTGCCTGTTTAAACCCATTCCCCCTCATCCTGTCATTACAAGACCTTGTGAATAGTCCTTCCCCAGCCCTCCTGTAGGCCCCCTTCAGATACTGGAAGGCTACTATAAGGTCTCCTTGAAGTCTTCTCTTCTTCAGGCTGAAGAGCCCCAACTCTCTCAGCCTGTCCTCATAGCAGAGCTGCTCCAACACTCTGAGCATCTTTGTGGCCCTCCTCTGGACTCTCTCCAACAGTTCCATGTCCTTCTTGTGTTGGGGACTCCAGAACTGCACACAGTACTGCAGGTGGGGTCTGAGGAGAGCAGAGTGAAGGGGGAGAATCCCCTCCCTTGCCCTGCTGCCCACACTTCTCTTAATGCAGCCCAGGACAGGGTTGCTGTCCGGGCCACGTGCATTGCCACCCTTGCAGCATTTGGGAATGGTACAAAGTGGGAGAAGGTGGGAGGAGAGAAAAGATGTTTTTGAAGGTCATAGGTCAGGTTCTGGGAACCTCTCTAAATTTACCCCAATTTTGTCTACTTAGCATTTCATCAAAATGCAGCCATGTTTTAAAGAAATCTCTGAAGCCTGTCATTGCAGTGAAGCCCATTACATTTTGTGCTGCATGACTTTGATCTCGCAGAGCAGTCTCTTTATATTAAGTAATAAGGCATCATTTGGTTTGAATTTTATCCATTCTTTATCACATTCACATTCAGGTAACTGCTTCCACATGCTCTTTAGTAAGAGAAAAAGCCAACTGCAGTTCAGGCATGTTTACATTTATGGGTAGATTGAGTATGTCAAGTGTTGACACTTTTTTTTTTCTTTTCCTCCAAAGTGACCAATCCCAAAGGACCACTTTTCAGGGGAGAGGAGAAGAAGAGTCAGTAATTCACGTCTCAAAATTTTCCAAAATTGCTCCCAACTGAGATGCATTTCAAAAGCCTTAATTTACCATAGACAAAGCTTTAACACTTGCTATGCCATCGTGTTTATGTCAGGCTAGGCTTCCCATGCCTTCAGCTTTTGTGTTGCTGTTTAATGTCAAAAAAAGCTTTAACTCTTTCTGTGCTGTGAGCTGTAAATAAGCCAAGTCTGTGAGCATTTCTTAGGAGTGGAACAAAGCTGTACTTTCTCTTTACTAGGCATTTGGGGTGAGGAACTCCACTTGCCCCCTTTACTGCTGGCAGAAAGAAACAGTTTGCCAACTAAAGCATAAAGTGTGAAGCCTGAGCGAATAGGACTGTGAAGATATTAACACTAAAATACAACTACTTTTCTCCACCCCCCCTCCCCTCCTTTATGAAAGCTATTGTTGAGAAGGAGTAGAAACAAAGTACAGACTGTACTGGAAGATGCAGAACAGATCCATGTTCTGTATGCTATATAAAGATTAATCTTCACACACCGACAGTTGTTGTCAGCAGAGTTGACTTCTTTTTTTTTTCCCCTCTTTTGCTAATCTTAATGGAAATGTACTAGCACAATTTACTGGTGACATTTACAGCTGTTAAGATTGAGTGGAATAGAGAGAAGCTGTGAAAAGACAAACCCAGGAGATTTGACACCTGCTTAGGTGACAAGAAGCATGAACTGAAGGGAGAATCCCTTATTCTACGGACACTGCAAACTTTGCCAAATTTGGTTCTTTAGGAACTGCATTAAATGCAGGAGCATTGCTTATCCTTTCTTACTGCCTTTGGGTGCATTTTAGGGGCACATTATTTTTAGATTTTCCAGGAGAAGGAGCATTTTAGTCCCTCTTTTAAGCAGAGGGCAGTGAGCAAGTCACAACTGCCTGAATCTCAGGCTGCTTGGCTGTATTTTTATGGTAAGTAGGACTGAGGACTTGGCAACCTAATTTCTGCGTAGATAGAACCAGAATAATTTAAGTTGGAAAAGACCTTTAAGACCAGGCCTGTTTACAAAGGTCTCTTGTCCAACCTTCTGCTTAAAGCAGGGTTAACTAAGGAATCACACCTGGTTGCTCAGGATTTATTCAATCAGCTTGTGAAAACTTTCAAAGATGGAGACTCTGCAGCATCTCTGAACAATCTGATCCACGGCTTGGGTGTCCTTGCAGGGAACCAAGGAACTACTGAACCACTGTCACAATCTATCTGAACTACTCTTTTTCCTTTGATCTGCTGGACACACTTTTCTTAATACACCCCAGGATCCCATTGGCCTTCTTGGCCACAAGGGCACATTGCTGTTCCATGGTTAACTTCTTATCCACCAGGACTCCCAGGTTCTTCTCCACAGGGCTGCTCTCCAGCAGATCACCTCCCAGCCTGTACTGGTGGAGTTTGTTATTCCTTCCCAGGTGCAGGACTCTGCACTTGTCCTTGTTGAACTTCATCTCGTTCCTCTGTGCCCAGCTCTCCAGGTCTTGCTGGATAGCTGCACAGCCTGTAGCTGTATCAGCCAAGCCTCCCAGTTTGGTGTCATCAGCAAACTTGCTGAGCAGACACTTTGTGCCCTCATCAGTGTCATTGATGAAGATGTTGAACAGGGCTGGACCCAGGACTGATCGCTGGGGTCCTCCACTGGTTACAGCTCTCCAGCTGGACCTGGCACCATTGATCACCACTCTCTGAACTCTATCTTGTAACCAGATCTGCTTGGTCTCCTTTCTGTGGTTCTGGTCACAGAAGCCCAGATACTCCTGGCTTTGCAGACCTCTTGTGTTCGGTTTATACCTGCAAAGTTATTTCAGTAGTAATGTGCTCAGCGTACTCTTGGTTCAGGGAGCTGGTGCAGTCCTGTCAGCTCTGCTGCCCACCTGAATACCAGCAGTTACATCCCAGAAGAAACATACTAACTGGTGCTAATGAAGGGGTTAACTTATCCTAGTTTGTACATAACCCTACACTTCCAGCTCAGTAGATGGAAGGAATGTGATTAAATCAATGCTGATACCAAGTCTGAGAACAGATGTGAGAGTGAATTGGCAGAGCTGGAATTCAGATGAGATGAAAATAGCAAAAAGGAGTGGGTGGAAACTGTCATACATTTGTGTTACAGGTGCTTGGTCTGGTCCCCAGCATTTGCAGAGGCTCCTGTATTTTTCTTTTCACCAATTCTTATTAGTGCAGCTTGTCAGCAGAACCTTTTCCCATTAGTGTTACTTTCCATCAATTCAAGCCTTCTATTCTCCCTTGAAGGACAACTGGGTTGTCTTGGGTTTGCTCGAACAGAATCCTAGGCCAGCTATGGGCTGCAGACCATTAGCAGCTTAGAGTCATCCAGAACAGCTGACTGGGGCTGCCTACAGATGTATTCCAGACCAGAAATGTCACATTCCCTGTAAAGGCAGAAGTTTGCTGAGGATAGAGGGCCTCTCAATTCAGCTCCTGCTCTTGCTCAGCCAGCTCCTGGACATGCTTCTTTTCCTGCTCCCAAAGACTTCTTTCCTCTTTAGTATGACTGCAGAACCTTTGCTGGACTGAATACAACTTTGTATATTTTATATGGGCATTTGCATTAGGACATTGAGTGATAGAACAACTGCTATAGTTTAACTCCAGAGACATGCTAAGAAGTTCCTTTTGGCTTCAAGCAGGCAACAAAGGACAGATATTGCCAGTTTTCCTGCCTCTCACACAACACTTGAACTCATTCACTCCCATCTATAGATAGGGAAATTGAGGCACACAGTGCAAATGTTTTTTTAAAAACAATCAAACAAAACAAAAAGAAACTAAAACCCCCCAACTAAATGAAAAAAAAAAAAAAAAGCCCACACCCCACAAAAAGCAAACAAACAAAAAAACCCCAACCAAACCCCAAAAAATTACAAACCACAATCAAACCCCCCCCCCTCAAAAGCCACAACAAACCACTACAGACTGTTCTTACTCCATTCACAGAAGCACCTGAAGGACTCTGTAGAAAGCAAAGCCCATGTCTTCACTGGGCTTGCTCAAGCCTTCCTCCCTCTAGGACCAATCTCTCACTGCTAGCTGCCCGTTTGGAGTTTAATAGATGAACTTGTAGCACCCACAGGGATGCAGCAAGCTTTCTCCATCAAAGGGTGGGAAGACTCATATGGCTTGGATCTAAGATGCAGCCTTCAAAGGACTCACCACTCCTTGCAGTGACCCGTGTCGGTCTTGCCACCACCCATTCCCTTGGTGGATTTTTCATGATCTACATCACTGCAGCAGAATGCTAACAGCACTCTTCTCACGGCTTTACACAGAAGTAATATCAGCTGTAGTCAGCAAAAAAAACAGAGCCCTGCAAACACAGGTCTTGGCAGCAAAGCGAAGTGAGAACAGGCCATCAACCCGAAAATTTGGGATTGCATTTATCTGTAACTCTTTAATCTCCCCAGCAGTTTGTTCCACAAATGACTAAGAATTAGTTTCACTGATATTTAGCTTAAAAGGAGGCATGGGGGGAATTGCTTCCAATTTACCTTCAACTGCGTAGCTGTAACATAGCATAGAGTGTTGTCTTCACGTACAGAGAGGAGGAAAATCAATTACAGCTCCCAAAGGGCAGAAGTATTGGTTGAGAAGGTCACTAAGTACTTGCAGTTGCTCGATGGACTTGGAACCAGATCTCTCTGTGCATGGTTGCCCAGCTCTGTGCTGAAAGGGGAAAGAAAGGGAATGCATGCACTGGGGAAATGCTCTTTATGCTCTCAAAAATTGTTTTATTAAGGGCAGAAGAAAGAAGTGAGGCAGGCATTTGGCATGCCCACAGAGACATACTCCACTTGCATCATTCACAGACACATACCAAGGACTACTTTGCTCCACACTGTTGAGTACAAGCCTCTTTGTAACTCCAGCTCAGGAAGAACGAGGGGAAAACTGTTCAGCCTTTACAGGACATATTAGTGTTGCAGTGCTGTCAAGGTCGCCGTCTGCCAGGGTGATCTGCTGTGGAAGTGCTAGCCACACAAATCAGGCTTAGCTAAGGGCTATAATTCATGCACTCAGCATTTTGTGGACTGTCCTTTAGCTTTCCTTCATTGCCATTTTATTGGATATTCATTTAGCCCTGACTATTACAATTTCTCTTTGGAGTAATTTCCCCATATGATGCAATGTTTGGATATATGTTCCTTAATCACTGGCACACAAGCTCACTCTGTGTAATTTTATGTATAATGCTTATTGTTACCTTTGCCCTCTGTGTTAGGCAGACATATGAAACCATGAAGATTTAATGAAGGTGATGATAGGGTTGAGTCCTTATGGGTAAGAATCAGGAGTAAGGCCAGGAAGAGTGATATCATGGTGGAAATTTGTTATAGACCACTGGGATGAAGAGGTAGATGAAATTTTTTATAAGCAGCTGAGTGAGGCCATGCCATGTTTTTAGGAAGAGTGGCCATTGATTCTCTCCAAGCTGTTCAGGGGGGCTTCTATAGTGACCAGTCTGTCACTATGTCAACCTTTAATTGCACACAGATCGCTACCTCCTACCTTTACTGAGATGGCTGACTCCCAAACCTCACTAGTATGCCACTTCCAGGCTTCTCTTTAGCAAGTCCAGTTTCATCCCCATCACCTTTCAAGTCTGGTTTAAAGCCCACTAGCTCTTGCCCTAGGATCCTTTTCTCTCTTTGAGATAGGCCCTTCCTACCTGTCTCCAGCAGACCTGATGTCTTGTAAAGTGACTGTGGTCAAAGGAGCCAAAATCCTGCTGGTTACATTGATTTGCTGGCTCATCCTGTTTCTCTCTTCATCATTCCCTGCGACTAGGGGAATGGAGGAGAACATAACTTGTTCTCTTGACCCCTTCCCCCATCGCCCCAAGTCCCTGAAATCCTTCTTCATTGAACATAGGGCTTCTATGACTACCTCATCACTTTCCACCTGAAAGATCAACAGTGGGTAGTAACCAGAGGGCTGTACCACAGCAGGAAGTCTCTTTTTTACATCTTTGACCAGACTTCCCTGAAAAGCAGGTCTGGTCAGCATATTGGCCTTTCCACACCCTTCAAAACAGAGTCATCTGTGGTGGTGATCCCTCTTTTTGCCTTTGTGGGAGTGGTTTTAGTGCAGGGTGTGCATTAGTGTGACTGGGCTCTGGTAATACCCATAAGTTAAGTGAGACCCCATTTTTGTCATTGTGTTTGTGTCTCTTTGTAGAGTACACAGAAGGGTAATTAAGCTGGTGAAGAGCCTAAGAGCACAAGTCTTATGAGAAGCAACTGAGGGAAGTGAGGCTGTTTAGTCTGAAGAAAAGGGGGCAGAAGGGAAATCTTACTGCTCTCTACAATTACCTGAAATGAGGTTGTCATGAGGTGTGTGTTGGTCTTTTGTCCCAAATGACTTGTGAGGTTGTAGCCAGGTGGGGATTGGTCTTTTCTTCCAGGCACCCAGCAACAGAACGAGGGGACAGTCTCAAGTTGTGTCAGAGGAGGTGTAGGCTGGATATTAGGAAGACATACTTCAAAGAGAGAGTGATTGATGCTAGAATGGGCTACCCAGGGAGGTAGTAGAGTCACTATCCCTGGAGGTGTTCAAGAAAAGACTGGATGAGCACTTAGTGCCATGGTCTAGTTGGTTGGATAGGGCTGGGTGATAAATTGGACTGGATGATCTTGGAGGTCTCTTTCAATCTGGCCTATTCTATTCTATTCAATTCTATTCTAACACAAGAGGGAATGGCCTCAAGCTGCACCATGGAAGGTTTAGGCTGGACATTAAAAAAACACTTTTTCACTGAAAGGGTTGTCAGGCACTGGAACAGGCTGCCCAGGGCGCTGGTTGAGTCACACACCCTGAATGTGTTTAGAAGTTATGTAGATGTGGTGCTGGGAATATGGCTTGGTCGTGGACTTGGTAGAATAGGGTTAGTGGTTTGACTCAATGATCTTGAAGATATTTTTCCACCTAAATGATTTTATGATTCTATTATTGTATGATTCCACAATAATAAGAAGAGTGGTGGAAAACAAAACCATTTTTTCTGGCCAACAAAGCAATTAATTTGTGCAATCAAAACAGCGTCTCAGTTGTGCAATACACAACAGATTCCCTTTAGTAATGAAGTGGCAAAGTCTGAAGCATGTGTGCATGTGCTCACCCCCTGTATGCTGCTCAAGCTGAGGCAGTCGTTTTGAAATATGGATGGGTCCATATCACAAGGAAAGGACTATCTCTGCTGAGACACTATGTTCAAAAGATGTGTAGTCCCTGTAAGGTCATCAGCCAACACATGAATTTTTATTTTTATTTCTTTTTCTTTCCCTGTTAGTGCTCAAGTTGCTGTATTATATTAGTTTTCATCCTTCAGTTGTCTGTCTCTGGTTCCTAATACTTCTAGCTAATGCTAGTTTTTGTCCTACAATGCCACAGCCTTTTCTTTACATCCTGTATATCCCACATTTGCAGGCACCTTCATCACTTTAGGATGTTGCCTGCTTCTCTCTAGCTCTATGATGCAGTCAAGCATCCCAGCTTAAGATTTTCTTGCTGTTTACACCTTCTCAACTCTTTAACACATTTAAGTGGCCTTGAACATGATCACTTCTGCTGCACAGCTGGGCCTGCAGCAAATCCCAGGAATCGAGTAGCCTGAAACTTCTGAGCCTGAAATTTGACTCCCAGCGTTGTTGCCTCAGGCCTCATCTTCTGTATTGCAGACAGCCTGACTCTAGGAAAAAAAATAGTGGGTAGAGTGGGCTTACACAAAGTCCTTTTTTTCATTCTGTTCTATCTGATTTTATTCTATTTCTACATCTCAAGAAATATTTTTTAAAATGTTACATCCTTTGCTGATGATTAATTATCTGTGCCTTTCAAATTAATTGTCTCTTCCTCTTTTCCTCTCTGTAATAATAGTAATAATAAACAAAAAAATATGACTGTCAGGCATGAAGTCTTTCTGGCCATGTAGAGAAACTTCATGCACTCTAAGCCAGTTATTACATGTGCACCATTCACTTTGGCCAGTTATTAAACATGCACCTTCACTTTGTGTGCTGCAGCGAATGCAGAGGATGGCAACAAAGCTGCTGAAGGGCCCCTAGAGAATAAATCATGTGAGGAATGACTTGAAGAAGCTGATGCTGTTTAGTTTGAAAAAAGAGAAGGCTGAGGGGAGAGCTCATCACCACCTACAGCAACCTTAAAGGGCATTGTGGAGAGGCTGGCACTGGTCTCTTCTCCCAGATAAGTAGTGATAGAAAAAGAAGGAAGGGACTCAAGTTGCGACAGGGTAGGTTTATACTAGATATTAGGGAAAAAAAAAATTCACAGCAAGAGCAGTCAGGCATTGGTATGAGCTGCCCAGGGAGGCGGTTGAGCCATCAACCCTGGATGTGTTTAAAAGTCATTTAGATGTGGTGCTTGTGGATGTGGGTGAGGGTGAACCTTGTAGAGTAGGGTTATCAGTGTGCACATGCGGCCCAGACAGCCAACCTTGTGCTGGGCTGCATTAAGAGCAGTGTGGCCAGCAGGGCAAGGCTCTTGTCAGACCCCACCTGCAGTACTCTGTGCAGTTTTGGACCCCCAACACAAGAAGGACATGGAACTGTTGGAGAGAGTCCAGAGGAGGGCCACGAAGATCATCAGAGGGCTGGAGCACCTCTGCTACCAGGACAGGCTGAGAGAGTTGGACCTCTTCAGCCTGGAGAAGGTTTTGAGGAGACCTTATAGTAGACTTCCAGTATCTGAAGGGGGCCTACAGGAGGGCTGGGGAGGGACTATTCACAAGGTCTTGTAATGACAGGACGAGGGGGAATGGGTTTAAACTGGCAGAGGGGAGATTTACACTGGATGTTAGGAGGAAGTTCTTTCCAGCGAGCGTGGTGAGACACTGGCACAGGTTGCCCAGGGAGGTTGTGACTGCTCTCTCCCTGGAGGTGTTCAAGGCCAGGTTGGATGAGGCCTTGAGCGACCTGATCTAGTGGGAGGTGTCCCTGCCTATGGCAGGAGGTTGAAACTGGATGATCTTTGAGGTCCTTTCCAACCTAAACCATTCTATGATTCTATGATCAGTTGGACTTGGTAATTCTGAGGGCCTTTTCCAACCTGAATGCTTCTGCGATTCTGTGATTCTGTGTTACTACCAGCTAAAATGTACAGGTCACCCATGTCAGTGCACCAAGTTTAGGAGTGGGTAACCTGAAACACTCGTATGGTTTCCCTAATGGCTTGTCTGTCAGCAAGCAGCAGGTGCTAGCGTGTATTTTGGACACCAAGTGAAATATTGAGGAAAATGTAAATTATCTTTGTTCCTTAGAAGTGCATAAAGTTACCCATTGCTTAATCAATTACACAGACACACACACAAGCCCTCTCCCACAGAAGAGGCTGGATCAGGTATCCACATTGTTTGTTGCAATTATTTCAGTTGAAACACCAAATGTAACCGATACGAAGTATTTCTGGGTTTATTTGCCATATGTGACACACGAGGATAAATGGTAGGTGACCTCTGAATTTTTATTTTGAGTATGTTACACACATGTACAAACTGATTATAAAAAAAATTGATTATAAAAAAAGAAAGCAAATGTGGCATTGATTTACCATTCTCTAAGTGAATTGCATATCTCTTCTTCTAGTTGGGGGCCCCTTGGACTCCATCAATGGAGACGTCTACCCTGCTCATAGAGATACTACTGAGGGATGCACAGTGCTTTCCTCCCACCAGTGCTTCAAAATTAGTCAAAGGATTCTAGAAAGAGCTTTCTTCTCACAGCTTGGAATTCCAAACTGCATTAAAAATCCTAATGTTTGACTCTTGGAGGATTTAATTATTTTATTTTATTTTTAAGATTGTGTTCTTCAGTGCTTGCAAATTCACATTTTGGCTCAAATTCTTATGTCGGAATATAAAACACTCACAGTCACTCCAGACTCCTCTTGCTTCACCTTCTGCACCAATAGCCCAGTAAGGGAGGTTCCTTGATTCCAGACTCCAGAGTCTTTCTTGCTTTCTTTGGTCCCAGAGGAGGAGTCTTCTGTTGTTCCTACTGTGTGCTTGAGTTCAGCTTTTCTCACATTCACATTCTATGCATACTCCATGCTGTCACCACCAACAGCAAGTGTTCATGTCTCACCTCACAGCTGACTCAGTGCATTCCAGAGACACAGCAATTGACTTCTTTCAAGCCATGGCTGTGGTTACCACTCATGTAACTTAACATAGGTGTCACATACATTTAGCTTCATGTTTCATTGACTATGAAACAAGTCACCTTTATATGTCCTTAACATCACTGGCTGCTTCATTCTCATTTTTGTTGCTGTATGAGCAACAAATTGGAACTGCTTATGGATTGACCTGCTTAGTGTTGCCCCTAGGCCATCCTTACTTCTGTCCTTATTTCTCTTGCAGAGACAGAAAGTTCCTTTCACTCCAGAAAGACTTCCAAAATATTTTCTCTCTTCTTGCATTAAAGCACATCTGTCACTGAGATTTAAAAGTGAATATTGATTTGATCCACCCAGGACAAAAGCATGTAGTAAGATGCAGCTTACTTGAACATCACATGAATGTCTCACTTGAAGTAAAGGAACTCAATCCAGGCTCAGAGCAGAGACAGCCCCACAGGCTCCTCTTGCCATGCTGCAGCACCTGTTGTGTTTGCTTTGAAAGATGAGCCCTATTAGTTCAGCAAAGAGTTAATTACCCAGCTTTGCACTGCCATAGCCTCTTCATCACCTGGTCTTCATATCACAGGAGTGTTCTTGCTCAGAACAAAAGGCCTGCATGGCAGAGCGAACTAAAGTTCCATAATGGCATTGTAACACTACTGTGTAGCTGTAATGGTATTTCTTAGCCTCCTAATTCCCAGAGCTGGCTGTATTGTGTTAACAGTGCTTTCTGAAGGCTTGTCCAGTGCAAGCAGACCACTGACAGGTTGCCTATACTTTCAGACTGTTCTCCAGAGTCCATATGTTGTAATGACAACATATATTTCCCCTCTGTACCACTCAGATGTCCAGCTTGTGTCGTGTTTATTGACGAACCCAGCTTAGACAGAACTTAAAGTAAGTCCATTTTTGCAAGTGTTGTCACTGTTAAAATCCTGGAAAGTTGTCATTTCACGTACATTGATGAGAGTGAGCATGTGTTTCATATTTGATTTGTTTTTTTGATAACTGGGAGACATGTTCTCTTTTCTTAGACAAGTCTAAAAAAGAAAAAACAAGAGAAAGGAAAGCTTAAAAATGAGGGTACCCATGAAAGGCAATTGTTTCTGAAAGTTGTTTTTCTTCTTGCTAACCATACATGACATCTTTTCCATTTGTTAGTCACTGAAAGGGCCTAGTAAAAAAAAAAAAAAAAAAAAGCTTCCCTATTCAGTCAAGGGGCTCTATAGGACAAAAGCCACAAAAGGAAGTTGATATTTAATTCAAGTTTTCGTATGAACAGGCTCTGCGTCAAGCAAATGTGTTTCCACCTGCCTTCAATGCAGGTCAGTGCCCAAAATATTTCATCAGGTTGTCAAAGTGAAACCCTAGTCCTGACACCAGTCTTCTACTTAATGTCACTCTTGAGACTAGTAGGGATTAGGAACAACCTCTGCTGGAGAAGAGGACAAGGCAACCTGTAAGAACTTTACAGGCATTTTGAATAATGAAGCTCACTCGTGAGATTAGGGCAATATTAAACTTCGATGAAAGACAGGTTGATACCTGAGACTGGACCTCCCCCAGGAGTAAGATACACACATTCCATCAGTGTGGTTATCTTCACTTTAAGTCTCTGCTTTTGTTTAACTGCACCACTAAAAACTGAGACCCTTTTTTTTTTTACATATGGGAAGGAGAGGTTTCTTTAGAGACCTGACATTCTTTCAGGACACTTAGCAGAACAGGGGCATCTGTCTCTTCTGAGTGATATTCTTGCTTTCATACTTTCATCCTAACAAATTCCTACAAGACTTATCTTGTCAAACTTTAGTCTGAATGGCACAAATTACTGGAAGAATTGTCAATCTGAGAAAGAGACAGGCATAAATTTAATTGTTCCCTGAAGATACACAAAAAGCTACATTTAGCTGCAGCTAATTAGATATTCTCCAATCAACAGTTATGATTCATCTGCTGGGGAGCAAAACAAGAAGAAATAGGAAATAGGCAGCAAATGTTAAATCTGACCTCCCAGAACACTGGGGTAGGTTTTGTTTTCATTTTAATTAGAAATGCAGCCAGTGTTGTACCAGACTGACACCAAAGGCTCATGCTGCCTCAAAGATGGGGAACTCAGATCTCTGCATGAGGAGGTGACTTCACCACTACTGCAGACAAAGCATGGCTTTGATTTCTGTAGAGTGGGCTTCACAATTGCCTACTCTCCCCACCTTTCCCAGAATTTCCAGCCAGCATTAAGGGTAACGATAAAACCCCAGAACAGTTCTTTTCCAAGGATCTTCAAATTACTTCTTGACAAGAAAAAGGAAGCTTCATCAAAAAAAAAAACCAAACCCATCCGAAATGGGGTCATCAACCATTTACAGGTGTGGAAGCCAGGTGGGCTTGAACTTGTCCACCATGCCACTGCACAAAGTAATGGCATAGGTGGGGAAGAGATCCCAGGAGCTTATGCCTCCATCTCAGGCAAACACTCTTTCCAAGTATGAAACCAGAAGAGCTGTCAATGTGCCCTTAAACTGAAAAACTCAAGAGTGGAGACTGAAATGGGCAGGTGATGCAGAAAAATAACCATTTGGTTTGGTTAGATCAGGGTGCAGTGAAATGTTTTATCTCTTTGGGACTCCGCTCTGTGTTCCTCATGCACTCAAGTGTCCTCTGACTTTGAAAATAGTGACTTTGAAAATTTGATCAGAAATTAAGAATGAACAACAGCTTTTGACCAGTTGTGTTATCGTGGTGCTTGCAAAGAAAATTAACGGTTTGGAGGTTTTTTTTAGGTTTTGGTTGGTCTGGTAATGAGAAAGAGAATTACTCACACAGGTAAAAAAGATGAGCAGCAAGTAAAAAATGCCAAGGCAAGTCAGCATGAAAATCTCAGCTTTGTGTTTTTTCAATTTTTCAACTTCTGTTCCAGGGCAACCTAAAAGGTAAAGCAAGATGTTACTCTGTTCCGGTGCTGTGCAGCATTTCTAAGCTCTAACTTAATGAAATGCCACATACACCATGGGACAGTTGAGTCTCTACTGTACCTGTTACTTTTAATGTGACAGTGCTGCTCAGATTGTGTTTCCCACTCTGTTCCTCCAAAGTGCACTTATATGTCCCAGTGTTTAGGCTGGTTGCATTTTTGATCCGCAGTGAAAAGAAGGTATCATTGGAGAGCTCCAGAGACCCCCCAACTTCTTTTGGATAATGAGATTCCACCTCAACGACTTTCCATGATATTCCTTTGCCACTTCCATCCATCTGGAAAACACAAACATATTCTCATCTTGGGGAACAGTATCATCACAATTGTCAGGGGAAAGGGTCTTAAAGCCATCTTATGGCTGAAAGTGCAGAGGCTGAAGAGAGGTGAGAAAGATGGCACACCTCGAAAGCATCTAATACATTGTCTGGAACAGAATCTCAGGCTAGCCATAGTCTGTAGGCTGTTAAGAATATGGAGTCAGCCAGGGCAGCTGCCCCAAATTTGCTACAGGTGTATCCCAGATCATAAAGATCACACTCAGTATATAGGGGGAAGTTTGCTGAGGATGGAGGCTCCTCCTGATCCTGCTCCTCCTGCTCTTCTTATCCCTGCAGTGGCTTACTTAGCCTGTTTCCATGGCCTGCCTTCCTATTTATTGTGGCCACTGTACATTCACTAGGTTGAGTGTAACTTTGAATGCTTTATACTGACACTAGGTTGACTGTTCTGTTAAATCCATTTTAATTTTGACACATGGGTCCTAATCTGCTTGACACAGTCATAATGCTGGTACAGATGTAACATGACAAAACACAGTGGTAGAGTTTGCTCTTAAAGTGTCTGCAGGGATGGAGCTGAGGCAGCAAAAGGCAGCCCTGCACCTAGCTACTTAGTGGTGGCTCTGGGGACCAGATGTCCCCAGAAGAGGATGGTAGCAGGCAGGTAGGCTCCACTGCTGCTTGTGCTTACCATGCCAGCACACATTCTACAGTGTGGTGGGAATTAAGCCTGTCTACCAGGCTGGCATGCCAAAGTGCACCAGCTCTGCCAGCATGGTCTGGCATCCCCCCAGCAACCCTACAGCCCAGAGCTCCTTGTGGGAACACAGCCCTGGAAACTGCACTTCCCTGTGCCAGTTTCTGTGCAGCTGACCCCTGAAACCACAGCACTTTTCTGGAGGAGCGGGGGTTCCCCTCCCTCCACTCCAGTTTTTTATAGCAACCAAAGAACAAAAATTGCTTCAACTCCTTCAGAATCGGTTGTGTGAAGGTCACGAGCAGGTTCTGGTGCACTCGGGGAGCATTTGTGTGTTGAATTTCTTAATCGTAACCAGAAGAGCTACATTCCTTGGCATTGCTGAGAGGCTGCTGAAGGACTGAAGTGTATTCCCAGAACAGTTTGTGCTGCAGGACCATAGGATGCACTGAAAATGACAATTGGCTGGGAACCGCCAAGAAGAGAGCAATCACTAACTCGATTTGAAAGACGAGAGAAGGGTTTGAATTAGCCTCTGTCCGTTCTTATCCATCGGCATTGCTCCCTGGGACAGGAGGCAGTGTGCCCTCCGTGCAGCTTTCCTGAGTAAGGAATTCAGGCTTTACGTGGACCTGCAGTGCCAGAGCCAGTTCACGGAGTCCAAGGCTCAGCTTTTCAGCCAAACCTATCGCTAACCTAAGCCAAGGCTCTTTTATTATTATTATTATTATTTTATTTTAATAGACACATTTTTGGGTTGCAAGTTAGTGCTTACTTTCTGTCAGCACAGCTACTGCATCAGCGTATAACAGCTTCACTGTGAGTTATCAACATTAACACAATTGAGGCTCGGAGTATCTGGTTTCCCATTCGTACATTGCATGAGGCAAGTGTACAGGCCTTATGCTCCATTGTACTTTGCTGCTCTTGCAGACCTAAAATGGTGTCAAACAAGCTGTAAGCTGGAGGGCTTTTGATGAACTGGAGAACTGGGCTAAAGCACAAAATTTTAATCGTCGCAAAGATCCTTTCTCAGAAAGGTTTGGGGACTTCTAACGCATCAAAATGCAGTAATTCCCTGGGGGTTTCCACGCTTTGCCCAGAAAGAAGTAAGAAAGTACCTTCTTCCTCTTAGTCCCCCAGTAAATTTGCCCCTGTTTCTTTTTCTTATTCCGCTCAGCCCCAAGCTGCTATGAGACAATCAGTATCTGTGGTGGGTTTCACTCTGTAAGGACTTCACTGTGCTACAGAGGTTTAGTTATTTTGGGGCCCTGCACGCTGTCAAGAGATGCAGCCAGAGGAATTCCAATAGCCAGGCTGGGCTCAGCTCTGGTTACAAGTGGGTCAATAGCAGTTAAGTGGATAGAGTTGACCTCCCTCAGATCTAATTTTTGCCACTCTCCCTTCCCTTCCCACCCCCTTTCTCAGTGAAATTTAAAACTGCCCACAGGGCAATAAAGAGAACCAGCCTGGCTCCCTGACCTTCTCATTGCCCTAAAATGCAGATAGGAGTTCTGAGCTACATACAGAAAATTACCCTGTTTTGTTTTGTTTCTAATTCATTGGTAGCATAAATTATTATTATCTTGGCCAATAAATGGTGCTGTTTTTCTTGTCGGAGAGACCTGAGAATCAGAAAGCACTTTGATCTTTCTGTATGCAGTTGTAATTACCACTGGTAGTATAAAGAAGGAGTCCATCAAGCCTACACATCCTCTGCCTGACCAAGCACTTAGTCCTGGTGGGATTTTTGGGAAACGACTTAACTTCCTTATTTTATGCGGGGTGCTGAAAGATAGGATTAATTATTGCCTCCAAAGATGTTCGAGCTTCTCAGTTGCTTGTCTTCAGGGCCATTGTCACTGTGCTGTTGGCAGCAAGTCAGAACTTTGCACTAAACGGAACCACTCTGTGTAAGGCAAAGCAGTGTCCATGAAGCTGCACCAGCGACATGGCTTTCCCCAGAACAGAAGAAAAAGTCACTCTTTGGCCTGCCTCCTTCACTGGTGGAGAAACCAGTCATGATCTGAATGGGAGTAACAAACCCTCGCATTTGGGGAGAAGGAACAGTTCATATGCGTGGGGTTAACTCGGGTTTGCCTGACTCTCTCTCCATCAAATCACCCCACTCTACAGAAGACCGAAGGCAAGCACAGCAGTTTGGGTGGTGCTGGAGCTTCCAGAAGACTCTGCATTTTTTAGGCTACAGAGACATCTGGTGGCATTTCCCCGGTCTCTGCATGCAGCACAATGCATCCCCATTCGGAGGTCACAGCAACACTTTCTCCGATGTCTGAACCAAACCTTTTCCATTGCAATCTTAATTCCTGTTACCTTATAAAATATTAAATCAACCCCTCCCTTTTCAAATTCTCTAAGTAGCGAGGAAACATCTGAGCAAATTTGCAGAATGTGTCTCGATATTCCATCTCTCTAAAGGAAGTCCACAAGATGTTCAGTAAGGTCACCATTCTGCTTTTTTGCTCTAATCAAGCTAACCTCTTTTTCCCCAAAAAAACCTAATTAAAATTACAAAAGTGCCACTTCGTTTGCCACCTCCTGTGAATTACTTGGCAGACTCTCACTAGACAGATCATTTTGCAGCTCAAGCTCCTATGATAATCCGGTGCTAATTCATGCCAAGTGTCCTCCAGGTGATACAGCAGCCCAAGGTAAATGCTAGGGGGTTTACCTAATTAATTCCACACAAGCTTAAAGGGAGAGAAGTAAATGTTGTTGGTGTCAGCAATCCACTTGTGTGGGGACCATGCTTTTCTTTAATCAGTGACAAAATATTTTCCGCCCGCATTTCGTTTGCATTTAATTTCCCTTCTGCTGTGCTGGTGAGTGAGCTGCAGCACCCTGGCTCCCCTGGCTCCCCACTGCCAACGGCAGGAGGGCAGGGAGGTGCTCTCTCCCTGCTCCCATGTCTGCTGTTAATGGCTTTACTAAAATTCAAAAGGCAGATCGTGACTCGTGCAGGGACAAGCAAAAATGCTACTGGTTCCATTAGCATAAAAAGGGTCTTGTTGCCATGCTGGCTGCTGGGGGTTACTGAAGCAAGAATTTTGCTGGGAAACAGAGACTCACAGGCTGGCAGCATCATTCTGCCCATCTGCATAAAATGAACCATCAAGAAAAATAAACAGCAACAGAAATGTCAGTCTGTGTTTACTGTCACATACACATAGGCCAGTGGCAATGTATGTGACAAGCTTTCTCTGGAATCAGCTGGGGACTTAAGCCTGCTGTTTTCCACCACCTCCATAGCAATGAGAGGAAATGCTACCCCCAAGAGTTGGTACTGTCCAATGCCTTCCTTAATGACCCGGATGGTGGGACAGCAAGCCTGCAGATGATTGAAAGCTGTAAGGAGTGGCTTGATATCAACCAGAGGGTTGTGTGGCCACATAGAAGGCCCTGGACAGACTAGGGGCATGGGCTGACAGGAACCTCATGATGTTCAGCAAATGCAAATGCCAAATCCTTCTCCTGAGGAGGAATAACCCCAGGTATCAAGACGGGATAGAGCTAGCCAGCTGCAAAGGCCCTGAGGGTTCTTGTATACACTAAGCTGACTATGAGCCAGTGACAAGCCTTTGTGGCCAAGAAGATCGAGAGCTTCTTGGGCTGCACTAGACAGACCATATCCAGCAAATAGAAGGAGATGAATCCTTCCCCTCTGCTCAGTCCTAGTGAGACCAACATGGAGTGTTGGTTTCAGTGTTGGATTCCTCATTACAAGAGACTTGGACTTACTGTGCCACAAAGATGATTAGAGAGTTGAAGCATCTGCCATATGAGGAGAGGCTGTGAGAGCTGAAATTGTTCAGCCTGGAGGAGACAAGTCTCATGGGTATCTTATCAATATGTACCTCATTGCAGGGGGATAAAGATGCTGAAACCAGACTCTTCTCAGTGGCCTCCAGAGACAAGAGAGAATGAGCACAAACTGCAAATTGGGATATTCCATTTAAACATAAGAAAAACCTTTTTTTTTAGAGTGAAGGTGATTGAACAATGAAACAGCCTGCCCAGAGAGGGAGGGGAGACACCATTGGAGACTGGACATAGCCCTGAGCAACAAGCTCTAGATCCCTTATTTTAGTGAGTTTAATTGAAAACTATTCTAGTTCCCAAAAGCTTGGCAACAGTTGGTCTAAAGAGGTTGTAATTCTCCCACATGTATTCTCTAATCAATTGACTGATGCCTATTAAGTTTCTCATAGCCTAGAGCTTTTTGGTAAGAATAGTGGTGGCGATAGAGTGGATATAAAAGTGGGATAGATTTGATTGAAAATAATGCTGAGCTTGTACATTTTTGTTCTCTGGCTGGCTCAATTATGAGAAATAATTAGGCCTCCAAAATATAAATGCTTTTCAGCAAATATTTCTTATTCAGAGAACTGAAAACAAAGTGTAAGAAGGAGGAGGAAGACTTTTCTCAGTCCTAGGTGGCTGGATCTTAGCTGCAGTTTAAAAACTGCTGCAGCATTACTCAGTAGAACTACTGAACAAAGGCAATTCACCCACATTGTAGTACTTACACCCAAGTAATCAATTAAAACCTTGTTTTATCACATACGTGCAAGACCAAGCAGTTAGGTTAACTTTTGTCCTCTGCTGTCATTCGATATCTTTTCTTACTCTCCACAGACTAAGGTAGTACCCTGGCTCCCAGGTAAATCAAAGTGCCATTATAATCCACTTCCCCATTAAAAGCAAATTTTTATTTCAAAGAAAAACATTTCAGACCCAAAATTAATGTCAGCTTAAAGGCAAAATATATTAATGTGAATTTATTTTCTTATGAGGGTGGGACGATTGTAAAAATGGTTTTGTTTAAAATTATACCGGGACTAATGGCCAAGCTGAACTTTCTGACTGCTTAAAGAGATCTAAAACCTATATACAGCCAGAAGGAATTCATTTTCTGCAGCAAAATATCTAGAATTCTGGCAATGCCTGACAGCCAACATGTAATGAATCACAACTGAGCTGAAACCGCTTAATAGGTGTATTTTTCAGCACAAAGGCGCTTTCACATTTGATTAGTGCTGAAGGTGCATCCATATGGTTCCTATACAGTGTCATGTAGAGCTACCAATGTTAAATTAGGGAAAAAAGGAAAAAAAAACCCAAAAAAAACCCCAACAGACATAAATTGTGGGCACATGTGAATGAACTCTGACTGTGCTTGAGAAGGGAAACCAAAGAAGAAAAAAAAAAAAAAGAAAACCCAAACTCAACCCCAAAAAAAAGCAGCAGTGAGGGAACTACATGTGACACGTGAGGCAGCTGGACAAGCCCTCTGCTCTGACTCAGTCACACAACCCCTGTATTGTTTTGGGGTTTTTTTGGGTTGAGGGCGTCCAGCACCAGCTCATGTCAGGCAAAAGAATTGTTCTGGTTGTGAAACTAATTCTACTGCTTCCTTCTTGTCTAATGCATCGATGTGTTGGAGCTACCTGGAACTGGATAGATGTCTGAGGAGCTTTTGGCTGCATTTCTTTGGGTATGCTAGACACCAGACTGAAGTCATTTAGCAGCTATTTACCTATGCTAATAGATAATAGCTACACCCATTTACCAAAACAAATTTCCTCTGAATGAAGGTGCAATTAATATTAAATTAGCATTACATTCCTATAAGGTTTACTGTTATTTTGTAGTGTAACTTCCCCCTCTAATTCCACTCCAATTTTAGATTTTTCTGGGAAGTGTTGTATAAAGTTAACAGACTTCTCTCCACTGAAGTACAGCCTTCTTTCCTCTTCGTCGAGATTTGGTGTAGATTAAGATTTTTCTGGCTATCACATGAACAAAACAGTGAAATATCCACTGGGGACTTCATTTGTGTGTGTTTAAATTTGGTTTTCAGGCTGGATATAAAGTGATAATTATGAGGTTTTATGAAGTGGTTCTCGTTTTCAATGTGCTACACAAAGACAAACTGTTCTTTTTTCAGAGAAACTGCCCTACGAGGCAGAAAAGTAAGTCAAGTCTCATTACACAGGTTCTTGTTTCATAGGTGAGCCACGTACAAACCAGTATTCCCAAATACAATTCCCAGTGCCTGGATGCTTATGAAAAAGAGCCTAGTTTTCACCTCTCAGTTGGCAAACTTTCATGCTGCTCATATATAGTTTTATGGCATGTAGGTCCTAAAAATGAACCACACTTAAAGATTATCATCATTATGAACTCAGCTATTTACTCATGGCCACATAGTGAAGAGGTTGAGAATTGCACCATGCTGGAAGAGGACTTGGTACTCTACCTTCTCCCTAGTGTGCAAGGCCTGCCTTCTTAGAATTGTTTTGGTTGGAAGAGTCCCTTAAGATAACCAAGTCCAACCATTAATCCGGCACTGCCAAGTCCCCCACTAAACCATGCCACTAAGTACCACATTCCTTTTAAGTACCTCCAAGAATGGGAACTTACCATATCCCCAGGCAGCCTGTTGCCATGCCTCACAACTCTTTCAGCAAAGAAACTTTTCTTAATATCCAAACTAAGCCTCCCTTGGCACAACTTGAGGCTGCCTCCTCTTGTCCTATTGCTGCTTCAAGTGCTTCTAAGTAAAAATCATTTTGTCTGGGCTGACTGACTGTGGTCCTGAGTCTGCACATAACTACTTTCATGCATGACATCGTGCATGCAAATAATCTAATTAGCTGCAAGGATACTGGGCACACAACCTTAGCAAAAACGAAGGAGATGTTGAATGCAGTCATCCTTTTTCCACATAGAACCATAGAATGGTTTAGGTTAGAAGGGACCTTGAAGATCATCCCGCCCTACTCCACTGGAGTATTTACTCCTTTAAACAATTATTTCTCCATACAGAAGTGAACAAGAAAGTACTTGAAATAGCATGTTTAGGTCTATTTTTAAGCAGGCCGTGACGAACAATTTGGAAGCAGCCTTTGACTGGTCAGAGCAGGCAGCAATGGCATGGGGAGGGAGAAGTTTGCCCACTGAGCACTCCCCCTGTGCAAACAGCTGCACCTGCAGCGCCCAAACCTCGCCACCATTTCTTTGCAGCAGCAGAAGCAAAGGTTAATTGCTTGTATTTACCGCACACTTCAAAGTCACCTCAGACAAAGGATTTCGCCTAACAGCTGCTTGAACTTTACAGTATGGAATTTCATAGCATTTGTTGGAATTACCTTTTAATTAGCCCCTTGGGGGAATGCCTGGTGTTTATTGATTAATCCTTCAGTAGCTGTTTTTTAAATAACAGATTAATTCTCCGCCTTGGGTAGTGCAGTCACGCTCCAGCGTTTCCCCACCCTCTTTTTGCAGCGCCGGGTGGGGATGGCAGCACTCAGACAAAGCAAAGAGAAGAGAGCTTCAAGCTGCTGCCTATTTAGCTTTAGCTCACCTCCCAAGCAGCAGCGTTGCTTCCTCACTACACAACACTGAGCCTAAATTACTGGCCTACAGTCAGGCTTTTTAGCTTTGGTGCTGTGCTTCCCCTAATATGGCCATGAGTGTGGCTTGGGCCAGCGTCACCGTGAGTGGCATTAACTGCTTGTCTCCACTTCCCACCTCTCTCCTGGGATGAGTAATCAGAAGACTGCAGTTGTGCCATCAGCCCCTGAAGATGGTGGCAAAAGCTGAAGATAGTTCAATTTTGTAACTTCTCATAGATTTTGCAGTGCCAATAGGGGAGGGGAGAAAGTCCTATCATGCTGAGCACTGAACAAAATGGTCTTTTATTGAGTAAAATGGATCAAGCAGGAAGAGCAAACAGACCACAGAGGGAGAGGAGACGGGTGGGACAGAGCAGAGGAGGTGCAGTAGCAGTCTGGACTGTTAACAGCCTGAATGCTGCAAAACAAAGCAGCACTAATGAGGGCTGCCAAGGAAGGGGCACACACAAGGACTATCATCAAATATCACCCTGCCTTGCATCTGTGGGCATTCCATGCCCAGATAGAACTGTAAAGAGCTACAAGACAACCCAGAATTGAGTCTACAGGGTTTCCTTACACTCTTCCAAGGCAATAGCCTTCAGCTTCTGCTTGCTGCGTGGCCCTCCCAGATGCCACTGAAGTCAGGAGAACATGCTTCACACTTCAGCCTGGCAAAACTATTTTCATTGTTGTTGTACACTGGTTTGGGGGAGAATTTCCAGGGATTTTGTCAGTCTCTCTATTTTTCCCTCCTACACCCCTTACCACCTCTGTTCAACTCTTCCAGGTCTACCAGACTGCATGGTTTGCCTGCAGTGAGATCTCTGCCCTGCCTAGACTCTATGGGAAACAGAGGGGCTTAAACAGTTAGCATGTATCTGCATGGAAATACATATCCTTATTCAGCTTTTAAAGCAGAAAGCAAAAAGTAAGTTGATACCTATCCCAGTTCCCCAAAAGCATCATTTTCTCCTCTCTGTATCCCACACATGCTTAGCTCAGCATTTTGGAAAGAAGTGGTGATGATAGATGCTGAACTTACTGATGGGCTCATAGCCAGACATTACAAACAGCTCTTTCAGTGCTAGGTACCTTTGGGTTGCAGTTGTCATCCAGTCAGCAGGCAGATGCTTGTTGTACCGGCACTGAAACTCAGATGCACTGCAAGTTTCAACCACAGAAGCCCTATCTAACAACACTCTTGGTTTACTGCAGGGAATAATTTTAAAACCATATCTGACCAAACCACTGGGGAAGCCAAGGCTGTAGCTATATGTTCTGGCAGAGATAAAATAGGAGTATTCAGCCACCAAAAATAGGGCGTTTTCCCTTCCACTATCCCATTACATTCAACTCTGTAACCTACAAAATCTTTATTTGCAAATAGGTTTTCCACTATTATACCAAGTAACAGAATTGGCTTGACAGGCAGCCAGAGGACCACCAGAACTGGCTCATGGTCGGTGGCAGGAGTGAATAGCTGGGTGTGGGGAACAGAGAAGACCAAACCTGCCTTCTTTTCCTATTAGTTGGGCTCACACCATTAGCCAAAACTATACACTTAGATGCAAATACATGGTGCCATACAACAAGTCAGCAGTCACTTCTTCAACCACTTGGCAATTCTGTCTCTCTTTCTATGAGAAATTTCATCATGAAAGTGTTCAGGAGTAATTCTCTGCTCATTACCCCAATGATCCTTGTAGGCCCTCCTCCAGAGGACCCTGTTCAGCAGGGCTCTCCTGCTTTGGAGAAAGAAATTTTGAGTCAGGGCAGTCAAGATGTGACATTTCCTTTCTGACTGCAAAGACAGAAGTCAGTTTCTAGCTGTCTGTCTGCCTTCTGTGTATGAGTATTAGCACACAAATGGTCTGCCCACAATGACATGGAATAATCCTGTTCTCTGTGATCAGCTCAGATGCTTCCATTGCTGCCTGCACTGACAGGAGGATGCCTCTTCATAAAACAACCTGTTTTGTACAAGACAAGCCAGTATCAGGCAGGAAAGCAAAGCAGACTGCTCAAGTAACTTGGACTTTTTTCTTACTTTATACCAGGATGCTGTCTGGTAGGTGATTGAGGAGTCATGAAGAACCTTACAGGGCAGCAGCACTTCTTCAGCACATCTCACAGCCATGTCTGGGACAACCACAGACACTCCATGGATCAAGCTCCAAACTGCAAAGCACAGGTACACAATAATTTTACTATAAATTGCTTAGGTAATCCTTCCTAGCTTTCCAAAACATATCAGCACAAAATAAATGTGAAAGACCAGAAAGGAAAATGCAAAGCTCCCCACTTACCACTGCAGAGGATGATCAGCAGAGAGCGGACTGTCAAAGACATGGTTTTTACTGCTGCAAATCACAGAACAGCAATAGTGTGTGTCTTTGCAGGACGGACTGTGAGAGCAGAGTGAAGCTACTACTGCTTCTCCAGTGATATTTCTGGAGACACACTGGGGAATCCCCCAGACCGCTTATCTTGAAATTCTGCATCACAGGGAAAATCCCTACCTTTAGAGGCCAGTGCTCCTCCTACTAAGTTTGTCAGGGCACTCCCACTTCTGCAACTGTCTGCACTGCTACTACCTCACCTCCCTTTTTTATTTTCTTCCCTCTCTGTTTTGATCTGAACAGAGATAAAGTTGGCTGTGGGACGCTGTAGGTCAATGTGAAAGACATAACAATCAGTACTGAAAGAACCTTTCTCCTGAGTGACCAAAATGGCAGGTGAAAGGGGTTGTCAGCCTTCCAAGGTTCCCTTCTCTCTACAGCTCTAACAGAACAGTGTCTGTGCAAATGCTGGCCACATGAAATTATGTTTCTGAAACCACACTGAAGCCTTCATGGTGAAACACCACAAGGGCACTGTAATTTGGGTCTATAGGCTAGGCAGGAATTCACAGCATTGATGACCAACACGATCTGTATTTCTGTCGTGCTACATCTGTAGCTCCCCATGTATAACCATAGAATGGTTTAGGTTGGAAAGGACCTCAAAGACCACCCACTTCCAACTCCCTGCCATAGGCAGGGACACCTCTCATTAGATCAGGTCACTCAAGGCCTCAACCAACCTGGCCTTGAACATCTCCAGGGAGGGAGCAGCCACAACCTCCCTGGGCAACCTGTGCCAGTGTCTCACCACCTTCACTGGAAAGAACTTCCTCCTAACATCCTGTTTAAATCTCCCCTCCACCAGTTTAAACCCATTCCTCCTCGTCCTGTCATAACAAGACCTTGTGAATAGTCCTTCCCCAGCCCTCCTGTAGGCCCCCTTCAGATACTGGAAGGCTACTATAAGGTCTCCTCGAAGTCTTCTCTTCTCCAGGCTGAAAAGCCCCAACACTCTCAGCCTGTTCTCACAGCCCAGGTGCTCCAGCCCTCTGATCATCTTCATGGCCCTTCTCTGGACTGGCTCCAACATTTCCATGTCTTTCTTGTGTTGGGGGCTCCAAAAGTGCATACAGTACTGCAGGTGGGGTCTGAGGAGAGCAGAGTAAAGGGAGAGAATCCCCTCCCTTGCCCTGCTGCCCACACTTCTCTTAACGCAGACCAGGACACAGTTGCTGTCTGGGCTGCATGTGCACACTGTCAGCTCATATTGAGCTTTTCATCAACCCAGACCCCCAGGTCCTTTTCCTCAGGGCTGCTCTCAGCCACTCACCACCCAGCCTGTATTTGTGTTTGGGATTGTGCTGACCCAGGTGCAGGGTCAGCAGTCAGGATGCAGAAGCAGCATCTCAGTGTGTTTTTATATTTTCAAGACAAGCTGGGGCAGCTACAGTGACATAATGCTACCAAGTAATACACAGCAAAATGTAACCACAACAAAATAATCAAGGCAACTCCTGGAAGAAGAATCATTTGGACATCCCCTCTAAGTATCTGGGTGAAAGAAAAAAAAACAAAACGCAGACTTCTTTCTTTGTAATCTGTAAGTGCTATTTCTTTTTTGGAGAATTTTTGGGGAAGTATGAGGTTGATTACAGGAGCATTTACAAATCATGAAACTCTGGAAGTTGCTGACATGTTATTTTTGAAAAGCAGTTCTGTCGGCTATCTTTAGGCTACTGAGATCACAGTGGAGAGAAACCACTTAGGAAGAAGATGTTTTGAGGTTTGATGGGTGAAGTGTCTATAGGCAGCCCCTTTGAAAATCAGGTTCAGGGAAGCCACACCAGTCTGGGCACCCTAAAGCCAAATTACCTCTAGAAATCTCTGTGAAAAGACAGGTTGACAAGTTTTCAGCACTGAGAAGTCCAACTTAGATGGGCAGAACACTCTGGGTAGGTAACACTTTTGGAAACTCCAGTGTGTCCTGTGAAGGAAGTCAGACAGCAATTTCACCAGGAGCCTCATTGTTAAGTAGCCTGTTTATTTTCACTGTTGAAGTAGCCTATTTATTTTCAAGCTTTTTGCTGCTGTCTTCATTGACCAGTACAGTAAATACAAAAGACTCTGAGCTCTTCTTTTCCTTTGTGTTTCCTGGTTTCAAGGACCTCAATCCATTATTGAGAAAGTAAGTACAAGCAAAATGTAAATCCCAGTGCATCTCTCTAGAGGGGTGGAAAATCCTGAACTTTCACTTCTTTCTTCTGTGTGACATAATAGGGTCCTTGAGAAGACTGAAGTGAGGGGGATGTTGCTGAAGGAAGTCTTGGAGAGAAGAGAGCTCCAGTTAATACATTTCACATCTGTTCTTCACTAAAATGATGGCCCTTCTGCCCCCATGAGGCAGTCACACAAGCCCACTTCCAAGAAGGGCACTGAGCACTCATCCAAGTGCCTCTTTCTGTGAGCACTGCAGAGCTACGTATTTACACTTCATAAACCAATCCAGAGGCTAAAACCTTCTCTACCTTCCCTTTCACTGTGGAGAATCCCACAGTGAGCAAATCACAGCAAGCTCCTGCCCCTGCTGTGGGTCAGTCCACAGCAATCTTCCTCAAAACAGCTTGACCAGATGTAGCCTGGAGGGGCTGTAGCATGTCTAAGGCTGAGGTCACAAGTTTGCCCACACAGAAGTGCACTGACGGTAAAGCATGAAGGGTCAGGCCCCAGTTTGATCTGGAAAATGTACACACCACACACACTTGCCAAGGTAATATTAAACAGCATTCTCCCTCAGATGTTTAAAATGCAGGAATTAGGACTTCTAAAATTGCACAAGTTTTCCCTCTAGGATGTGCAAAGCTTCAAGCAAAGCAACCCTTTCCCTCCAGAAGTATTTGCAAGTTCAGCTGCTCTTCCACAGCACCGTGTGTGAGGCAAGAGAGCAAGATATGAAAACAAAAACTGAAACTCCCTTTGCTGGGGGAGGAGAAACCATTTTACTTTTAAACTTTCCCTGCTTGGGAATTTTTCTTCAGGGAAACTTTGAACTAGGCTGTACTTTCCATCCTAACTTTCAATACCCTCTATATGGTTTCAAAGAGCAAGGCTATTTTCTTCCGAGCCCTGGAAGCTGCTTCCAGGTTCACTCCAGTCCTGAGCAGTGGAAGCAATGGGAGCTCAGTGGGGCAGGTTTGAGTGTGGGAATGAAGAGGCAGTGATTGCCTGTCAGCCTTCTCAGTGAGAAACAGCTTTGCAAGGCCCTCAGGAGCCACAGGAGCTGCATGGTTATGTGAATAAGTAAAAATCTATCTTTAAAAGCTTTGTTCTGTGGGCCTAAGGAGATCTGCTTTCCTACAGGAGTGTCCTATTGTCTCTTCCTTTCCTTCACTCACTACACCAAACCCATGAGCCCTCAGTCTCACTGACTAGGAAGCACCATCTGCTCTGGTGAGTCCAGAGCCACACATGTGATGACTGACATTAGCAAGCAGCATGGAGAATGGCTGCATTCTGCCTACCTTTCCCCTAGCAAGGGCATTCATTTGGATCTCCATCTTTGACCCAGCTGCTGATTTTCATGAATTTCATAGGCACTTAATTCTCTTCGAGCCTCGATCTCTCTGTCAGTTTGATAGAAAGCAGGTTCAGAACATACTGGCTGATAGACAGCCAGATGGCATGATCACAGACATTTCATTCTCTGTGGGAAATGAGGCTAGAAGCACAAGGATGTGGGATGGATTAATGGAATAAGGTTAAAAAGTCAAGAATGTTTTGGGTTTTTTTCAGCATTAATAGAGCCTTAAGAATGCTGTTTAGAGAACTGCATCAGTTTTCCATGAACACCAGGCAGGTACCAGCTCTCTCAGATACTCCAGTAGTGGATTTTTCTCACTTTTTATTCCGATGTATGGCTCAAAAATGTAAGTAAAGACCCCTTATTTCACATGTTTGCCAGTGTTTGTCAGGAAGCACAGAGATTTTTGAAAAAACAAACTTCAGGTTCCTGCAAAGGTCATTTGTCCAAAATGAAGAGTCACAGAGGTGTCAAAAGAGCATTGGGATTTCAACACTGCACAGATTTTTCTGCTCTGGGCTGTGATTGTCAAATAGCCACTGCACAGTTGGGTTCCCACTTCAAATAAGGTGCACCCATGTACCTCACATCTGTGGTGAAGCCACTGGCAAGGGGAGTTGCTGACTTCTTTTTGTTATTATTAATTTCCTGTGGATCAACAGACACTGCCTGCTTCAGTTCAGCTGACAAAGCCAGGATTGCTTTCAGCATGCTTCAGCAGGCAACTGCTTTGTTAAAGAATATGCTATGTGTAATGTGGTGCTGCTAGCCAAAGAAACAGTGACAGAAGAATCCACAGTCACAGCAGTCATGTATTTTGAGGGGAGCCCAGGGGAGCTGCAGTCACAGTATTTACTTTCCTGTCATCCTAGGATCTTGATGCTCACCACACCAACAATTAAAAGCAACAGAAAGTTTCCAGATTGCAGCTAATGAGAGGGATATAGATTGCTCACAGACTGGAATTAGGCAAGCTTAAGGACAAAGTTATCTTTTATACCCCTATATGGCAGATGCTGGGTCAGAGTCAGCCTTTACTGTTTAAAGAGTGGCAATCCAGCAATACTGTGAATCCAAAACACTGGAACTGGGCCATGCTGGGTGGCGCAGAGGCTACAGGCTGTGTCCCACTGTCAGCTCAGTAAATAACACCCAACTAACTATACACAACCAACCACTCCTCAGAATTGCCTGCACTTTAGAGTGAGCCCTTCGAGATGTGCCAGCCCTGTTTGTCAAAGAAGTGATGAAGGATATTTGAGCAGAAATTGAAATTAAACCCAAAATACAGACCCAAAATGGAGGTATCCAAACCCAGAATCCTCTTTAGAAACTGTTGGCCTTGGAGTTTTGGAATTGCCTTTAATCAAAAGGGAGCAAGAACTTAACCCTGCATCTTTCACAGTGAGAGTGGTCGGGCATCGGAATGGGCTGCCCAGGGAGGTGGTTGAGTCACCAACCCTGGATGTGTTTAAAAGTCATTTGCATGTGGTGCTTGGGGATATGATTTAGGGTGAACCTTGTAGAGTAGGGTTATCATTTGGACCTGGTGATCCTGAGGGCTTTTTCCAGCCTGAAAGTTTCAGTGATTCTATGACTTACATGTGACTGTAAGAATCAGAATAAGGTTGTACTGAAGCTCCATCTAGTCCAGAGTCTTGCCTCTAACAGTGGACACTGACCTACCAAGTAGCCAAGCAGGCAGTGTCTGCTAGGGGTGCACATGGAAATCTCATTTTTAATAGATTCTTCCTTTGTTAGTGTGATAGATGGTGCTGGTGTCACCAGGAGCAGGGGCATTTTGGAGTAAGATCTGCAGATTTCAGTGGACTCTCCATTGTTCACCCTCCATGTGGGCTCATGAGATTATTGCCTGCAGTCTTTACTGAATTCTGCAACAGCAGTCCCTACACAATCCCATCTATGCAGAGATCCTTCTTGGACATCTCTGTACCACAACTGGCAAGGCACTGTCTTAGTAGAGACCTAACGCTCAGCTGGTCTGCTCCCAGATCATGCTGTGGAAATACTTACTCCTCATAGTACCTGCTCATCCCCTCTAGGCACACCTGCTATGGGACTTTTTACACTGGCAGAGAATGAAGCATCCCAGTAGGTCACCCTGTACTCCTAGCCTAGGCAGCACATTCTCCTGGGAGCAGCTTGTGCTGACAGCAGCTCTCACAGGGTGTTCTGACCATTGTGTACCATCTTAGGACCTGGCCACGCACACAGACCAACTGGCCTGAACTGCAACCCCTCTTCAAGACCTTTTGCTGTGGAGTAGTTTTCTTACACCTTCCCCATCTGAGAGGTCCCACTGAGTCATGGGACTTCCAGACCAACTTCCCCCACCACCCCCAGCAGCAGAAAGAGGAAGCCTGATGATGGGGTCCTGGTGACTGCGGGATCCCATATTCATTCCCTTTTCCTCTCAGGTCTCCAGGCACAGCAGCAGTGGGTACTGTCCAGTGCTCCTCAGATGCCTTCAGGGTGGTGTGTCTTCCCCCTTCTGATTCTCTCCCTGTCTGTACTTTCGTGACCCTTAGACTTTGATCTTCTTCTTCTCTCCTTTGAGTCCCCTGTGACCATTTGGCTTTCCCCAAGTCTTTCAAAGAGCATAAGATCAGTGCAGGCATACACCTGCACTACAACAAAGCCTGGCAAGAGTTAAGGCAACTCACCCTCATGATGTGTAATAATGTTGTGCCTTCACCAAAGTGCCTTCTCTCCATATGTCCCCTTTTTCAGTTCATTTATATATAGATTAAACATCAGGAGCCCAGGAAAAAAAATCCCCTCTAACATCATTGGGGACTTCCCTCAAACATGAGCACTGGCCACTTGTCCTCCTCTTTTAATAGGTTATTCACATTGAGAATTTTTTTCTTGTCCAGTGGTGCCTTAATTTCTTTCAGAAACATGGCTGATGGACCTTTAGGCTTTTGGAAATTGTTGCTGGGATTCTGCAGGGTTGACCTTGTGGTTTTCATCTAACTTGCCAGAGTTTATGATCCTTTCTATTTTCCATTCTTGGGTCAACTTCTGTTTTCTGAAGAAAGTCTTCTGCTTCTAATAAATTTCTTCATCCTGCTGTTAGCCATGTCAGCTCTCCTTTCAGTCTTTACAAAGTCTTTGTCCACACACAGAAGCTTAGAGCCAATGTACTCATATACTTTATGTTCAAATAGCCACTCTATACATTATGTTAGAATAACCACCATGCAAAAACTTTAGCCTTAAGGAATCCATTTTCATTTCTTTCCTTGTTCCTATGTAATTTTATTGTGGTTGGGTTGTTTTTTTCTGGTTCACTTTTGTTCCTTAGGCAAGAATGTCGAGCATGGGCATTATGAAACAGGTTCTGCATGATTCTTGGGGCTAATATAAAAGTTTCTTTTCCTCATGTAGGCTCTTCCACACAGCAACACTGTTTTCTTTTTCCTGCGACATCAATCCCTGATTTGACATTTGACCAATATGCAGGTGGGGAAATTATATCTCCAGCTGCTGTGGCATTTCTTGCCCTGTCAGCAATTCTGATCTCCCTCAGCATGTAAAGGATACAGGCATTCAATATAATCCTGATATGGATTATTTCTGACTTAGGTTAGGAATGTCAGGCTACATAGGTTTTGAGTTGCTTGTAAACACAGTTAGCTTGTTTCTTTGGTTAGGCACAAAGCTTTCTCTAATACATATTACCACTTCTTTGCTGCTGTCTCCACTGTTTTGTTTTACACTTTGCACCCTGGTGCTAGAGCATCTGATCAATTGCCTTCTTCCCATCAAGTTTCTGATGCACACAGTGTGAGAACATCCCTCTTTAAAGTCAGGTTTTTTTTCTTCCCCATCTCGTTTGCTAAAATTCTAGTATTTAAGAAGTAGCATCTTTTTTTTTTTTCTTCCCTCTATATACTACAGAATTCTCTTTGCTTTATTACTCTTCTTTCTTTTTAAGTTTCACCAAATTATTACTATTGGAGCATTCCAGCTAAAGCTACTATGGAGCTCCCAGTCTCTGGCTTACCATATGACTGCATGATTTTTGCCTCCAGAAATCCTCTCCTCTCTTCCTAAGGTCCATAACACTGTGTCCAAAAGCTCCATGAAGCCTTCCCCAAGAGACTGCCCAGATATTCCACACTATTCAGCAATTAGATATTGCATCCAGCAGTCTAATCACCATGTATTATCACAAAGCCACATGGATGTATGCCTGATAGAGCACTGGTGCCCCTCTACCACTGTATGTTCCTGCAAAGTGGGATCTGATGAGTAATCTCAGTGCAAAAGTGTATGTGGCCTTAAGCTGTGAGGTCATTTCTGCTGTTCCCCCATCCCCAACACAAGACTCCAAGCTGCAAAGCCTTCCCCCACCTCAGCAGCACTGGCACTATACAAGCCTGGAGGTTGGACTGTTCAGTGATGGTGGTAAAGAGACTGTCAGTGTCTGTTACCCTGAAATCTTTCAGCTCAGGTTTGATGGCCTCAAGGACTTGGGTCCTGGGCTAATTGCATTGGATATCCACGAACCGAGTAGATAATTTCTAGGGCTCAGTGGAGCAAACTGAGCACTGCTTGCCCACTTGCAATTTAAACAGCCAGATGCTGCTTGAGTTTGCTTATGATTAAGAAAGTTCTAATGGGCTCTGTCCCATTGCAGGCACAGATCCTTCAAACCAGAGTCGTTTGGATGTCTAAAACAAGGAGACAGGCAAACTCCCTCTTTGGCAGGTCTTCTACATCACCTACTACCACCTGTTTGGGCCTGCTGTGGTCCCATGGTGAGTGTCTCGTTTCTCTCTTACTACTTGTCACTCCCATCCAGGCAGGGGTAAGTGAGGAAAAATACACAGTATAAGGGACACTGAAACAAATTACTGTTGGTAACTATATACTGTGACATTGCTTTGCTCTCAGACACAGTTTGGATCTTCCTGTTTGTAAACTTGTAGGACATTTTACAAATATTTCAGTTCAATTGTCCTGAGCAGAGGCATTCCACAGGGGCCAGAAATGGTGACTTGGAAACAAGAACCCTGACACCAAAGGCTCTGTTGGGATTGAGACATGTCCAACCCTTTTGGTTACATTTCTTCTATATACTGACAGATGGACTCTCATTCTCCTGTAGTTTTCAAAGCAAATATCTACTGCCTGAGAGCTCCACATTCATGGAATGCTGCAGGGCTTATGAGGCAATAGCAAAAGAGGCAGCAGCAACACCCAACAAGGACTGTGAAGAACCAGGTGCATAGTAAAATGGCCACTAGAATAGCAGTTGTATAGGAGGTAGCCTAGGATGAAGCTCAGACTGCCTGGAGGCAAAGGACCAGGACAACTAGACAAAGGAAGGCTCAGCCGAATTGCCACCAAGTCCCTGTGCAGTGGGTTTGAGAAATTCCCCCCCCCCAAATAAAATTTACCAGACCAGCTCAGATGGCTTGGAAATAAGATAAAGCTCTATTTTACAGCAAGCCAACTTTACAAGCCTATGTACAAAATATATTTACATGTATTTACAATTATATACAATTTAGAAATAATACAGAAATCCAATTCCCCTCACAGACAAAGAAAGCCCAGATGGGGGCCAACACCACCTTCTTCTCTCCCCCTAGACAGAAAACCAGCAAGGCTCACGTGTTAGCAGCAAAAGGTTAGACCACAGTGTGGAGTCAGAGAGGTGAAGAAACAGTGACAGAGCCCAGAGCCCAAGAGCCCAAGAGCCAAGAGAATGAAAGTGTTTATACCTTGCCAGTTTCTCTCTCTTAGCAAGCCAATGAATGACAGAGATTTTATCATTATTATTCTTTTACGATTGATGCCCTGCTCATTGATTCTATATTTAAAGGAATGTCCAAAAAGTTCCTCTCTCTCATTTATAATTTAAAACCAAAATAGGGTGTTAGCTCTTAAACTGCTACGCCCTGGGAACCACTATCTTCAAAACAGTAGGACACCAGGCTCTCCCAGACCCCTCAGCCTCCATAGCCTCCCTCATTCCTTCAGCCCAGGACTCTGCACGCAAGTTGTCGTCAGCAAAACCTTTAGTAACCATGCTGACGTAAGAGGTGGAAAGGGGAACAACTGCTTCATGGTGGGGAGGCTAAGGAAGCAGGTGACAAGTGGTGGGAGGATGTGCAGTGAGAAAAGGAGAAATGAAAAATAGAAAGTTTTCATTAGAGCTTAGACAAAGATAGCTCCTCTAAGTGTAATGGAACTAGACAGCAAGAGTGGGCCGAGACAACTTGGTGGCCTTTTAAAAGAGGAAGGAGTGACAAATACGTGAAGATACTAAACTGACCTATAGCTCAAGCTCCGGGGGTTCACAGTGAGGTGATTTTGAGAAGCTGTGAAAACCACAGAGCCAAAAAAATCACAGAATGTCAGGGGCTGGAAGGACCTCAAAAGATCATCCAGTCCAACCCCCCTGCAGAGAAGGATCCTCTATACCAGATCACACAGGAACACATCCAGAGGTGTCTTGAATATCTCCAGAGAGGGAGACACCACACCTTCCCTGGGCAGCCTGTTCCAGTGTTCTGTCACCTTCACAGTAAAGAAATGTTTCCTCAAGTTCACATGAAATTTCCTACACTTCAACTTCCACCCATTGCCCCTTGTCCTGTCATTGGGCATGACCACGCAGAGCCTGGCTCCAGCCTTTTGGCACTCACCCTTTACATATTTATAAATATTGATGAGATCTCCTCCTCTCCAAGTGAAAGAGCCCAGCTTCCTCAGCCTTTCTGCATAAGGAAGGTGTTCCCCTCCCTTAATCATCCTTGTGGCTTTGCACTGGACCCTCTCAAGCAGTTCTCTGTTCTTGTTGAACTGAGGGGCCCAGGACTGGACACAATACTCCAGATGTGGTCTCACCAGGGCAGTCTTACTCTTGGTGCCAGCTTTGCACTGCTTCTGGAGATTTGGGGCTTTAGCTCTGACTATGGTGATGCTTGTGTGTGCAAGTAGGAGCTGCTAATAAACAGCAAGTAGTCCCATGAGACTCATGACTGATGGCTCCTGCTCAGTTAAGTAATCAGCTCTTTTATAAACGGTGAGCTTCTACCTATTCCCTTCTGTGGGGAGCATTAATGCATTATCTTTCCTCTCCTTAGCCACTTATTTCCACAAAACTGGAAAGAATGTAGTATTTTTGAAACCACACTTCTTCTATTGATCATTGCTGAAATTGCCCAATGGATTTAGAAGTTATTAGGAACAGCTAGATGGTTGTAGGGATGTTGACAGAGACAGACACAAAGCATTATTGTATTAAGAGAGCACTTGAGCTGACAGCAACACAGATTTCTAAATCACGTTAATAGCCAGCAAATAGCTACTGCTATGAGGATTATGTTTCATTTCTGCATGCCTGCCTCGTTGACAGTCTGAGAGGCTAAAGAAGCTCAGCAAGAAGTGGCTGTTGCTTAGATTTCATACCTTGATGGTCTTCTCTGGGAAGGAGAGATTGCACGTGTCAGGAGGGCTTGCAAAAACACTCATCAAAGACCAAAGGTTTTTCTTTCATATCTGTCCAGGCTTTGCTGGAACAGAATTCTAGGCAAGCCACAGGCTGGTGATCACTAGGAGTTTGGAGTCAGCCAGGGCAGCTGACCCAAATTGGCTAGAGGTGTATCCCATACTCAATAGAAAGGCAGACTTTGCTGAGGGTGTAGGTTCTTCCAGTTTCCAGAGGGGTTTAGTCTTTGTTCCACTCCTGAGGACTGCTTTCCCTTTTATTGTGGCAACTGTATGCTTGCAGAACTGAATATTGTTTATTATATCTTACATTTGCATTGGTATTAGTTCGGCTGTTTCACAAAAAACATTTTTATTTCAATCCATGGATCTACTTTCCTTTTCCAGATTTCCTTTCTCTGGTGGGGAGGGGTCAGAAGGTGATTGAGCAACTGCTATGGTTTAGTGCTTGAGTATGAGCTAAATGATGCCAATATCCAAATGCCAGGTCTTTCACAAGTGCTATTATTATCTTCCTTTCCATGAACGTTTTATAAACTAAGCTCCCTTTCACTGCCCATTTCACATGTTAGACTTCCCCTTCTTGTACCTTGAGACTTGAAGGACTGGAGGTCGATGCTCTTACTGATGCTGAGCTTCTTAATAGCTCAAACATTTCATTGCTTCATGTGAGTGTTTCTCAGGGCTGTTCAGCCACCAACTGGATTTCCTCCATTCCCCACCACTATTTTGGCCTGGCTATCTAGCCGATTTTTAAGCCAGTGAAGCATCTACCCATACAAGCTATAAGCAGCCAGTTTCTCCAGGAAGCATGCTGTGGGAGATGGTGTCAAAGACTTTACTAAGGTCCAGATAAACAACATTCACAGCCTTTCCCCCAGCCACTGAGTACGTCACTTTGTCCTTCTTTCGCTGAGGACTCCAGAGCTGGACAGAATACTGCAGGTGAGGTCTCACTAGAGCGGAGTGGAGTTGTCTGGGTATGTTGGAGGATTCTTTTTCCCTTAAGTGGAGGTGAGGAGGGGGAACAGACAAGCAGAATTTCTATTTCGATGAACCGCCGCTAGGTGGCAACAAGAGGCTGTGTAGGCTCACCGAGGTTACTCAAGCAGACTCCACTGCTCTCAGAATTAAAAAAAAGGAGGGGAATGAAATTATATATGTATATATTTTCACTGCTGCTTCTAGAAAATTTTCCAGCTGATTCCACCAGCTGCGTATTGCTAGAAACGTTTCCAGATTCTGTCAGGTTTTATTCCAACAGAGGACCTCGTTTTTGACAGGCATTTTAATTAAAGTGCTGCATGGTTCATTTTTTAGGCATAAGGCTGCAGGTGGGCAGAGGAAAATTAGAAAATTATTCTCTTTCGGTTATCCTGCTTGGATGGGGAATCTCAAGAAGCTCGTGTATAATCCTGATGCCTATAAAAGTGCATAGATGGGCACATACAATTGCAGTACTGTAGTGTAGTACTTTAAGGCTTATTGGAATATTCCAATAAGAGAAATCAGGAGTTTCCTGAAAGTTCAGTGCAGAATGTAAATAAAGTAGAAGCATTGAATGTAAAAGAATAATAATGAAAATATCTCCATCATTCATTGGCTTGCTAAGAGGGATAAAACAGCAATGTATAAACACTTTCACTCTCTTGGCTCTTGGGCTCTGGGCTCTGCCACGGTTCCTTTGCCTCTCTGACTCCTACGCACAGTGTACTGACCTTCTGCTAATAACACATGAGCCTTGCTGGTTTTCTATCTGGTAGGAGAGAAGAAGGTGGTGTTGCCCCCCCTCTGGGCTTTCTTTGTCCAGGTGGGAGGATTGGATTTCTGTATTATTTCTAAATTGTATATAATTGTAAATACATGTAGATATATTTTGTATATATGCACAACTATCTGCCAAAAGATTTGTGATGTGTGAGTTCATTCCCTCCTCACTTCCTATCCATCCATCTTCCTGGGTGGAGTAGTAAGTCAGGAAATGCCCACAATGCAAAAATGTTTGCAAGTATGATGAACTGCAGTGTTTTCACATTTTTCTCCAAAGCTGGTTTTACTTCTAACTCCACTGACCCTTGAAATACTTAAATCTGTTATTGATGTGTTCACAGGCATAGGGAGGAAGCAGAGTTTTGATTACTCTGCAGCAGAGAACTGTCATTGTAACCATACAACACACTAATAATCACCACAGAAAAATCTTTCAAGTGTGATGACATTATGTCTTTAGCAGGCCAAAGTATCTGATAGCACCTACAGGATATGACAAACTTCTTTATTACTCTGTCAAAGTGACAACGCTGTGAAACCCTGTGATTAAATCAGCTGTTTTGTATAATTGACCTGTTCACCTGTACGCTGTCAATTTATCTCCTCTGGGGCTACTTCCAGTATTTCAAACCTCTAATCTGCTTTCAAAGGAAGAACTGTCCTTTAAAATGTAAAAATGTATCATCCGGAGGCAATTTATTCCTTTCCTACAAAGTGTGGCACTTCCCCTTAAACAACACTGAATCAGGTTTCCAGATTTATAATATTCTAAATCAATATATTGTAATTCTCTATAAACGTGGTAGACTGATTTTAATTTATCCCTACCAGAAATATATAAATCTATCTGGGATGAAAGTGCCCTAAAAATGAAAAATAAAATTCACTGACCTTTTAAGGTACTTTATATCAAAGTACATTGTTTAACACTTACTTTTAGTAGTTTTTCTTCCATTCAGTTAAGCAGGAGTTTTACTATATGAATTTCAATAAGTTGAGACATGATGGCAGAAGTAACAGAACCACAGAATCACAGAACATTAGAGGTTGGCAGGCACCTCCAGAGATCAAGTCCAACCTCCCTGCCAAGGCTGGATCCCCATGGGTAGTTTGCACAGGAACACATCCAGGCAGGTTTGGAAAGTCTCCAGAGAAGGAGACTCCACAACCTCTCTGGGCAGCCTGTTCCAGTGCTCTGTCACCCTCACTGTAAAGAAGTTCCTCCTCATGTTGAGGTGAAACCTTCTATGTTCAATTTTTACCCATTGCTCCTTGTCTTATTACTGCACACCACTGAAAAGAGACTGGCCCCATTGTAGTGGGTTTGCAGTGACCTGCCCCCCCCACCTTTTAGAACCCCGGCTAAAACTCAGAAAAACACACTGGAAGTTAATAAATGAAGCTTATATTTACAGCAATGCAAATATACAAGCAAATATTTACAAGATATAACAGATATTTACAGAAATATACAGTAAAAAGAAATACAGACACCACACCCCTCCTGGAGACCAAAATCCCCAAGAGAGGGAAACCAAACCCCCCTGTACCACCTCTCCCTCCTCCCCCCAGCCTTATCTCACCACTTGATGATGCTGCAGATAAGCTGAAGATCGGTCAGAAAGATTAGTGGCAGGAAGGAATGAATGGTTTTAGTAATTTTACTCTGAATTAGTTCAAAGGCAGAGAGACAAAGGAAAGAAGCTGNCAATTAGCTCAAACCAACACACCCCATTCACTTGACATCCACCCCTCAGATATTTATATATATTGATGAGATTTCCTCTCAGTTTTCTCCAAGCTAAGCAGTCCCAGGTATCTCAGTCTCTCTCCATGGGGGAGATGCTCAAGTCCCCCACACTCTTGGAAAAATTGGTTATATCTGTGACATCTTGTCCAAATACATATACTGGTTTTCATGTTCCCTTATATTAAAAAAAGTATATTTGTGTAAAAACAATGCTGCTAGGCACGATGGATGTTTTCAGTTGTAGTCTGAGCCATCCATACTTTGTATCAAAGTCCTAGAACACTTCCTTGGAAGGCAAGTATACCACCCTGAAAGCTGAGATATGATAGTTTTGTACACCATCACCAAAGACTGATTTTGTTCATGCCCTGAGATCCTTCTCAGCTCATCTCCTGCACAGCTTGAGGAGGCACTTGATCAAGTATCATCATATACCACATATCCGTATCACCATATGCCATGCATGCTTATAATTTTCTTTATTCTTCCCACACAAAGTGTGCCATTCTCTCCATCCTCTCACATCAGAGTAGGCTCATCTCAGGCTCCTTAGAGGTGGTATTTTCATGACACATTCTGCATCTTTCCCCAGAAAGCTTACCCTGTACTAATAGTCTCTGCACTGTTTTTTTCACCTAGTCAGGTTTCTCCTGTCAGGCTTCTACGTGGTTCTCTTCTCTTTCTCCATCCTCTATACCAAAGCTTCTGTTGATCCTTTCACATGTTGCAGTTTTCTCTTTCTCCTTCATGCCAGATCTGTGTTGCACAGCAGAACTCCATACTAGAAATTCGCATTTCTTCCCACCCATCTAGATGGAGATGTCCCTGCTTACTGCAGGAGGGTTGGATTAGACAACCTTTAGAGATCCCTTCCAACCCAGTGCATTCTATGATTCTATGCCAGAATCTTGGCAGGTCTGTTCTAATGTTTGTCCCTCCTATTTCTTTCTCTTTTCTATTCCTTCTTTTTTGAGGTGCCAACACTCTGAACACAACTAGGCTATAGGGCAAAAATGAGTAATGTATTGAGATTAATATGTTTTCCTGCTATCAGCTAGCTCTTTGGTCAACAGGAGTTTAGCAAGTGCATTACAAATGCTAGCTGTTCCTGCTGCAAAGGTGGGGAAATATGTTGCCTGCTGCAAGCCCAGTTGGTACCCAGATGATGCAGCTGGGTAGGGCACATGCTAGGAGCATACCACAGTCTTATTCAGCATTGACAAGGGCAAAATCAATGTGACCACAGGCAGTGAGAATTAAAGTTGCAGGGACTGATCACTTCTAAATGATATGTTCTTTAACTCTTCAGCATAAAACTCTGTATCACCATTCTTTACTCTTTGGCCATTCCTCCACCCTAGTTTTCATCCACCTCACTGAAGCTTTTCCCATCAATAATTGAAAAGTTCCCTGAAACTTCTGATTCAGTCCTGTGATCAAAAGCTACTACATCACATCTAAGCTGAAAGTGCCATGAAGTTCTAACAAATAGCCTTGTCTATTCAACCAGCCATTGAAACATGAAAACCATAAGTGATATGTCAGGTGCCTTAAAGCTGTTTTAAGATGAGACAGCATGTAGTAAAATAGTTTTTAGAACACTCAGCTACTGGTTTTGGTTTGTTTGGGTGTTTGTTTTTTTTTTTTTTCTCAGTGTCAGACATCATTTTGCACAGATTAAAGCACCTTATTTTCTAGATGAAACTGTCTCATGTTTGCAATGAAACAGTTTGTCACTGTGAGGGTGGCAAACATATTTTTGACTCACCTAAAGGAAATCACACCATTTCCTGTTTATACTGAAGAGATATATGCATTTCAAAATAAGTTCCATTTGGCAGAACAGCTCTGACATTTTCAGGAGCTCTCCCTTCTACCAAGTCTCAGAGCATCATCATAATAGAACCCAATAGCTGTCGGTGGCAATGGCTGTTGGCACGTGATTGTCTTTCAAACTCCTACTGTATATTACCTTAAATATTACAAGTCTTCATTTTGATTTGCAGTTCAAAATACAACCCCAGCTATTACAGATGAGTTGGAAAGTCAAGCCTCTCTGTAGTCGAGCTATACTATACTCTCTTCACAAGCTGCAGAATAGCTTCTCTTTCAGAAGAGCTACTAAACTAACCTTAGTAGACTTTTATAGATTATATAAATAAAACCAGATTTGATGGGTTTTGCTTATCAGTTGAATCTGGAAATTATAACAATAACTGGAGAGAGACTTTTTACAAAGCCATGTAGCAAATGGATGAGGGTAACCATTCGAACTGGAAGCAGCTAGATTTGGGTTTGACATTAGGAACAAATTCTTCCCCATGAGAATGGTGAGGCAGAGAAATTATGGAGGCTCTGCCCCTGGAAGTGTTCAAAGCTGGTCAGATGGAGCCTTGACCAACCTGGTCTGGTAGGAGGTGTCCCCTGCCCTTGGCAGGGGAGTTCAAACTAGATGAGCTTTAGGATCACTTCCAACCCAAACCATTCTATGATTCTATGAAAACTGGAGCAAAGAAAGACTCCAGATTAAATGTAGACTGTACCAGTTAACTTCTTTCATTGATAAATAATATTTCAAAACTGTCTTGTTTTGGTTTGGGTTTGTTTTCTGGGTTTTTTTAAAGCCAAAGCCTGTCTTTCTGAAACTCTTTCCTTATCCTCAAATTCATTTCAAATCCTGGAGCTAATGCCTCCTCAAAACTGTTGTCCTGTGTTCACTTTTCACTTTGGTCCTTCAAGTGATATTTACCAACGGACAATTTAAGGCTCTCCACGAGGCAAGCAATATTTAAAGTTAGAATTAAATTTATTATACACAAATCAGTTTTAGGACAGAAATCATCAATTAATGACAAATCATTGATCCAGACATTGAAATTACTATTGGGGCTTACAGATGGTAGTGATGTAGGAACATGCATTCAACGTTATTTTGCCTGCAGTGGCCTTCTTATTATACGCATCATTAACTCCTTTATGTGCAGTTAACCAAGCAAAAAGAAGAGAATAAATTCAAAGTAAAAAAGGAAGTTGACACAAACAGCCAGTGTCTTCCTCTGGCTTCTTGGGTTTAGGTTTTTAAACTTAAAAGCTGAAGTGTCTGGGTTCCTTGGATTCATTTCTTTAAACCTTAAGAAGCAGCAAGCTGTGACGTGATAGGCTGTAAGCATTAGGACTTCTCATATTCTTTTACAACACAATTAATAGTAACCTTTCTACTCCTTTGTATCCCACAGAATATGTATTTCCTCTGGGAAACTAACATACCTCAAAAAAACTCCACCAAACTAAGACAGTAGCACATAATGTGAATTCTACCAATTGCATGTCGCTGATGGACACAGAATCATATCCCAGAGAAAGCTGAATGCCTGTTAGATTGGTGGGTTTCTTCCATATTGTTGTTTGAGGTAGGGTTTGGAGATGTAACAGTTCATGAACATTTTTACTGTAAATTCATCCTGGCTGAAAAAAACAAACAAACAAAACCAGACATAGCATTATAAAGATAGTGCTGATGGCAAATGTCTACTGAAATGCAATTGCTACGGTTTTCTGCTGTTGCTTTAGCTGTGCCATCCTGTTTCATGATATGGATGGGAACTGCAAAGGGAAGCAGCCATTTGTGGTAACAAATAGCTGCAGACTCCAGCTGTGAGCCAGTAATTGGGCTTTTTTATGTGAGGCAAGTGAAGATGGGCAGATTTTGAATCTGTTAAAGTGTAGTATAGGCTGGCCATTCTACTTGAACAATCCCAGGCTAGTTTAATGCACAAACAGCATGGGAAAACTGTGATTCCTGTGTACTGAATAGATAGCTTCAGCCTGAGGACTTGTTTGGGAGATGTAGGTTCTAAGAGAGTAAGAAGATAATAGGTATGATAGTGCTCTGCAGTACTGGCATCATAACTCACCACCAAACAAGCATAATTCAAGTTCATATACAAGTAGGTATAGCCAGTTGTCAGTTGACTGAACATCTTGGGATGTGTGTGGTTTGGTCACGTTATTATCTTTCCCAAGATGTATGAATTCCCTGTTTTTCTTGCCAGGCATATTTACTATGCTGTTGTGCTGAACTCCCACCATATGGAAAATACCTAAAATGGGTGATGGATTATGGGGGAAAAAAAAGGATTCTCCTAATAATGTCTCCAGTGTGACTTTTGAGTTTTATATGACTAATGGCTGCAAAGCTTTAGGTGAAAATTTCAAAAGTGACTCATTGACAGGGGATTGTAATATTAAAATAATGGAAATGTTCTGTATCCAAGCTACTTAGCTTCTGTTGGTTTTCATCTAGCATTTGGAGCAATGGTCCCATATTCAGTCTAGCCCTGAGTTGAGTTAATTATCAATGCTTATAAATATCTGAAAGGTGGATGTCAAGAGGGTGGAGCCAGACTCTTCTCAGCAGTGCCCAGCAACAGTACAAGGGTCACTGGCACAAACTGGAACACTGGAGGCTCCATCTGAACATAAGGAGAAACTTCTTTACTCCTTCATAAAGGTGCCAGAGCACTGGAACAGACTGCCCAGAGAGGTTGTGGGGTCTCCTTCTCTGGTGAATTTCAAAACCTACCTGGACACCTGTGCAACCTCATCTAGGTGAACCTGCTTCAGCAGTGGGGTTGGACTAAATGATCTCCAGACATCACTTACAGCTCCTGCCATTCCATGACTCTGTGATTGTGTGAAGCCACAAAGTGGGTTACTAGCTACAGTAGCCAAGAGGTTTTCGGACTAGATCAGATGGTGCTTGGTAGAACTACTTACAGCATGGACCATACCGTTACAGGAGTATGTCTTCCACATGGATGCATCTGGCTTGAGTCCCTAAAGGTCAGATTTGCAAATTACTTTAAAAAGAAGGGTTTAGATTTTTCCAGCAATGTAATTTTTGGTGATCTCTGGAATGAGAAACACTCAGTACCATGCAAGTGGAGACATTCATTCTGGCACAAATGGGTGGCTGTGGTGGGGACATGTTAGTCCCTCCTGGATGAGAAAGTGAAGCTATGTATCAGATGAGAACCAGAATCATCTGTAGTCATATCAGGAACGACCAGCAGTAAATGTTTGAGAAAAAGTTTCAAGTTTAATAATTTGCTCAAAGAAGAGTTCATGCTAATGCTCCTTTCCCTGTCCTTCTGGCTTATGACAAGCTTATGCACTGAAACATGAAGGTTTCTCTCCTTTTACATGTGTTTGATGTAATCTAATATTTTCTTTAAATTTTATCTCATGCAACAGTGAATGTGTTCGCTTTACAGGCTATTATTTCCTTTCAGCACTTTCAAGTTTGTATCTTTTAAATTCCACTTGATGAACTCTTGTTCTTAAAAAGTCTCATGCAGGACTTATCTTCTTCATGCCATTCATTATTTTTTATGAAGATCTGCCACATCATTTCTCATGCCATCCCTAAGCAGGTCTAATCTTTTCAATTTCTCCAGATAACAACATTTTCTCTCTCAGCCTCTAACCATTTACACCGCCTGTCTCCAGATGCATTTTGTATCTGCTGTATCTATTTTGCAGTTGAGTTCCCAGAACTGAACAAAGTACTCCAGATGCAGCAAATAATGAATCTGTGGGAATTACAGCATTTTCGGTCTCAGCTCCTCTCTCCCACTAGCATTTTGTTCAACGCTGCTGTCCACTGGGCTTTCCACAGTAATGCCAGGACCTTTTTTGCTTTTTCCTCCTGAGCAGTTGCACTCTGTTAAGATCCCAGTAGGCTGTGTGAATAGCACAAAATACACCATCCAGAGTTACGCTTTCCTAGCACTAATCCCTTTAGCCACTCTGCTGTTTATTCAGCTACTTAGGTTAGGCTTCTCTTCACTGTTTCTGATGATCCTCTACACTAGGCAAAATTATACAACGGTGTGCACCCTAGCTGTTGCCACATCATTTTACCCTGTTCCTGACCAGTAATATTTTTTAAATTGTATTTTAAGTCATGTGTTTGAGATGTCACATTGTCACAGGAGGCCTGTAAGCTTATACACTCAAAATATATCAATGCTGCCTCACACAAGGAGTACAGACACAGTGAAGCATGTCTATAATGGCACAGCACTTCAGCTCAAATATTGCCTGTTTCTCAGCAGGCTGCTTCACTGACTTGTTCTGAATAGCTGTGGTATTTCAATCCAGCACTACATGGTAGAAGGTAGGCACGAGCCTGGTCATGTTGAAAGCCAACCAGAGATTAATGTTTTCTTGCTGATGGTTTTGAATGCTCAGCACCACAAGCCAGGTGATAATAATTTTGTTAAGTGATCAGTTGCAAGTCTGAATATATTTATACTAATTTGATTTTCCTTATGCCAGTATCTGCTCAGTGTGGTAGAAAAAGAGAAATTGGAAGCCTGGGGATCCAAATGTGTAACCCAGATACCATGCATCTAGTAACTCAGTCCCTCCTCCCCTCAACAACCTTTTTGTGTCACTCACCTCTAAAAACCACCTCCACTGCAATTGCTGTGGTGGCTCTACCCATCCAGAGGCACCTGTGAGAAGTACCTGGCAAAGCTGGAGAGTATCCTTTTGGCACTCTCTTTTGTGCTGCTGTAGCTTTGTCTCTACAGGACATCCAGAAATCTCAGGCAAAGATTTAAAATACACATATCTGCCAAAGGGAATAAAGAAAAGAAGAAAAGAAAAAGGGAAAAAAAAATAAAAGAGGATATGTCTGAGGAAATACAGTTGAGAGATAGCTCTGAGGAAAGTATATTTTCCTTTCACAAAGTCAGAGCCTGGGAGTTCATCCCCTGTTTTATCATATTCATGCTTTATTGCTTCCTTCAATTACCATTTCAACTAATTTTCCAGATTCCAAACTCCTAATTTCAAAAAGGACTGCCAGCCTATAGACATAGAAAAATGGTTTTGCACTGTCTCCTGACAGAATTATTATTATGATTATCACATTATTTAAATCTTGTATTACACATATCTAAAAGGCCACAATTAAATTAGGTCCCACTGTGCTTACTGCTACCCAACTGTGTAACACTTCCTGAAGGCATTCCAGGCCCTCTGGGAGAAAGAAAAAAAAGGAAAAAAAATGAAAAAAACCCAGTTAATTCCATGTGAAAACTTTTTGGGGCAGAAATAAACTGTATTTTTGTTCTGTAGTAAAACAGTGCCTGGCACTGGTGCAGCCTTTGGTTTGCACCTCAATCCTGATAATAACAGTAGCAGTAACGACAATTAATAATATTAGTACTAAATATTGTTACCTCAGTTTTACCACAGCTCCCTCCCCTCCCTTCTTTAAATATGATGTGCTAATAATGTGTTTGATTCCTTCATTTGAAGCATTATTTACTTCAGTGTTGTGCTAAAGATACTTCACTCTGTTTACGGGCAGCAAAATGTCCAAAAGAACAAGCTTTTGGGGTGATGAATGCATTTTGGAGCAAGGACAAATGGCAAAAAGAGAGGGGACACCATCAAGAGCAGTTCTCCTGCTCCACGTGAATGTTAAGATTTGTTCAATGTTCCACAAAGAACTCCTTCAGTACACCGAGTTACTGGAAAATATCCTCCACACTGAGAGAGACGCACATGTCACTGCTGAGTCAGAAGCTGGCAGTGGTCATATCAGCACACAATTAAGTATTTTTTTTTTCACATGCATCCCCCTATTCCAAAGAAGTACAGGTTCCCAAAAAATGTTGCCAGAAGGCATTCCAGTTGTAGATTTTCAAAGTATTGTCTGGGAGAAATAGGGACAAAATATCAAAACAACAAGGCAGGAGAGCTTAGTGTTAAAAACGCTAGAAAATATTATGCTGATTTAATATTGACTTGTTATTGCAATGCAAGAATTTACTCTCTTTTATGTTTGGTTCCCTTCACCCTATCTATAGAAATATCATGATTGTAAATGGCCCAAGCATTGGCTTGGCACATTTGCAGTTAGTGCCCTACTTTGTAGTACTGTTAGAAAAGTTAGGATGCAGATAACATTAAATTAGATAAAATGAAATATATTTCAAGCAAAGACTGAAAAAAAAACCCAAAAAACAAAAAACAACCAACAGTAAAACACTTTACAAGCACTAGAACGGTGAATTGGCTGAGGCTCTGTCTTAAGGATACAGGTGATACCCATCTACAAAAAAGGCTTATCTCTGTCAGTAAAATATCATTGTAACCTTGATAGGAAAAGTTATCTAGAAGACACAGATATCTTCACAGTACTCAGATGCATCCAACTGTGCCTGCCTGTGAGTCTTTTAAGATATCACCCAATTGTCTCAATTGCACCTTCTGGAATTGCCCTTCAGCCTAGAGAGAGAAATGTTTCTAAGTCTTTGTGTAAAACTTGTTTGAAGATTAAAAGCCCCCAGGAACACATTAAATAATATCAGCACTCAGGTGCTTTGTGTCAGTGAAGACCAGATACTAAGTAAGTATTTCCTATCATTTTTCTAGCCTTTCTTACACTTCCACCCAAGAGAATGTGCTACAAAATTCCTCCTTACGATAAATGAATAAGCAGAGAGCATTACCATTGTATTTCTTGGTGTCAGAACAATAACCACTTCTATTAGCAACAAGCATCACTAAACATGCTCTTTTCTAAATCACTCAAGTTAAAAAGCATCCCCACTTTCCCAAAAGGTTTTACAATACAAATTGCTTTCCAGCTTTTTGGTTTTGTTTTTTTTTAAGGGAGCTGCATATATTAAGAATATTGTTACTCCATTTGATTAAAAGGATGGAAGTATTATATAGAGGAAAGATGAGAACTATGCTCTGTGGCAGATCTTTCACCTCTCTTACTCTCTACCTCACAGCAAGTGAATTTGCTATGAGGCAAATTCTTTTTAAAAAATTAATTCAGCTCTGCTGTGCTCTGACTGGATTTATCTTTTCTTTTTTCTTTTTTCTTTTTTTTTTTTTTTAAACTCTAGAATTAGTACATAGCATGCAAATTAGATAGATAAATATGTGGTGACCCCCTGTCTTTCACACCCAACCTTCTCTCTCCCTCGTTTGTGCTGTCATTGTCATTTGGCTGTGCTGCGGTCTGCCAGCAGCTCTGCTGTTTTGTGAAGAGCTCCTGTGGGGGGTCTTTCTTGTCTTTGGCAAACTCTTCCTAAAGAGTGTTTTCTGCAGTGTGCCAACAGCTCTTGGCACCAATTCGTCAGCTCACAGTGACTTGCAGTGCTGATACTTAATAGTCATCCCCTGTAGCTTAGCAGTGGCAGTAGCCGAGATGGATAATGCAGCTTTTGAGCTGCACCTTGCACGTTGGATTTCTTCTATTTGGCAAACTAAGAAGGCAGATTTAATCAATATAAACCAGGGAAAGAGAAAAGAAGCAATTCATCTCGCAGTTTGCAGGATGTTTTGTCAACTTTACTACTACTGAGAGAATGTTTTAGGGAGAGAAATTAGAATAGATCCAACAAACCAATACCACTGAGCCCTCAGTGGCCAACGAAGAAAGGAAGAAGAAAGGAGGCACTGCCTCAGCTTTTGTCAGTCGTGCCAAGCAGGAAGGACATGAAGATGGGTGTCGGTGACATGCACACCGTAGGCTGTTGCTGTAGGACATGCCGTCCCCAGGGGTCAGGATAATACAAGGCAGACCTCGAATCTCATAAGCGTCAGGACGCGATGGTATCTCCCAACCACTAGACCACTTTACCCTGATCCAATCTCAGCCTTTCCCTCCTCGTCCTTCCCACTATCACCCGCGTCTTCCCCTCCTGCTTTCTGCCAGCACAGCACCCAGGACAAGGAGCCCTGGTGCTCCTCGTCCTCAGGGTGTGCGGCACCAAACCAAACGCAGCACAGCAGGCAAGCCCAGCGCGCCCGTGGATCCTGCTTCACTGACCACCAGCTGCTGCTCCGAGGTCCCAGCAGCAAGTCCCCGCACGAAATCAGTTCCTCGCCAGAGGATGTGGAGCTTAATCACTTTTACAAAATGAAACGCTATTGCTAAAAAAGTTTGGCCCTGGATTTGTAGGGGTTTATTTATTGTGTGGGGGTGTGGTGCTCTGGGACCAAATCCCTTAGTAAAGGCAGGGGGTTAGGAATGAGAGGCCAGGTCAAGCTCGGGCGTTTCACGATGTGGCCGATTCCCAGGGGTCTGTATGTGAGTGTATCCCTGTGTGTGCTTTGGGGAGAAGTCCCCCGGAGGAGGTGATCAGAGGTTCCTATCCTGGCCCGGAGAAGCAGGTTGAGGCGGAGGGCGGCGAGACGCCTTCCCACCCCCGTGCCGTGCTGGGCGGTGCCGAGGGCTGGCTGTAGGCTTTGGAGGAGGAAGAGGCCAGGATATTCCTGAATGAACGGCTCCCTCCTCACCCCACAACTCCTCCCGGCTCCCGGCTCCCGCCTCCCTCCCGCCACTCGCCGGTGTCGCTTCGAGGCGCAGCCAGTTTCTATAGCGACGGCGCTGATCCGCGGCTCTTCCGAGTAGTAACAAAGCCGGGTGCCCGCTGCCGCGCCGGGGCTGAGGGGGGACGAGGCTCCCTCTCCCGCAGACACCCCACCCGCCCGCGGCGGCCCAGGCAGGTACGGAGCCAGAGGCTCCCCGGCAGCCCCCGCCGGGCCGGGTGAACGCGTGCGGGAGAGGCTCCCTCGCGACCCGGGCGGCAGGCTCAGGGACCTGCCGCGGGAGAGCTGCTCCGCGAGGCGGGCGGCGGCGGGCGTCGCCTGAGGCGCGGCTCGGGGAGGCTGACGGGCGGCGGGCGCCGCCTGGGACGCGGCTGAGGAGAGGCGGGCGGCAGAAGGGACGAGGGGGACGCGTCCGTTCGTCCCTCGGTCCGCGTCTGTGGCAACCGGTGTAAAGCGAGGCGGGTTACTGCAGGTATGCGCGGGGCGGCCCCTTTCCCGCTTGCCCTCGGCGGGGCTGTNCGTCCTCTTCCCAGGATTACTCTTGATTGTAATAATTTCGTTGTTGTTGTTGTTGTTACGAACATATGCTTACTGCCCTCCCGCTCCCCCGGAAATGTCGGGGTTGCGAAGTTTAATTCGTTCATCTTTATAATGTTGAGCAGGATAATAAGCTTTAAAATAAGCCTAGATTAAAAAAAAAAAAATCCAAAAGAAGGCATTGAGAAGTAGTCAAGAAATTGCTGCTTGTTTTCGGGAGTTAAGTCCACCAAAAGATTTGTAGATGAGCCTGTAGCTTCGGAAGTCAGCCTAGCATGTTAGAAGACAGAGCTGAGGTAAGATGATAGAGGTGATAAGTGTCTGCTTATCTTGGCCAAGGAAGCTGAGTCAAGAATTAGCCAGTCTTAGCTCTTGAGATACTCAGGCCAGAGGGTCAGTGGGAAGGTCACAAGCAGGGCAGTTGCCTGAGCACTGTAGAGGATCACTGAGTGATGTCTGAGCTGTAGTGGCTGCGCGAATAACCGAGCCTTTTAGCAGAAGTTTAAAATTCAGAGCAACTTCCCAATAATAACGGGAGGCTGACCTTGCATGATGAGGTCCTTAGGAGCAGCCATTATGGTTCGTTGCTGAGTGATTTAGGAAATAAACTAGTTGATGGGCCAGGCAAAATTGTACTGTGATGTGTATGCAGCCAGGAGGATGCTTTAGATGGGAGCCTTCTTGGATATGAACGAGAAATAAAAAACAGAAATGGAATGTGAGATGGGAGTGTGGCTATCGTAGATATTGAGTGGGTGGACAACCCCCTGAAATTTTAAGTTAATGTGTAATCTAAACATCTAATGTGATTTAAAACTCTATAGATGGGTAATATCAGGGTGGCAGAACCCAAAGGCTAAGTTTTGACTGAAAGAAGTTTTGAGAAGGGTATAAAAATACTGACTTAAATGAAAAGTGGCACTACCAATACCATTTATGCAAATAGTGTGAAAGTATTTAATAGGTTGGAAAGAGAAGATGCAGCTCTCTTCAGCATTGATGAAAACAAGTAGCATATGAAACAGAGAGGCTTCTCTTGCAAGACATGCAAGTTTTAAATGAGGGTTAACCGAGGTTAAACATTTCTCCATGTAAAATGTAAAGGAGAAATAGAGCAATCCGTACAGTGGAATTCAGATCTAGTTTGTTACAAACAAAACAAAGAAAGGCAGGATTTCTTACTTTTATTGATTGCAGTGTTTTGCTTGGTGTTTATAAGCATTTTTCCTTCGCTTCTTTCAGAAGTGTCACAACAGTTGTTTTGGTTGGAAAAGTTGCAGCCTTCTTATAAGTGACCTCTGGTTTTTATGCCACACAGAAAAGCAAACTCTTGAGTTTATTAAATGTGTAAAAAATTGAGACCTCAGATTACCTTAGCATGATGGAAAATAGCATTCCAAGAACAAACCCTGGGCTATCTGAAACTGAACGCAGCTAGCAGGAAATAAAAGGTCAGCTGTGGCTTCTGTTCTGTTAGCTGCATGGCAGAAAAGGAGAAACATCAGAATTCAGTATGATCTTGCCTTAAAAGATAAAGATGTCGAAAAATATTCATGGTTACTCTGTGACATTTCAGTCTTGAAATTGTTCCATGTGGAAGAACTGTGAACTCCCAACTGATGAAGTTTATCAGAGGGAAAAACAACATAGTTGAGGCAGGAAAGAATGCAGTACCTCACTGTAGAAAACATGCCCCACAATATAGCCTGAGATGTGTAAGTGTATATGCTGATCTAAACAGTTCTAGCACTTAGATCATGTTTTCACAGACTGTCATTTCACACCGTTCTAATGTTCTTCAGTCCAGACTAGGTTTATTGGAAGCCTGTTCTCAAATTGTCATGCAAGCATTCTCTAAAAAAACTATGCTCTTTATATGGTGATGAAAGGCCACTGCAGGAGCCTGCTCACCAGTATTTCTCATGCTGTAATGAGTTTCACATCTTTGTCTCTGTCCTCAGTTTCATGACTCTCTCTTAAATGTTTTTTTTTGTGGAGATGTATGTGTGTTTGCTGTAGCCAGCAGCTATTTCAAGTATACAGGTTGTGATTTCAGTCCTTCCATCAGGGTTGCTAAGGAGTGTTAGGAATCCTCAGAGAGCAAGCTGAGGAAATTCTCCTGTGGCCTTTGCACACTTTGTGTGCTGAAGCGCTTCCTGCCCAATAGAAACTACTACTCTGATAGTAACATAGTGTGAGCAGATGTGTGCCTTAGAGTAGAGTGACAGATGATAATTGTGACTTTCTTGTATAAAGAAAACCTTTGCAAGCATGAGACTGCTGTGGTAAGCTGCAAAGAGCTCAGGCCTCATGAAGACCTGGCTTAGTTTTCAGATTCATTTGCAAGGACACATAAACAAGAACAAGATGTGCAGCTTTTAGCTCTACAGTTTTTTAAACCCAGTCCTCTGTGATTTCGTTCAGATTGGTTTTCCCATAGGGATGATGCAGTGCAGCAGTTCAGGCTCAATAAATGCCACGATCTAATGTAATTTTCCCATTTTATCTTTGTCACTATCAAGAAATTAACCAAATTTTTCAGATCTGATGGTGCCACCTTTACAGCTACATTATTTTGAAAAGAGGGGGTGTTCATGTGAGCACCTAACTTGGATGAATTTCCAAGTGGATGGAAGTCTTTAATAACTCTCCAGACAGAAGCCTTTATTAACTCTCCAAACAAGATTTACACAGTCAGTAAAAGTTAAAATGACAAAGCAGCAATTTAAGTTAAGTCAAAATAGTGTGAAAACCTTGAGATGTTCCAACATCTCCAGTGTTGAGCAGAGACTTAAAATTCATTAAGGGTTTTCCTGTTGTCTCTTTCCATTTCCAGGAAATATAGCCAAAGTGTAACAAAATTAATGTTCTCTGAAAGACTCAGATTGACAAGTGGTCTGTAGCTACCTATTGCATTTGGAAAGGACTATCCTTAAAGATTACTGCTGCTGGTGTTGCTGTTGGGGAAGGGATGGGGATAAACTGCTTTATCTTTCAGCATTCCTCCCTCAATTAGAAGTTGCCCAAGTTACTATAAGTGTCAGTCTGGTAGAATGAAAGGGATGTGGCAGTGTGGGCTTGGGAAGAGATGTAGGGAAGCTTGGGAAAAAATGAAGATATATGAGGCTGCAGCGAGAAGCAAGGTGTGGGGTTTGATGTGCAGCCTGTGATGGAGACATAACCCTGGAGTCAAGGTGCACAGTGGGAAAGAACTACCTGGGAGTGGTATGACAAGTTACATTGAGGTGGCATTGGAATTAGGACAGGCTGGTGGAGACCTGAGTAGGAAAATGTGCAGCAATTAGACTGTGTGCACTGTATCCTCCCAGTGAATGGCCCAGTTAGGGGCTGAAGGCTCCTTTTGGGCCCCCTTTTGTAAGGCATAAAGGCTTCATCAGGAGTATCTATGGCAAAAGGCGTTGACCAGGAAACCCAAATTTTCCGTAATAGTTTCAGGGCAGGTGGTGTTGCAGGCAGGGGAAATTATCTTGGCAAGCAGTTTATGGCAAAGAAGAAAACTCACGTTTCAGATGATGGATAGCCAGTCTGGAAGTCTCAGGCAGGAGATGTGCTCCTGTGAACAGGAAGTAAAATACTCTCCCCTTGGTGACTCACAAGCAGTGATCTGATCAGAGTCTGCTTGGAAAAGTGTCTGACCTTGAATCTTCTGCTGTGAAATAGCTTTACGTGAAAGCATGGCTTGACTCCTGAGGAGCTACCCTGCAGGTGTTTATCAAGAACTCACAGAAGCCATTTGCCTCCTAATGCATGACAGGGGACCTAGACTATCTCCACAGCAGTATTTTGCGGAGGAAACAAACCTACTCAAACCTCAAGCTGATAGTGGCTTTTCATTCTATACAATTCCTACAAGTAACTCCCAAAAAAGCTTGAAAGGACTTACCAGTACTTCTGCCACTATTGAAAACACTTACCTTATTTAACTAGAATTTTATAAACATCCTAAGCAGAAATTTTGAGTAGTGTTTGGCTTACCCTTTGTCCAGGTGGAATGCTGTATAACATGCATGTGTAAGGAGGGCTTTTATCTTCCTGTAGCTCTTTCAGTACACTGAATTACACTCATATGCTATTAAAGTGACAGCCAAATGGAAGTCAAAGAAAGAAAAGGTGCAGTGTTTGGTGCTAGATTTAAATGGCACAATGAGTTGTGGGGCCACAATTTAAGAGAAAAAAAACCAAAGCATTCACTAAATAATCACTGGCTATCCTGCACACCGAATGAAGCTTCCCGTGGAGGAAAATGATGTGATTGTATGACTCAAACTGTATTGTAATACAAATAATCAATGAAAAGCTGGTGTTTTGTAATGCTCTAGTACTTGGCTTTGCTTTCAGCATATTGCAAACATTTTGTTCTATCCACTAAATCAAAGAGTGCTTTTGTACCTGATGCTTTATTCTTGTAATCAAGTTGACTCTCACTCTCAGATAAGCTGAACGGACTGAGCTCTTTATAGCCTTCACTTGAAGGAGTTTTGTTAAGCTTATGATTTTTTTTTGGTGTGACTGACCTCACTGTTTGTGTTAGAAACTGTCCAGTTGTTCAATATATTTCATAAAATGAGAACATTAGAACAGTACAAGATACTTTAGTTTGACTCTTGTAAATTGTATAAATTGCACACATTTCATAAATTCTATACATTGCATAAATTGTAGTGGTATCTAGAGGTAAAAAGCAGCTGTGTTTCCCTGCTCACCCATCCCACCTTGCTAAATCCATACTGCTAAGATCTCATACTCAATGGTTCATCCTCCATAACTCTATGTCCCTGCACATTACTGAACCTGGACCTTTAATGGTTCTTTCTGACCTAAATGCTTCTATTATGTTATTCTGTATTCCTTCAGATTATTTGTTTTCCATTAGATAGTGTCTCATTCTCAAGGACTGGTTTGATAACACCAGACTCTGTCTCTGCATTCAGATGCATTTTGTTTGTATGAGCTTGGTTTGCCAAATAATTCTGTCTTCTTAATTAGGTACTCTTTGCCAAATTCTTGTGTAATCTGTGCAATTTATCAGACATTCTTTTATGTTTCTTCCAAGTCCACTAGTGAAAACACTTATTCACCTAGTCCTCAGCCCTTTCCTTCAAATCATGCCTATTTGATAATCCCTTCTGGCAGGCTTTAGTGGGAAAACATCTGTGAACTTTTAATCTACAGCGTGGGTTAGGTACCCAGCCTGTAAGAGCAGTCATACCTCTATCTCAGTCTGACACAATTACAATGCGTCTGGAGAGTACTTTAATTTGAAAGAGAAATGCTGTTTTCTGTTGTTAATACCTCATTTCGTGTGTATCACTCAAGCAAAGTTGTTGGGTGGAAGTGCTCTTCGCATTTTTTAGTATTCTATCTCTGTTCTGTGCCAGATCTGTGACTTATTGGAAGTTGTCTTATCCCCCCTATATATCTCCAGGATAAGTCCTTGATGTTTGTGCTATTAAGTTCAAGGTCAACACCTTGAATAATGCTTGTGAAGTAAATGGAAATGAAATATGATCTTAAAAGTCAGATCTCTCTAAAAAGACCAAAAGAGAGGACACTTTCTGGCTGTACAGCTGATGTTATTTTTCATTGGCTATTAGGTGGTATTTGACACTTGAGAAGACAGGCCACAGGTACCTGCTCAGCTGAAAATCAGCCAGCAATGAAAAATTTCATTTCTGGCTGTCTCTGTTAAAAATTAGGGAGGATATATGTCCAGTAAGATAAAAACTGTCCTTTTTATGCTGGAAGTTTCTCTCAGCTTGAAATACTAACACCTTAATCATAAAATATCATGTTTCCAACAGGACAAAGAGAGAACAGAAAACACGCCAGTGATGAATCATCTGTTTTTGTTATCAGTCATTCAGACACTTTGGGGATGGATGGATGAATGGATGGATGGATGGATGGATGGATGAATAGATTATGCCCAGAGCTGTGAGCCAGCTTGGCAGCTGGCAGGTAGGTCCTTGGAAGCTCACCAAAATGTTTTCTCAAGCATCACATCTCTATTTTACATGTTGTATTTTGCCAAATTATACCCTAGAATGTAAAGTGTCTTAATGCAGTAAGATCACACTTAACCATACATCTGCTTTCAGTGGGATTTAAGCATGTCTATGCTTGTATATGTGCTCAAGGAGAGATCTGAAGAAGGATGCTTTCTTTGTTGGAAAAATAAAGAAACAACTGCTACAAGACTTAGTGTTAGGCAGAGATGAAAATTAACAGTGTGGAGGTAATCCCCAAAATCCCAAATTAGCTAAGTTTCCAGTAGATCTTATGCCTGTTTCATAAGAATAAATGAAAATCACGTATATGACTGCTTTGCCCTGGAATGGAGAAACGTTGAGTGCAGTGGTGTTTCCCTGCCTTTCCTTGGTGTATCTCCCAAGACATCACATTCCATAGTAGTGTGCTGGGCTTATGAATCTGGCAGCATTGCCATTATGAAGCTTCTTTCTATTAACTTATTGTAGCATGGCCAAAACATCTGATTCATGCTGAAGTTTGGGTTTTAGGGAATAATAATAATTTTCAGTGTGTTTATCAGTGTAAATGTAGGACTTCAGTAATGCTTGTTGACATAATCTTATTAAAATATTAATTCTCATTTACTTTGGAGGAGGAGGAGGGAAGCATGTCACAAAAACACATCAAAAGAAACTTTTTGGAGGGCTTTCTTTATAATGTAGTTTTGTTATTTCATGTGTGGCAATAAGTCAAACAGCCTTCTGAACCTGACTCCCTGTTAAGAATTATGTTGTCTGCCTATTTTTCTGTTTCAGTAAAGTACAATTATTCAGAAGAAGAAATGTCAGTTGTGCCAGTCTTGTAATTTGTTTTCACTTTTAATAACAATATGATGCTTGACTCACTGTTTGTCATGTATATAGACAGCTCATACTCTGTGTGTGTGTCTGTGTATTTGAAATACTGTCTCTTGAGAGGGTAACAGCTTTTCTGTAGTTCTAGTCCATACACACATAGACGTGCAGACACGTTTATATATACGACCCTCTCAAGAGCTAGAGTATTTTAAATTATGCAGATATGCACACATGTGTGTTTGTATTTGCCACATACATCGAGGGTGTAAACAGACATTACATATACATGTGTGGAAATTGCCTACATGCAGTGCTATATATTACTGTATAAACAAGTTCATCCTGATTGTCTTTTGTTTGCCTCTTGCTCAGGAACAGAAACAATTTCACACAGTATGATCAGTAAAGAGCAGCTGTGGACATAATCCTATGCAAATGGCCAAAAACCAAGTCTCTGTCCACTGACTGTAAAATAGTAACTTGTAACAGTCGATCCTGCTGCAGATTTGATGTCACCTCCTTTTTACTGCTTCACTCTGCACCTCTTTCAATAGCAATGTTGTGTCTTCATGCTTAGTTCTGTGACACATTTTTTCTCTTACCTGAGTACAGAAAACCCAACCTCATTTGGACACAGGTATTTTTTTTAAAAGGTGTTCCAGAGAGTTATCCTAGGTGTTTTGTTTTGCTGCTCACACACTAGCAGTGTTAGCTAAAGCACTGATAAGCAGCAAAAAGAAGCATGAAAGAGTGCTCTGACTAATTATAACTCCTGGGAGACCAAAGCAAAAACCCAAACCAGAGATCAGCACGTTTCTGTCTGTACTGAAGAGTAAGGCTAATATTACTCCATCATTTCTGGTCCAGAGCTCCTTTGATCATGTTCGAAGAGTTGCATTTGTCTTGGGACGTTTGGAGTACTGATGAAGGGCAGCTTCAATCGGCATTTGCTTTGATGTTTGTATATGCATAAAATTAAAATTCAAGTGTGTTTGTGTGTGTTACAGTAATGCTCATAGCTGATGGACCAGATTCATTATTGTTCAAACATCAGCAATATCTTTGGTGGTCTAAACGCCATACAGTCTGCTGTGTAGAATATTTGAGGTCTAAGCAGACAGAAGGGCAGCAGGTAGGGTATGTCAGAAAGTTCCAGAGAAGGACATAATTTGGCATCAGCTTTGAGTTGAAATGGATTGGAATGGTTTGCTGGGGTTTGTGTGAGGTTTTGCTTGGTTGATTTTGATTGTTTTTTTTATGGTAGGAAAGATGGGAGATTTGGGTCTGGGGAAAAAAATACAGATTAGGAATAGAGCTTTTGAACTAGCATGTAAGTGAAAATTAATTTCTATCCTGGTAGTGTGCCTGTCAAAATACCTAACTTTTCACTATGAATAAACACTGCAATGCTTAGACCAAATTTTCTAGGGAATACGCTGTTGGAGTATGAAGTACTCAGATAATAGCCGAAGTCTGAAAGACTGCTAGGGGAAAAAAAAAAAAATCGAACTGAACCCATATATTGCAAGATCTGTATTGCTCAGGGAGAATAAACAAATCTTGGGAAAGTGGTTTCATCAGCATTCATAGCACTGAGCAGTGGCATAGTCCCTGTGAAGCCTGCTTCAGAAATGACGTCATTTGTACACAGTGACATAGTAGGCCACTCAGACTGGCACACAAATACGGAGCAGCTGCCCCACACAAATCCAGTTGCATATCTCTAGTGAAAGAAAGACTCTAGTCAGAGATATGAATGGTTATTCACCCCTCTGCAAAAAAGAAATTCAGTGTGCCAGGCAGCAAACAGCAAGCATCATACATTCACTGATGAGCAAAGTTCCAATGGGGAAACCACAGAGAATTGTGTTGATAGGAAATGGACAAAGATTGGGGATCTTGTTCCATTAAATCCACTGGTTCCACCAAGGACACTAACAAAGCTCACTTCCCATCTACAGCCCCAGATGTCCACAAAGCTCTTTTTTCCCCGAGTTTTAATTTGGCATAAGCAAAGAATGGCACTGTCCCAGACACACCAGAGATGGCCCTTGGTCTGCTGGAGGTCTGAGAGGAAGGGAAGTGAAGCGGTGTATGCCTGCTCCGTGCCAGCTGCCCCAGAAAGACTGATGGTAAGAGTTGTCAACATCATGGTCTCGCAGATGGCTTTTAGGCTCTGGGATATGTCAGGCAAGATGTGCACAGGTCACACCAGTTTCAGGGTTTCTCTGAGCTGCATTTGGAACCAGAAAGGGCTATTGTTAAGGAATAGAAGAGGATAGAGACATCTTTAATCCCCTGCCTAGACTGAGTGAATTAGCTAAATGGTGAATATCACACACTATGCGATCATTATTGTTCCTCATTGTGGCAGGCCGGAAAGAGCAAACATAATAATTAATACAAGGCATTGTGTCCCAGCTTTCAACTGTCTAAACGAAGCTTCTCTTTCATTTAAGTAACTCCTTGATCGTTCTGTTATTTTTTTTTTCCTTCAGCCTCAAATCAGTGTTTTAATAGAGACATCTTGTGTCTTCTGGCTGAAGTAGGCTTACAGGATGGAATCTGTTTGTATGTTCATTTTACTCCTTCTCACTCCATCAATATCCTCTCAGAGTACTGATTGTAGACCATGGCCATGACTGAATATTTTTCTTGAAATGTCAGATAAAATTATCTAGCCCAATATTGTACACGTAGGCTACTTGTAAATGAAAACATCCATTTGATGATGTAGTGCTCAGAGAAATGTACTGACCTACTCTGCTATATTTTCTTTCATGGTGGTTGTACAACAACTCAAGAAATTAATCTTGTGAATTTATCTCTTCCCTGCATCACTCTCCTCTCTCCCCAGTCTTCTCCTGTTGTAGTTTGTTTGTTGCTTGGGTTTTAAAAAATTGTTTGAGGGGTTGTATTTTGCTGTTTGTTTGGGTTTTTTAGTAGCTACTAAAACTATTCATCAGGAGACTTTCAAAACCCCTATGGAGGCATTATGGTGTGGTCTGCCCTAAGTGATCCTGCTTTGGCCAGGGAGGTTGAACTCCCCACAAATTCACCTTGTTTATCAACATTCAAACCTTATCCTTCTGTATGTGCTTCCAGCAATATTCCTTAAGGAACCCATTTAGAAACCAATTTTTCCTGAATTTTCTTCACTTGCAGTTATCTCCCTCTGTCTACTCTAGACATAAAACTCTTCCAGATTCATTATATCACTGCCATGTTTTTTCCTTTTTTTTTTTTTAACCTCTGTTTCAAAACTCTCTTCTCTAAAGACTCTGGTACTCTGAGACAGCAATCATGTATTCCAGGCTCAGTTACACTCATACAACATGAGTAACTCAGTGAAATTGAGGTCACTGGCTTTGCAAAGATGTAAGCAAGAGTAAGATTTACTGTAGAGTGCTTAGAAGATATAGTGGGCATTTACTTCGAAGGTCCTTTTTAATTTCATTTACATTTAGTGCTTAATGATGATGTTATTAAGGTGTCACTGCAAGATGTCTTACAGTCTTTGCAGACAGTTATAGTGCTTTGTGCTTTAGCTTTCTGAGTAGCCAAGTTAAAATCTTAACACTTTAAATGGTTAAGGATTGCTATTGATGGTCAATGGGAACTAAAGTTCTTTCAGAACCACTGGTTTAAGAGGCCAGTGTCTCCACCTGGTACGTTAACAGAATATATGACATATCTGAAGCTGTAATGTCTCTCATCTGTACACGATACCATGTCTGTATGAGTGTATCAAATCCTTTATTCATGTAATGTTCAATCAGAAAGTCTTTCAGACTTTATATCCTGCCAGTGGGGCTCCCACAATTCCTGTATTCATAAACACTGTCCTTGAGATCCTGTCTGCTCCTTTCTGCACAACCTAGTGTGTTCAAACAAGTTTCTCTTTTTGGCTAGGGAAGAGTATTGTGCAGTTCTTATGAATTACTAAATTGCCATCATAGTTCTTTACTGATGATATTCCCTGGTTGGAGTTATGTATTGTGAAGCACAGTTGTTTCCAAGATTTAATAATATGACCATTAAAAAAAAAAAATCATTAACAGAAAAAAAAAAGGGATAAATTAATGGTTGGTTGTGTGTCTCAGTGAGTCTCCTAATCAATTCAATCTGATTTCTGCCTCAGCAAGGATTACAGATTTAGGAACTAAATAAATGAGGCAGTAACAAATTTTAGAAGCATCAAAAAGGGTGCATTCTATGAAATGGAAACCAAGAAAAGTATACAGTATTCTTCTAGTGCTTAATTTTACCACCCTATTCTCCCTCCTACCCCCTAAAATGGAAACATTGCCTGAGAAAGGCTTGCATATATGTCATAAGAAAATACTTGCATCCAAGATAAAATTTCTGCTGTCATTTTCCAAGCTGACCTCAGGGAGGAAATTTGATGAACAAATCCTTGAAGTTGATTTTTAAAAAAATACATCTTTAGAACAGGTGGCCTGAATTTTTGCCAGAGGAGGTTTAGATTGGATATTAGGAGAAATGTCTTTACTGAAAAGTGGTCAGGCGTTGGAGAAGGTTGCAGAAGTTATTGGTGGAGTCACCGTCCCTGGAGGTGTTCAAGGACCATGTGAACATGGCACTTTGGGGCATGGTTTAATGGCCAGGGTGGTCTTAGGTTGACAGTTGGACTCTATGATGTTGGAAGCCTTTTCTGACTGAAACAATTCCATGATTCTACTATAAAGGAGACAACAGCACAAAGACTTTTTTTCCCCAAACAAAGGGCTTTTTAAAAACAAAAACCAGTGTGATTTGTTCACATTATATTTGTAAGTGTTACATCTTGTTTGGCTGAATTGCTCTTGATGCTGTACAGAGCTTTTTATATATGCAGTTGAGTGGGGTCATTGAAAGCTAGAGGTCTAGACCTAGCATGATACTCTTTCGCCTTTTGCTGTAGAAAAGGAGTGCTTCGTTATCAGGGCAGAATTGCCACTAGGACTGGCTGAAGTAAGTCAGAAATTTCAGTCTGGATCATTCAGTCAGAAGAATTTCACCGAGAGGCACATTCTGTCAGTCCTTTCCAGCTACTCTCATTCAGACCAGTGAGACTACACAGATAACTCTTTTATCTGAATACATACGGTGCATTTGGTACAAGAAAGCAACTTTGTCCTCGGAAATCAATCTTAGATGTGTATGTGGAATTGTTTGTTCAAAGCTGTAACTGTTAGCATGTTCAACTACTCTGTGATCTGCAAACTTCTGTTTGACTTCCTTGTTACAGTTTCATCATTTGACTTGATCTGGTGTGTGAAGAAAGCTGTGGTTGTTGCTGTGTGATGCGCTTTTTCCAGCAGTCACTTAGTCTATCCAATCTACTCAAAATTCACTGAGCAGCTGCTCCTTCCTCAGTTCCCTTTGTCTAATAATCATCCATATAGCAGTGTCCTGTGTTTTCTCCTTCAGAAACAGCAGTCTCTCAAGGAGAAAATCATGTAAAAATTTTTTTCAAGTTTTTTACCACAAGCCTTGTTGCTTCAGACATTCAAGACGTGAATGGGCTTGAGAAAACCCTAAAAGGTATGTGTATGGAGGAACACAGCCAGGCATGATGTGAATAGCAATATTTGCATACAGTTTTAGAGTAAGTACAGATGAAAATCTCCATTTTCAAAGAATCACAGAATGTTAGGGACTGGAAGGGACCTTGAATGATCATCCAGTCCAGTCCCCCTGCAGACCCAAATCACCTATACCAGATCACACAGGAACGCGTCCAGGCAGGTCTTGAATATCTCCAGAGAAGGAGGCTCCACAACCCGCCCTGGACAGCCTGTTCCAGTGATCTGTCACCTTAACAGTGACAAAAATTTTCTTCATGTTTACATGGAACTTCCTCTGTCTCAGTTCCCACCCATTGCCCCTTGTCATGTCATTGGGCATTCCCAAGCAGAGCCTGGCTCCATCCTCTTGGCACTCACCCTTTACATATTTATAAATGTTAATGAGGTCACCCCTCAGTCTCCTCCAGACTAAGGAGTCCCAGCTCACTCAGTCTCTCCATGTAAGGAAGATGTTCCACTCCTTTAATAATTTTTGTGTCTCTCTGCTGGACTCCTTCAAGCAGTTTCCTGTTCTTCTTCAACTGAGAGGCCCAGAATTGGGCAGAGTATTCCAGATGTGCCATCACCAGGACAGAGTAGATGGGGAGGAGAACCTCTCTTGACCTACTAACCATAGCCCTTCTACTAAACCACATTAACCTTCTTAGCCACAAGAGCACATTGCTGGCTTATTGGCCATCCTTCCATCCACTTGGACCCCCAGGTCCTTTTTCCCTTCACTGCTCTCCAGCAGGTCAGTCCCCAACCTATACTGATACCTGGAGTTGTTCTTTCCCAGGTGCAAGACTCTACACTTTCCCTTGTTGAATTTCATTAAATTCATTTTCTGTGGTTCCCAGTCCTCTGAGATACCCAGTTCAAGTTGAGACATTCTAAGTTTGGAAACTGAGACTGAAAGGTAAAACTTACTGTCTTCTAGGGTATCTCCTATCACATTTCAAAAAACAGTCTTCTGTAGCTTAACACTGTGCAGTGACTGGTTACAGATAGTCAAGATTATAGAGAAACTTCAGCATTTTAGAATCATAGAACTGGATGGTTGTAAGAGATCTTTAAGATCATCAAATGCAACTGTTATCCCAGCACTGTGAAGTGCATTATTAGCACAAGATGATAGAGGGAGAAATGGTGCATAAGTTTGACTGAGAACTGCATATTGTTGCAGCAAGGTTGCTTCCAGTACCAGGTCTGTCTTGGTTAAGTCAGCGCTGCACTACAGTTTAAAGTGTAGTTGTACTCACTGTTCCAAAATACATCCACCGCAATTACTATGAAATACCTTTTAGGGTGCATTTTCTCAGGGTGCACTTTCTGGGAGAGCCCTCCAGAGACACAGGGCAAATACTAGCTCAGAAGTCCTCAAGGAATACTGTAATCATTGGATTCTAGAAAAGAGCTGGAACTGGATTTTAGTCAGTTTCACAGAGAGCTCCTTTTGTCAGGAAGCCAAGCCCATGAAAGAATGGATATTTTAACTTACTGTTCTGCATTTGCAGAGATGTGAAAACCTCATAGATTGACAGTGGATGCTGTGCTGCCTTTTGCACTGTTCATAAACTAAGTAGGGCAACTGACAACACCGTGCTGTTACATGTGCTGAACAGCACGTGCTTCAAGCATGGAGCTTTCAGTGGAAAAGTGACTGTAGAAATACAAGCTAATATTTCTTGGCTTCCAAGTAGTATTTTTGCACAGTATTTTTATCCTTCACAGGATAATGTGCAAATTTCTGGTCTCGATATTGCCTTGTGTAATCCTCCACCCTTTTTCTTTTCTGTTTGCCCTAACTTATGAGATCATAGAATCATAGAATGGTTTAGGTTGGAAGAGACCTCAAAGCTCATCTAGTTCCAACCCCCTGCCATAGGCAGGGACACCTCCCACTAGATCAGGTCGCTCAAGACCTCATCCAAACTGGCCTTGAACACCTCCAGGAAGGGAGCAGCCACAACCTCCCTGGGCAACCTGTGCCAGTGTCTCACCACCCTCACTGGAAAGAACTTCCTCCTAACATCCCGTTTAAATCTCCCCTCTGCCAGTTTAAACCCATTCCTCCTCATCCTGTCATTACAAGACCTTGTGAATAGTCCCTCCCCAGCCCTCCTGTAGGCCCCTTTCAGATACTGGAAGGTTACTATAATGTCTCCTTGAAGCCTTCTCTTCTCCAGGCTGAAAAGCCCCAACTTTCTCAGCCTGCCTTCACAGCATTAAAATCTTCATACCTAGTAATATCCTCAGGAATGTCTGAAACAGAATGAACCAATTTATACATACTTAAGTAATAGATGAATTGCTCTTAATGGCAATAGAAAAATCAAGAAGTACAGCTTCATTTCTAGTCTGTTCTGGGATTATTTTCAGCCCCATTAGGATAAAGCTAATGCAACACTATTTAAATCTTATTTTGAAGGTTAATTGGAACTTATTACAATGCATTAAAATGACTCCCCTGTGTGAAGGGGAATTTCTTGCTGAATGATGTAATCAAGATTAATTTTCTGTAATTTGTTGTACCTGGTCTCTCCCAAATTATGTAACATAGAAAAGATGTTCTAGAAAAGACAAATTCTTTATATTTGGGGCATTTTACATTTTCTGCATGCCAGTCAACACCTACCAGTACAGCAGTCATTCTTATCTGAAAAATAAAATAGTATTATTAGCTTATTTTTCTGGACTTATTTTAATTATTTATAGTCAAGCATACAATAGCAAGCAAAAAAAGGGAGGTAAACTATAGTGCTACCTTTCTGTATTCTGAAACCTAACATGAACTCTGAGTGACTTTCAGTAATTCCTAATTTGAAGCTAAATGGTAGACATATCTGTGTGCCATACGATTAAACATTTATGCTTATATTTAAGAACTACTGAAAAGCTTTTGCTTATTTATCATTTTGTGTCATTTCAAGATAGATTCTAGGATCAATGTCCTATAGTCTATTCAATTCTCAGAAGAGCTTCTAAAGGACACAAACAACGAAGCAGAGAAACAGAACTCTCTTTTTACCTGAGAAAGATGGTAAAACCCACCCCCGTTAACAAAGAGGAGAATATCTAACTTTTCCCTAAAGTAATAGTAAGGTCATGAGTTCTATCATGAAATATATTCATGCTGGAGTAGATGGCCTCAGAGTCATAACAGAAAATCCACTGGCGGTGAGAAAACAGTACAAGAGAAAAGGCTAAAACAGCCCAAGTAAGCAGGGTGCGAAGTGATTAATAATCATTTTTAAAGGGACAAATTCTCTTTATCTAGAGTATTTCCAAAACTAATTGTTACCACATTAGACACAAATTTCAAGCCATCTCTCTTTAACTTACAGGTTTAGTGTAACTAATAGGTCCGTTTAAATCAAAACACCTATTGGGATCGATTCCTGTGTCCTTTATGAATGTTATTCTTAAAAACATCTACAAAGCAACCCACAACCATATGTCACATTAAGTAGTCATTCAGCATATTGCTATATAAATAGCTGGTGAATTATATATGAAGGAAAAAAATCCTTTTTAAGAAATACTGGAAGAGGTTTTGCTTATATCTACAAACTAAACTAATAAAACATCTTTTTTTTCTACATCATGGTTGGATTTAAGATTCGTATCAGTACTGTAGTATCTGGAAAGTCCTTGGGGAGAGTAGGGTTTCAATAAGGCATTCAGTATATATTCATATTACTTTACACTATTATCTGGCCTATAATGTGAGTTACTGGAATAACAAAAAAAGTATTGCAAATTGTATTGTTAAGAGGAAACAGAGTCTGGTGATACTGAGTATGCATATACAAAGGGTGCTTTAAGTACTCTAAGATCCAGTGTCACAGGGCTGAATGAAGCGAGTCCTGTGTTATATGAAAATATACCTGCTTATGATAAGTGGGAGGGAAATAACAACTAAAAAAAAAAAAAAACCANTGTCACATCTATGTTATATGGTTTCTCATTCTAAAGGTTTGAAGGCTGCTTTGATTATGAAAAGCTGTGATTTTATGTATTTTGTACTTTTTGGTGACAGTGTTGTAGAGTAGTACTTTTTGGTGATAGTGTTGTAGAGTATTGAGAAGGATCAGGCAAGGACACACGATACTGTAGTAGTAGTAACTTTGGTCAATAATGCACAAGTGTTTGCTCTGTATATTTTTGGACTTATATGCATAGCTATTTGAGAAATAACCTCACTACCCATCCCACTGAGAGTGAAAAGAATTGTGGCATATTTCACAGCAGTTTATACAGCTGACCAGAAGGCGAGCATGGATCAGTACACCACATTCTCTAGCGCTGGTGCAAAGTCTCACGTTGATTAGAGCTGACAGGGAAATGCCCATTGTTAAAACCCATCCAGTGTTCACTAAAACGTGGCATGAAACAGGTTGAACATGTGATAGCTGCTGGCACTTTGAAGGCAGCCTATTCAAATGTCAGATTAGGAAAGCAGTTAGGGGTTCAGGGCGGGGGGGTTCTGCATTGTGTTTAGCACGGGCTGGAAAAGTCTAGTGTGATGGTCATTTCCTGCTGAGTCAAGAGTGCAGAAAAGCTGCTCCCATGTGAATGCGCTGGGCCGCAGGAGATGGTCGCTTTCTGGTCTGTGCCGGAGAAGAGACCGCAGTTTGGTTGGGAAAGTACAAGTCATCAAAGAGCTTCTATGAGATTTGTGAAGGGAAGTATTCTGTAATGTTTCTACAACTCTTCTCTCAAAGCACAACGTATCTCTTTTGCTGCTTTTCTTTTGGTGTTTTGGGGCGGGTTTTTTTAGAGCAAAATGCTCCACATCTGTGCAGATGTGGTTGCTGTAAGAGCACTTCAGAGCATTTAGCACATCATATTGAAAGAGGCTTAAGATCAACCACAGAGCTGCAAAACTAACTCTGGGCTACTATACAGAAATAATTTTAGTACATGGGGCTTACCCCAATATATTTCTCTAAACGGAAATCTTAACATATGGGTATTTCTAGCCAAACTGGGGAAGTTGAACTACATCCTGTCTTTCAGAGAAAACAGTCTGAAAAGTCTCCCAGCTGTATTCCTGCTCTACTAATTTTGTTTCCCTCCTTTCCACTAGTTTTTGCCTGTGTTGAGAAGAACAGGCATTTCTTGTGTTCTCTGCAAGTGAACCATTGCAAGAAGTTCTTTTTTTCTTGAAAAGTAAGTTTCTCTGCATTCATTTATCTCTCTATATCTTTTTCCTTCTCTTATTCCCTAAACACACTTGGCTTTCATCTAGAGGAAAAGTTTAAAAACCTTTCAAATTTTGCATGTTGAGTAGCTCCGTGGATGATAGCTTATGCAAGTTAATTATTGATCTCATTTATTCATTTTTAGGTTAGATATGAAATACTGCCAAATTCCCTTCACAGAAAAAAATAAAGTGAGAGAGATGAATGCTAAAAGGTTGGGCAAGAATGGTCTTTCATTGGGGAGGAGAAGCACAAATTTCCCATCTACTTTGCCCTGTCGGCATGACCAAGCTCCAATATTGAGAGTTTCATCTACAAATAATTGCTTCTGGTCTCTCATCAGAACACTTTGTCTACGCAATGTTTTTGATAGATGAGTGCAAAGAGAGGCCATAATATGTTGCACAACCCATTCACCTTTCTATCCATGCCTGCCTTGAAAGCCTGTGATCTGCATTCTGCAACCCAGCAGCAATCAGTGATAGATGGGCAATGGCCTGTTCCAGCTCCTGTAGTTGGCTGCACTCTATCCAGCCGTGCTGGGGGTCACACACAAGAGCTTGCTGTTATTTATTTAGTCTGGTTCTGTGGGTGGCCTTCGCTTGCTCTCTGGGGGTGATGTTCCCCCTGCTTCTGGGAGTGCTGTCCGGCGGTTAGCTGGAGCAGTGTGGGGTCTGCTGCCAATCTTTTGCCATCCAGAAGATGCCTCTCTGTCTTCGGCTTTGCCCCCTTTCTAGTAAATGGGTCAAGTAAGGGAGGCTCTAAGGTACAGGACAGGTGACACCATGAAGGGGAAGAGAAGCAGTCAGAGCTCAAGCAGCAGCAGGAACATGACATGGACAAGAATGATGGATTCGCTCCTGCAGAGTGCTTGGGCAGAACCTCTTACAAAAGGCAAATCCTTGTCATAGAATAACTGATGTGCTTGTTCTTGTGTAAACTGCAATGGGTGCTGTTATCATTGTGTGTGTCCAGTCATTTGTACTTTGTCCAGAAAGCAGCTGTGTGCTGCAGAATACATGCAGGAATGAAACGTTCTGCAATTGGATTGTGTCAGTCTCATCAGATAGGTTCTATGGAAGGCAGAATAGCAGAAGGCCTCTAGTCTTTCTTGTTAACAGGAAGTAATATATTAAATGGAGAGTTGTTATTTGGGTTAGATGTTTAGCTACATAAGCAACTGTCTGCATAGTTCAACAATGGACAAAGCTTCTCAAAAAGACCACATAAAGTGAGCTCAGGATACTGAAACACAAAACTGTAGCATAATCTGGGTTGGAAGGACTCTCCGGCAAGAGTTTAGCCACCTTTGCTCAAAGCAGGGACTTTTGCTCAAAGCAGATTCCAGTGCAGAGTGGCCTGAGTACAGTGTCAAGTTTTCAGAATCTGAGAATAGAGGCTTTTCAGCCTGGAGAAAAGGAGGCTTCAAGGAGACCTTGTAGTAGCCTTCCAGTATCTGAAGGGGCCTACACCAAGGCTGAAGAGGGACTATTCACAAGGTTTTGTAATGACAGGACAAAGAGGAATGGGCTTAAACTGGAAGAGGGGAGATTTAAACTAGATGTTAGGAATAAGTTATTTCCAGTGAGGGTAGTGAGACACAGGAACAAGTTTCCCAGGGAGACTGTAGATGCTCCCTCCCTGGAGGTGTTCAAGGCCAGTCTGGATGAGGCCTTGAGCAACCTGTCGTAGTGGGAGGTGTCCCTGCCTATGGTGAGGGGTTAGAACTAGATGATCTTTGAGGTCACTTCCAACCTAAACCATTCTATGATTCATTTCCGCCTCTCTGGGCACCTGTTCCAGTGTTTGAACACTTTGTGAATTCTCTTTTTCCTAATAACTAATTGAAATGTCCCTAGTCACAGCTTGTGTCTGTTGGCATCAAACAAGCAGATGAGACACCTCTGTCTAAAAACAGAAAGGTTCAAGTGGAAAACTGGATATGAGGAGGAATTTATAGTAATTAAAATATCTTAATAAAAATAAACATAGTGAACATAGTGCTTCAAAAATAGACATTGATCTCAAGTCAACAGTAATTTTGTACAAAAGTAAAATAGGTTATTCTGGTGATAGGATGTGCACTCGTTTCGATGTGACTGCCCTTTGGATGTCAAGGTCAGAAAGAACATAGAGATTGCACCCCAATATTTTAAAAGACCTAAACGTTAATGGAGCATTGAAGCATATAATAGGGACATAGCTTCTCATGGCATCAGAAATGGATAAAATGATCACACAGAAACAATCCCCTTTTTTCTGCATAGTATTGCAGCTTCTCTTGTTTTTCAGCATACAGAAAACAGAACTATGGGAATTGCCACTTTTTTGGTAGGCAAACAGGATTCAGAGGGCAGCAGTTAATCTGTTCCCCATTTTAATTCATTGTTTTGCTTCCATTAAATACCCACCTGAGAGTCAGGCAGAAGGCAAGGTAGAAAACCTTTGATATACAGTAGAAGTTTCTTGAAAGAGTAGCTGGTCACATTTCTGAAGAAATTTCTCACTTTCTCAATAAACAGGGCTAATCTGGAGTAAAATTTTGTTAACATTCTCCATTTTCCTGTATTTTTCATGTCTTTGAACAGGAAAATTTTTTAGCATAGGTAGCATAATAAAGCTCAAAAAGTTGTCAGTTCGCAACATAAGAGAAAATGAGCAGGGGAGAGGGTATCAAGAAGGAAAACCAGAAATTTCTCTAAGAAATCAGGAAAGCAGAAAAGGACAGAGGAAGCATTTAAAGTCGCCATAAAAGCTGAGAAGGTAAAATATGTATGAACAGCATTAATAGGAAATAGTGATTAAATTTTAATTCTCAAAGGAAAAGATGTATAAATGAAGAATAGTAGTAAGCGCTAATCACACTAGAACACATAGGGAGAAAGTCAACATCTAAACCTAGCCAAAGAAAAAACAAGCAATGTTCTATTACTGAAGGAAATATTTTAAAGAGACTTTGTGAAGAGAGAAAGATCATCAAAGTAGCTTTTTTTATTTTTTTGTACAGTACATTTAAAAAAAAAAAAAGTTAGAAAATAATGAGTAGAATAGCTCATGGCAGAAACTACAAGACGGAATCATTGTGTTCTGGAGATGAAGCTAATCGTCCCAATTTAGCAACTGGAACATTACTGTACCAAGCATTTGTTACTTCTTGTATTAATGCTAAATTTGACCACTTAAAGGGGAAGGAATCAGGAAAATACTTCCAATTTGAAAGCTGATTCAGGCAGAAGTGGTCCTTGTGTGGATAGAACTGCTTGGAAAGTGAGCTGTTTGTGTGAAAGTGTGGCAATATTCATTAGAAATGTAAACAGCACAAAGATTTTCTAGTTGGGAGTTTTCAGAGAAAGGTCACAGTTTTCCATGACAGGCAGACACATTTCCTGGAAGATTTTTGGTTAATTGGAGCTTCATGTCATAGGACAACATCTTCCAGCCCTGGCTGTGAGGCACAAACATGTTAGCAATCCTAATTCGCCTCAGGTAGAGAAGATGAATGATAGTCTAGAGGTGAAGGTTCAAAATCATTGCTTTTTTTGTTTGGCTTTTTTATTTTTTAGTACTGCTTTGCCTTCCTATAATCTGCCATTTCACTTTTTTAGGTCCATTTTGTGGTTTCTTTATACCTTGGAAAGTTGGCATCTCGTGACATTTATTTATGCCTAAAAGTCATCTGGAGGATAACTGGAATGAAATAGGAAAAGTAGCAGAAATGAGTAAGGGAGCACAGTGTAACAAAGGATAAATGATAGGTTGCAAGATCTGTAAAGGATGTCCTTTTTGTCTCTTGTAAGATATTTAGCTTGTATACTCTAAAACTTATGGCTCAGCCTTCTTGTGTTTGCCTTGCCTGAAATGGAACACATCGCAAATACAGTCACAGTACAAATAATAAAAAAAACAAAAGTAAGGCAAAGATGAAGACTTTTGAAGCCCTAAAGAAGCAAGCTGGAACAGGAAGAAAAAAAAAAAAAAGTTTAGAAAATTGAATGGAGAGGGAGTCATGGCTGTTAAAAATTCTTAGAGAAATACCTTTTTTTTTTTCTTTGCTGCGTTGTCATGGGTTTTTTTGGTTCACTATTGCATTGTCTGAAGTACAACATCTTTGTTTTAAAGTCCAGGCTGTGAAGGTCAGAAATCATTACTTAGAGAAGCTAGATTGTACAGAAAGTTAAGAGCATGAAACATCCTTTCAAAACACAGTAGGAACAAGAGGCCTGTGAAAGAGACTTCACTCTCCATGATGCCTGGCAAGTAAAATGTGTTGACAGGAGTACATTGCTTAAAAGAGAGAACTTTCCTGCTTTGTTCTAAAAAAAAAAAAAAGGGACAAAGATATGAATGCTGGGAGTGGGTGAAGAAATCCCCAAGGAGAAGTGAAAGGAACCAAACATTAATTAATAGCAGAGAAACAAGTTTATTGAAGTAGGCCATGGTTTTCATATTCTGTGTGCCTGGTATCTATTGATAATGCAAGAGGCAGCTGGATGCAAGTGCTGACCCTCATCATTTGACTGTAGCAAGTTCTTCATTACTCTCGCAGTGAAGGGATTGCTTGAAAGCCTGCAAAATGGCACTGGCACACCCATCTCTGTGAACAAGCACATGCCCAAATCAGGAAGATTTTCTCTTTTGGCAGATAGAGCTGGTTTTGTAAATGCTGGTAGTTATTAGTCCCCAGAGTACACAGTCCCAGTTAATGTTTTGTTTGTGATGCATGGGCTGTTGCCTGAAGTCGTGAACATGCAGTTACAAAATACAACAATACAGTTGTTTAAGGAGGCTGATGGGTCTGGTGGCAAAAAAGCTACACAGACTGGGAGTGCAGCAGTGCAAGTGTGACATGGACCTCTCCTTAGCTGAGGTGTGAAGCAGCTGTCACAGCCATGGAACACTTGAAAGCCAGTTGCATCTGGCAGATGCCCTTGAGAGACAGGTTGGCCTTCACTCTGGCATACACACATTAAAGGAGACATCTGTTGCAACCTAAAGAATTCTCATTTTCATAATCTGTGTTCAGCAGTGAGGTGGAGACAGAGCAGGGAGGTGGTTAGGGCCACATCCTTGGAGGTGTTTAAGGCCAGGCTGGATGAGGCTCTGGTCAGCCTGATCTAGGGTAAGGTGTCCCTGCCCGTGGCAGGAGGTTGGAACTAGATGATCCTTGTGTTCCCTTCCAACCCAGACTGATTCTATGATTCTAAGTGATCTCTTCCTCAAGCACCAAAATTAATAAAGCCTACTCTTTTTTGAAATTTGACCTAAGTTCCTGTTCAACTCTTTATAGGATCCCCAGCTTTCTCCCATACCTACCTCACTCCCCAGAGCTCTTTATTTCCCCAGACTATCACCAGCTTCTCCCTGTGCTGCCCTCCTCTCAGGCTGAGCAGGAGGCTGCATGTCGCCTGTCGAGAGCATTGGCTGTGTGCAAACCATTGCCATCCTGGACAAATGGTAATTGTCCTTCTGCCACTGTTCACTGCTTTTCTAGGAATTTAGTTAACTTCAGTAGTGCTTTCCTTCTGCTGACTTGGTTTGAATTGGACAGCAGCTTAATGTTACCAAGAAAGACAAAAAGCTCCAGAAATGAGGTGTTGTTAGTTTCAGAAACCAGAGTTAACAGAAGTGATCAGAGGTCAGTGATTAGATTGCAGCTTCTGCGGACAACTTCTTGGGCTTAGCCAGGCAAAGATACAAGTCTAAAACAAATGCATGCAATGTGATTCTAGGTTTTCTCAGCGTGACTGCTCTATTGACCCCATGTGCCACAAGAAAAAAAATACCTGAGAGGTAATTTTAGCAAAGGCAGCTCAGGTTGTAAAAAGTGGAACTTTCATATTTCACCTGCTACATCTTTTTTTTCCTTCCACAAAATTTTCACATTGTCTCTTTCAGATGGATGCCTGGCTCAGAGTAAATGATATGCAGTGCACAGTCCCTAGCAAAAGCTGAAAATGGATGATGCCTACTGATGATTTTTGACAACATCATTTCTTTTCCTCTTTGAAATGGGTGGTACAATCATCAGGAAAAAGTTCTAAAATAAGCCTGAGTGACCTCTTTGTCCCTTGACTCCTCTTTCTGCAAGTCTGTAAACCATCAGAAGATATGACCAGTCAACTACCAGAGGAGTCTGTGGAGACCCAGAGCTCAGATGAACTCGAGTGCAAGATCTGTTACAACCGCTATAACCTGCGACAGAGAAAACCCAAAGTGCTGGAATGTTGTCACAGGGTATGTGCTAAATGCCTCTGCAAGATCATAGACTTTGGTGATTCCCCGCAAGGAGTCATAGTGTGCCCATTCTGCAGGTTTGAAACGTGCTTGCCAGACAATGAGGTTAGTAGTCTTCCTGATGACAACAACATCCTTCTCAATTTAGCTTGTGGAGGAAAGGGTAAGAAATGCCTACCAGACAACCCAACAGAACTGTTGCTGACTCCCAAAAGGTTGGCGTCTCTGGTTAGCCCTTCTCACACCTCTTCTAATTGCCTGGTTATAACAATCATGGAAGTACAAAGAGAAAGTCCCCAGACTCTGAACTCAACCCCTGTGGTGGAATTTTACAGGCCTACGAGTTTTGACTCTGTTGCAACTGTGTCCCACAACTGGACAGTGTGGAACTGCACATCTTTGCTCTTCCAGACCTCAATTCGGGTGCTAGTGTGGTTGCTAGGGCTGCTGTACTTTAGTTCCTTGCCTTTAGGGATTTATTTACTGGTATCTAAGAAAGTCACCCTCGGGGTTGTCTTTGTAAGCCTTGTCCCTTCGAGCCTTGTTATTCTCATGGTTTATGGCTTCTGCCAGTGTGTTTGCCATGAAGTTCTAGACTGCATGTCATCATGATAACAAATAAGCAAAATAAAATGTATTGCCATATCTGTAGCATAGTCAACTTATCCTGTCTTTGTATTCTTATTTATTCTTACTGTTGCCCACCCCACTAAGTGGAAGCAGTGGCCCTAGTTCTGTGGTCTATTTTTTCTACTTGATTTGATTTCTGTCCCACCCCACCCTCTTCCTGCCCCTTTCTTTCCATGAATAATGGAAGTCAAATTTATATGCTGAGTTTAAAAGGATGAGTTGTAGAAAGGGATAAAGTAAAATTGCCAAACTTGGTGCCTGCTGCTGCTGACACTATTCAAGTAAGTAGCCCTTTGTTTTCTATGGGCTCAATCACGGCAGTCAAGTCTGCAGCATCCACTACAGAGGAAATTAGTGTAACAGGCATCTTCCTGGGGGGGGAGGAATAACAGCTCTTCATCCAAAACATCTCATGCTTCCTAATATCTGCTATTTATAATTCATTATCATTTCATTAGTTAATTATAATTTTATTAGTTAATATGGTAAGAACAAGACAAACTACTGTTTCTTTTTTTCAGTTCATGACTGGAGGAGGCCAGTGGTTGCACATTTTTTTACATTCTATGACATAAGGAATCTTTTCCTCACCATGCTAAAAACATTCTTCTCAAACAGAAGTCCACTTTACTTGTCATACAGTTGCAGCTCCCTCTAATGATTACTCTGCTAATGAGTATTTACAGGAACCCAGCCACACCTTTGCTCTTCTCTAGGTGTACTTTCTTCAGTGTGCTTTCACCTCAGGCTTCCCTTTGAGGATTCAGAGCTCTGCAGGCTTCTCTTACTGTGTCCTGTTATGCTGAAAGCATTTCCATCATCACATCACATCACATTTCCAACCCATTACTACTACTAACAAATTGTCTGTCCAACTTCACACTCATCTGCTCTCTGGTAGTTACACTGGAGAACTTGGCTTATGTGACTTTAGCTACCAAGATAGATTTTTATTCCCGACTATTAGAAAATAGTCCTTCAATCACTAATACAAATTTCAGGAGACATCTGAAACGCTGAACTGGGTGGCTATTCTTGCTTTCTGAATTCACTGAATTGTAAGGAGGTGCTATGACTTTGGGAAGATTTCTGTTTACTGCATAATTCCTCAAATGTTTAATACCCTGAACTCCCTGTCACCATTGTGAGTTGATGGCACTTTAGGTGTGGCAATTAGCATGTCTTTGATCAGTTGAGAAGAATTACTGATGTTTTACCATTCCACAAGTAGATTCGGGGCCTGTTAGGCTTGCTTGTGTGTTGCATGGTTTAGGCTACTTTTTTAACCACTGGAAAAGCATTAAAGAAGTATTTCATGTTGATGTGTATAACTAGGTCTAGAAACACCACAACTGGAAACTCATTTCCCTCTGCACAGCAGGGTGAAAACTGAGAAGTTGAGCAGTGCCAGTGTGGTTTTGGGGTCAGGGACAAGATTTGGTAATTTCAAGGCAGAGTAAGAGGAGGAGGGTTTGTTGCACGAAGACTGAATGTGTGGCCCAACAAAATAATCTTGGAGCAAACTGACTTGGATAAGAATGAAAAATGGTGATGGGAAATGCAAAGTGGCAGTTGTGTCTGTCAAGGATTTGAAGTCAAGCTAGTCCTTTTGTAGATGGTGCAGGTGGTATCTCCGGTTTCATTCCTTTTGCAAACATAGGGGAAAATGTGGAAATGTGTAGGTCCTGTTTTTCTTGACACTCACTTTTTAATAGTGCAAATATATATGTGCATATGTACATACAGACACATGTGAGAAGAAAATTTAGAGCAAAATTATGGTTTTCAAGTGTATGGAGTTACAGAGCTGTGTACTGACCAATTAAAAGATATGTTTCAGACTTTTCTGTAATGACTCAATAGCAATTACAACTAAAATATCTTCAGAATTCCTAGAAATGACTATTCCTAAGTAATTGTTATTAATGTTTGTGGTAAAAGCACTGTTGTCGGTAGAAGAGATAATCATCTCCAGTTCTGGTGTACTGCAAGGTTTGACTCATCTGTGAACTCATACATTTTAAAGTCTCCAACAACAACAACATGTCAAAAAAAAAGAAAAAAATAAATGTCTGTGGTTTTATAGTACTTTGAGAAAAGATGTATTTGTAGTGTTAGGGGTTTATATGTTTTAGGATTTGTTCAATTTGTCTGAATATAATGTCTCTAATAAAGGGCTGGCTAATAGAAGAAGTAGGTTTTTCATCTGTGTGACATAGTGTGTATTGCCTCCACACAACGTGTCTGCAGTGCTACCTGTTGTCTTTTCCTTCTGATTTTCCCTTGATGAAGCTTATCTCAGCTCCAGCGGCAAGCAAGCATTTTGCACTCTCTGTTTTAAAACAGAGCCTAATCTGAGCAAGCTTACATGGCATCGGTTACACGTCACAGCACAAATAAATACAGCTGTTATTATACTTCACTACTTTTAGGAGCGACAGCCCTTTAAATTTATGCTGCTATTTGAGTCTGTGCTGCAATACTAATCCGCTCAGAAACGCGAGCGTGCAAAAGTGTATTGATTGTATAGCAATTCTGCCACTCAGCCAAAGCACATTATTGCAGCTTTGGTCTCATAAAATTCCTATGTGACTTACAACATAGCCACTGAAAATTGCTAGAAGGTCTAAATCTCAATTACTTGTAGAGAGCATTTTACTGTGTGACTAAGACGAGAAGAACTTTGGATATTACTCTTTCATTATTTTTATTCTCCGCCAAACTTGAAAACTTAGAAGTGAAAAACTTCTCTGTGTCAACTGCAGTGGTATAATTCTGTTGAAATCAGTGCAAATGGGGCTAGAATCAAGTTCTGCATTCTTGCCTGCCTGCATTTCCTTTCCTTTCTGTGACTTTTTTCTCTCCTTGGAGAGTAATGTGGTCGTAAACTACTGCCTGCGCAACAAGGCAATTCCCTTTCAGTGGGATTTTATTCCTGCTTTGCCCAGACGTGTGACTCAGCTGGGTACAAAGCGTTACAGATTCATTACTACAGGATTCATTTAGTCCAAATTACCTTTTTTTTTTTTTTTTTTTTTTTTTTTTTCCCCCCCCCCCCNCTGCTTATCCTATGGATGCAGACTGTGTCCTCACCAGCTGCTCACTTACACTGTCATACAGTGGCATGCCACAATATCTGGGGCACAGTGATGCTGGGGACAACAGCAAGAAGGACATGCTAAGCCTCTGAGTGGGACCCAGGGAGGGATGAAGCTCTGCAAGCGTGGCCTGAACCTGGAGCCTAAAGGTCAATTAACAGAGAGCGAATTACATAGAAAGCAGGGTCTGGGAGTTCATAAACAGGACATGAGGCCTCGAGGCTGTAGCTGAGCAGTGGCTGTGAAGCAAAGCAGAGAGGAATCTTTGCCCGAGTTAAAAAGGGCTGTGTTTTAAATAAGCAGTTTGGGGTAGAGCTGCAAAGAAAGGTTAATGCTTTTCACACTGATCCTTCTGGGCTTTAAAATTCTCTTGGTAATGAAAAGTCATTTGCTAGTGCTACTACAATTGATTAATTTTACTTCCCAAATGGCAAAGTATTGAACTTTAAAGAGATCCTTAGATTTGAGCATCGTCTGTTATGTTAATTATTTAAAGCTACAGGTTTTCAAAGGGGGCTGACCAAAATAAGGGCAATGTGAGCTTTGTCCTACTATATTGATACTCTTTATGCTAATATAAAACACTTAAAATAGGTGAACTTTTGTCCTGATAACACTATTGGCAAACTTTAGGGTTGCCAGCATTTTATGATGTGTCCTAGAACAAACACTGTTCCAAATGGGCTTTATTACTTGAAGATACAGAGGAGTCCAGCAGCACACAGCCACACAGAGACAGTACAGGAAACAGCTTTCCAGATAAATGCCTACAGAGGTTCACAGAAGGTGGATGATGTGCTTGAGGGAGTTCCTTCTTATTAGGGTGTAGAACCAATGTTTTGCCTAATTTTAACCAGACCCAAGGGTAGATTAAACTCACTTTCCCCCATTACTTTTCTGCCCTGTCTGCTGGGACAAGGCTATCTGGAACTGTGGGTAAACAGTATTTTGAAATGAAAAAAATCTTTGCTACTATATTGAGTTTACAGCTCAGTCCAGCAAACTGAGATTAACACTGAAAAGATGGCAAACTGCAGCCAGGATGTGAGAGCAAACATGGCAGCATGCTGATGTCAAAGCAAGGATAGCAAAGCTACATCCTGCCATGGCTTGGCTAGTTCAAAGACAGTGAGAGACTGTGCCAAGCCTGACCACCACAACTCAACACCCTCCACTGCATTACCTCTGTGACAGTTCACTTCAGTCATGCATCTCAGAATCACAGAATGCTTTAGGTTGGATGAGACCTTTAAAGGTCATCTAGTCCACCTCCCACTGCAGTGAGCATCTTCAACTAGCAGGTTTCTCAGAGCCCTATCCAATCTGACCTTGAAAGCTTAACAGGGATGGGGCTTCTACTTCTGCTCTGGGCAACCTATGCCAGTTTCACCACTCTCATTGTCAAAAAAAACTATTTTTTGTATCTCTTAGTTAAAAACCATCACCCTTTGTCCTGTCACAACAGGCCTTGCTAAGAAGACTTGCCCCATCTTTCTTACGGGTCTATTTTAAGTACTGAAAGGCCACAATAAGGTCTCCCCAGGGCCTTCTCTTCTGCATGCTAAACCCCAACTCTCTCATCCTGTCCTTCTAGAAGAGATGCTCCAGCCCACAGATGATTTTTGTGGCCCAGGTTGATGTTCTTGTGCTGAGGGCTCCAGAGCTGGATGCGGTATTCCAGGTATGGTCTCACCAGAGTAGAGCAGCAGAATTGCCCCCTTCAATGTGCTGACTACACTGCTTTTGTTAATTTCTTCATTTCTTATACATCAATTTTATGAGAGGATTTTGTCTTCCCATGTTGATGATAGGCGTAGTGAAAAGTCCTGTGCACCTCTCCTAAGCGTTCCACTCTTAATCAGGCCCATTTTAACTACCCTGACTTTTCTCAGCTTTTTTTCCCTCTTATTTTTTCGTATTTCGACAAAAGTGAGACAGTGCACTTTGTTTTAAGTAGAGCAGTGCCTCCAAGAATTAAAAAAAATGATAATAATATGGGAGGAAAAAAAGGCCAAAAAAAAAAATCAAGGGGAAGAAGAACTCAGAATTTTGAAATCATCTGAAAATACTCAAAGTGATGGAGACAGACTGTTCTGAGAGTCTACTTTTACTTTTGTGCTACCAGATTAGATGTTATCCTTTGAGTGGCATCGGTAAATATTTAGTGCTGGAGGTTCCTCGGGGAGTTTGTCAGTCTGCAGACCTTAGGCACAACCCCTGTACTCCACTGCTTTGCTCTAAAGCATCATTCTGCCTTTTGCGTCAGCTCCCCTTGTCAAAAGCTGAACTGTCACAGTTTTATAAAGAGTTCTGGCACAGAGAATAAATCCCCAGTCTGGGGATGGTAGATCATCTTTTTAGAGACGTGCGTGGCAGTAGCAAAGTTCTCAGTGCTAGACTTCAAACAAAAAGAAGTCATCTTGCAGTCTGAATTGTTAGCATAAATTCCCTTTTAAATCAAGTTTCATTGTGTTGGGCAACACTACAACTAAAAATCCTTTTATTGCATTTCTGTCTCTTGTGTTACACAAATGTGGTTTGCTTTTTTCTTTTTTTTTTAATGTATTAAATCATAGAAATCAGAGATGGGTAGGGAAAAAAGCCTAATAAGTTGTCGTATCCATTTCCTTTGTCCCTGTAGAGATGAATGCTTTGTCTAGTTTGGTTTTAAATATCTCCAATGATGAAGCCTCCACCTCTTCCCATGAGGGACTGTTCAGCTGTTTAATAGTCATCTTTGTTAGGAAATAATTTCTTCATACTGAGCCCTTTTATATATTTTTTTTTCTTTTGCATCATATAATCTCTTTATCCTTCGCCCACTGTTTTAACTTTTATGAAATCTGGGAGATGGGATCATTTATCCCTTTCATACCGTAGCTGAATAATTCATAAACCTTGTTGTTCAAGAAACACAAGAGATAAGCAACCAGTTGCTGAAGAGCCAATGCCTCACCGAGATGGTATTGCCACCTACCAGTAGAAATATTTCCTGGCAAGTCCTGGTTGACACTTTTCTTTCTGCATTAAGAAGTGAAAAATGTCAAGAGAAACTGAAGAAATACATCTTCCCGAGCACGTACACAGGCAATATTACTGAAATTTCAAGAGGTGCTGAGGCAAACAGCTTACTTCTTTAGACAGAGCTTTTCTCTCTGAGAGTGGATGGTTTCAATAAAAGAGCACTTTCAAAAAGCATTTAAATGTCCTCTTCATAAGCGAACCTCTGTGTGAGAGCCATGCTACGACAGAACTCTTAGCTTGTTGAGAGACAAGGCTGGACTGATTGCCACTCACAGCAGTGCAGTTTTTGCTGACAGCTTAGCCCAGAAGGAAAAAAATTAACCCAGCGTTAAGGAGAAGGGTTTGAAAAGATGCCTCTGCAACTGTCACTGGAATCAGATCTCTGCATGAAAAATTGATTCATGTCTTGACAACGGAAACAGTGCATCGCTGATTTAATTACAACATATTAGATAATCCTCTGCCCATCTCAAGCGACAAGAAGAAGCAGAGTGACTAAAGAAACCCCAGGTGAACAGATGGACTTCATACGGGTTTGCATTTAAAAGATAACTTCCTTCTAAAAAGCAGTACTACGTCTTATAAGAGAGCACTGAAGCTGAAGAGTGGACAGTGCTGTTTCAAGAAGGGTCTCTCTTAACAGCAAGTTGTGATGGATGTGTGTAAAGAAATATATGAGCAGCCCACATGGACAGTGAGCTTCCAATATAACTCCTCGTTAATAGAATCATAGAATGGTTTAGGTTGGAAGAGACCTCATAGATCATCCAGTTCCAACCCCCTGCCATAGGCAGGGACACCTCCCACCAGGGCAGGTCGCTCAAGGCCTCATCCAACCTGGCCTTGAACACCTCCAGGGAGGGAGCAGCCATAACCTCCCTGGGCAACCTCTTCCAGTGTCTCATCACCCTCACTGTGAAGAACTTTCTCCTAACATCCTATTTAAATCTCCCCTCTGTCTGTTTAAACCCATTCCCCCTTGTCCTGTCATTACAAGACCTTGTGAATAGTCCCTCCCCAGCCCTCCTGTAGGCCCCCTTCAGATACTGGATGGTTGCTATAAAGTCTTCTTGAAGCCTTCTCTTCTCCAGGCTGAAAAGTCCCAGCTCCCTCAGCCTGCCCTTGTAGCAGAAGGCAGTCTGCAGTTTGTGCCCCTTTTGAGATGGAGGTTGTGTCAGTACCTGTAGCTTTGAGTCTTGCCTTTAGATTTCTGTCAATTCCTTTAACTGTTGTTTTTAATTCAGTTAAGGTCTTGGCATTTATGAAGTTCCACAGCAGCCAGTTCCATAGTTTAATTATTCATTTGATGGAAAAGGTCTGCTTTGTCTTAAGAACTCTGAAGATACTAGTTACACGTCCCCAGCTTTTTCTGTCAGAAAAAAAACAGTGTCGAGGTGTGATTGCACAGTGCTTCCTCCTCACCCCACAGAAACTCATCTGTCTCTAGGAATTTTAGCGTCATGATTTTGTCCTTCGTAGTCCTCCTTGGCTGCCTCTTTTGCAGGCTGAAGATCGGAGTCGGTTTGAGCTGTCCTTAGACAGCAGGCTTTCCATGCCCAGCAACAGCCCTTGCACTTGCCTGAACCTTTTCTACCACTGCTTCTCTTTTGCTTTCAAGTGGAGTGAAGCACTCAGAAGTAGGTTCTAATTAGTGTCACTTGTTAGTAAGTGGTGTGACCATCTGCACGCCCTCAGCCACTGTGTCACTGCTTCCCTTCCTGACAGCACAGCTGAGGTGTTACACTCGACTATTTGTTTATATATCAGGCATTGTATGGAGAGCAAACCCACATATTGATAAACTTGCTAACAGCTACTTGTCTCATGCATTCCAATCTGTCTGCTGAAGTTGTCCACTTCACAGGAGTGCTGGACATCATAGATTTAATTTAATCTTGACATAGACTGTGCAGGTTTTAGGTCTGTTAAGCATGTGTCCTGACATTGCAGGACTGAACATCTAACACTGTAAGATGTCTTCTCTGTCTGCCTATCTCACCTACTTGCTGCAGCCATCCCAAACCACAGCCCAGAGCTTTGCATTGCAAGAATGCTCTATTTTCAATGTCTTTTGCTTAATCTTATATTTCCCTAAGACTTGTGGCCTTCACCATCTTCTCATTTCTTCATTCCATGAAGAGGAGATGCTGGCAGACTAAAAATAGCAAAAATAGTGCTATTTAAAGAGTGAACCTTTTACATTTGTCCTTCTTATTACCAAGTAGGGCAAAAGTTGAGGGTTTCTGCCTTCAGCTCCCAAGGATAAGCAGGGAGCTCAGCAGCTTGTTACTCTGGGCCACAGGGGAAGCTCCTTGCAGCCTCTGGAGCTCTTCTTCTTATTGATGCTCCATCACATCAATGTTCCATCTTTGCTCCTGCTTTTAGAATAACTGAGTGACTGTAAAAACGAAACATTATTATTGCATTAAAACTAAATAGGGCTCATTTTCCCTCAGCGAAGAATAAAATTCTGAGGCCAAAACTCAGGAATTTTGTGGCATCTCCAGGGTCAGCTGCAAATCTCCGATGGCTTTTTTATTTGTTTTGATAATGAAACATAGAATCATAGAATCAGTCAGGGTTGGAAGGGATCACAAGGATTATCTAATACCAACCCCCCTGCCATAGGCAGGGACACCCTATCCTAGATCAGGCTGGGCAGAGCCTCATCTAGCCTGACCTTAAACACCTCCAGAGATGTGGCCCCAGCCATCTCCCTGGGCAAATGCTGAGTAAAAACAGGTCAGTGAGGCTGTATAAGTCATGCAGGTAGTTAATGAAACTTAACAAGTAGCTACTGAAAGTGTAAAAAAAGAAAGGTTAAAAAAAAAAGGCTTTATCACACAATAGGGCTTGGGTAGGGAGGGCCAACAGCTGGATGTAACTTGATAAGACCAGAGACTGTAGATATATTGTCCAAAGACAGGTAGAATGTGAAAAATACAGGTGTAAGCTCCACCGACTTACTGACACGTTGTAGTCTGTAAGTCTTGATCCAACAGCCTGAAGAAACAAAAAGACTTAAGCATATATTGCTCTGCTCTATATTTTATCTCCTCAAATCCACTGAGTTTCAATTCCAGATCAGCTTGAGGCCTACCAAATGTAATATGACTTTTATGAGAGGAGTTTTGACTGCTGTAACTCTGCCTCTTGTAGTTGCCTCTTTTTACTTTTATGAAGTCGAGTCATAGCGTGGGGATGTCTTTTTGTTTGTTTTGATTTGGAGAGTGGAGCGATAAAACACAAACATAATCTCCCAGACATGGAAACTATAACATGGCAGCAAGTGGCAAAAGTGTGACTATTCCCATCTGAAATAATAAAGTACTGATGTAAAAGCAAATGTTTCACTCAATAAAAATTTAATTTTTCAGTAAAGGTTTGTCACAACAAGCATATTTCTTCATGTCTGCATTTGGAGTTGGAGGTCTTTCGGATTTCGTTCCTGTTACTCATGGGAACAGGTTTTTAACTAGACTGAAGGTGAGTATGTGATCATATTTCATAGTATTTTAACCAAACAGGACAAAATATTTCTGTTTGCTGCATGAGAGTGAAAGTATTTTGTGTATTTGGGAAAGAACAACCCCAGGTATCAGTGTAGGTTGGGGACTGACCTGCTGGAAGGCAGTGAAGGGCAAAAGGATCTGGGGGTTCTAGATGATGGGAGGTTGACCACGAGCCAGCAGTATGCTCTTGTGGTCAAGAAAGCCAATCTCACCTTGGGGCATATTAGAAGGGCTGTCTAGTAGGTTGAGAGAGGTTCTCCTCTCCCTCTACTCTGTCCTGGTGAGGCCACACCTGAAGTACTGTTTCAGGTTGTCCCTCATGTTATTAAAGAGGCAGTGGTTGAGCCTGGTCACAGGGGACATGGATGTGACCTGCACCTGTGTGTGCACAAAGAAGTGCAGCAGCCTGAAAAATACATGCTCCTCTGGCATGAATTATTCCTTCTTTTAGCAGAACTACAAGGAGCAACTACGCTGTGTAATTCTACTGGCTTCAGGCACAGCTGCACCTTAGAGAAGCACAACTCCCAGCATTGTGAAATCTTGTAGCAGTGGGTAGAACAGGAAGATTTATTCACATTGGCCATGCAGGAAGGCAAATCACATGAAATTCAAAAAGGACAAGTGCAGAGTCCTGCAGGTATCAAGAGCTCCTTGACAGGCCACACAGGCTGCACACCTGTTCGTCTTGCCATTGACATGCTATTCAAAAGGCAAATAAGTTGGTGGTTCATTTTGCTACATGCATTGGTGCTTGGACCTGGCGCTGAGTCTCTGGTAGGAGCAGGGAAAGGTATCTCAGCATCACTTAGTTCTATGTCCCTGTAGCAACCAGTTGGGGAGGACTGGGGAGGCTGCGAGTCCCAGGCCTTCAATTACGACAACATTTAGAGATGCTTCTTGAAAGATGTTACCTGCCAGCTGCACCTGCTCCTCTGAAATGTTTACCATGGCTGTCTCCTTGACCAAGGACACAAAGATTTGAAGCCAGACAGCCCCTGCCAAAAAATGTGTGTGCTTTTTACACAGCAGTAAGGGAAGAAGCCCTGTTTCCCTGTTAACATGAAGAGGAATAGGGCATTTAATTCCCAGCATAGTATTCTCTGTGTTTACCAGGTATAAGTGGCTCACTTTGGCATGAAACATTCTCCCCCACTTCACTGCTGTCAGCTGGTGATGTGGCACTAACCTTCAGTCATGAGATTGGGCTCCATGAAGCCTTTTTCCTTAAGCCACGTTGCCCCCTGCTCCTTTTTCTTGTGTGCTGCACAGCTAGTAAAGGCGTGGGCAGCTCCAGCAGCCACCCAGCCTGTCCCCTGTGGCCTGTGCACACCTGGCAGTGAGCAAGCAGCTCCTCCTGTCCCTTCCTGCTGCCAGCCCCTTAGGCTCTCCTTCCCCATCCTCTGTGTCCCCTGCCTACCTCGCTGCTGGACTTCTAAAGGCAAAGTGTTGCAGCCGTCTTGTGCTCCTTCCAGTTGATTCTTTGGTATTGCTTTTATATATTTCCTTCTGCTCCTCTGCTCTGCACAAGGCACAGCCCCCCCCCCAAATGACTAGATGAAGTATTAGACTTACACCCGCCTGACTCTTTCAAAAAGAATACAATTAATTTAGACTTTATCTTTCCCTGTTTCCCCTTCTCACTTTCCTGCAAGTAATTTGATGCTTTCTTATTCTTTTTATTAAAATTGGTGTCTCTTTGAGGATTCTCCTGAGTGGAGTGGTTGCAGGTGCTTGCAGTTTGAACAGTGTCGTTCGAAATGCCAGGGAGGTGTTATCTTCACTGCTGTGTGGCACAAATGCTAAACACTTGGCCATAGATTTTAATTTTGTTTGATGAGGTGTAGGGTTGGGGCAAATTTATCTGAAATGTGAAAGATCATTCTTGGAGAAAAAAAAAAAAATTATTGCAATTTCGACATGTTTGGAGTCCCCAGGTTGCCGGACATCCTAAATTAGGAACAGTAAGGTGTGCATCCCATACTGCCTCTGTGGCTGGTTGCCCCAGAGTGCTTGTACCACAAGCACTACTCTGCCTCCAGATTACACAACAAACTCTCAGACCTCCTCACATGCTGGTGGTGGTTTTTAAACCAGGACAGAGCAAACAAGGTAATATGGATATTGTTGCTTCAGGATGAATAGAGCAGCATCTGCTGGGAAGCAAAAGGAAGTGAGGGAAGGGGAATTGGGATCCCCAGAGAGGACAGTGAAGTATGATGAGCAGGGAAGGCTTCATGATGTGGGAACAAAACTGGGAGGTGGAGGCTAATGTAAACTCAAACCCTGCCTTGAACCAAAATGTCTTATGGAAGGACATTTTGCATCCATCTTCCCTAAGAAGAAGGTTGGTGGTATTTTTGGATCATAAAATTAATACCAGTGGCAGGTAAAATGAGGCAAGAAAAAGTGAGCTAGCCAGTGGCTGGCTCAGTTGCCTTCCAGTCAGGCACGTCAGATGAGCTTTTCCTAGGCTCAAGACCCTGCTAAAGCTGTCTTAGGTCTATTAGCCATCCTCTTCAAAAGTCAGGAAGGATGGGAGAAATCCTGGGAAGAAGGAAGAAAACAGCTATGTATGCTTGTTTTGCTGAAGGTGGGGTAGGTGGGAGCAGGGAATTAGTGGCTGGCCAGCTCTCTGCACTTCCCCCACTCTAGCCATTTGCATGCCTGAAGGTCTCAAGGGCCTTTTATCAAATATAGCTCTATTAGCTTTATCCTGCTAATTCCCTTCTACAGCAAAGTACCAGGCCTTGTCACAAAGGGAGAAACAGCAGGTGTCCTACATCTGGGGTATTAGTAGGGGTTTGGGTACAAGCCCCCACAAAAATGAGTATGTATAATCTCATAAACAAGACTAATGGGAGAAACCACCGAAAGGTAGCAAAGCTGGATGTGTGCACCCAAGATCCTCTAAGGATGATTAGCCAAATGGAGATCAGAATGGGTACTGAGCAGGGCTACCCAGAATCACATCCTGATGCAGGATCCACCAAGCAACCTGGCACTGAAGGTGGACACAGGGTTACCCACTTCTTTACCACAATTTTGACTCTCCATTACTAAAAAATTCTGGTTTTTTTCCCCCCTTATATTTTTCATGGTAAAGGAAAAAGCCAAGGTGAAAGGAAAAGCATAAATGGAAAAATATGTTAGGAAAAAAAACAACACACACAGTAGGAGTTGCATGGTCCTGAAAAGCTACCAAAGATTTATTTAATAACCAATTGTTTCAACAGGAAGATAAATTTCCTATTGACAATGGTTTTCTTCAACCACTGCCAAGCGCATATCAAGGGATGTTTACTTTGGTGCCTTTGTCTGACAGAGAAGGATTGTTTCTGGCAACTACTTTATTTTGTGTTAAGAAACCAGTCAAAACAAACAAGAATGTGAAAATTACATTTTAAAAGTCATTTAAAGCCACCATGCAGAGAGTCTCAAACATTAAAGGACACAGCGAGGGCAGATGTGATTGGTTTGAGAAATGTATGCATAAGGATGAGAGTGGTCTTGCCTCTTTTAAGTTCCTGATGTGAGTGAAACTCTTCTGGATCTGTTGTTTGGTTTTTTTTTGCATGAGGAATACATCTCAGTCTCTACAATTGACAATGAGTGCTTCTTCCAGCCTCTAGTATGGACATCCCAAGCAGTAATATGCTTGTGAAAAGATTAATGGATACCTTATCTGCAAGGAAGTCACAATTAACTGCTCTATTCCCACCATCCAATACCAGTAGGAATACAGAAAAGGAAAAACTACAGATCAAAGGAGTGTTGTTAGTATATTTTAAACCCTTCTGAGTTAATAATTTATCTACTGTATGTAGCAAATGGTAAGTTAAAAATACTTCAGGTATGTAATTTTTTCTCTCAGCTTGACAAAGTCCTTTTAACATATGGCTGTTGAAAGAGACTTTTTATTTCCAGTTGCTTTGTTGTATGCCTTTGCCTTTGAATTCCTCAAAATGATTTAAAAAAAAAAAAGAAAAGCTTCAGTAGTTCAGTGTGCCAGAAGCTCCTGCTGTTAGCCCCTTAATTGCAAACCACAGGTGATAGCCTGTGTTCAAGGAGCAGAGAAACAGGTAGGACCAGTGCTGTTCGTAAGCGATATGGACAGAGGAATCCAGTGTACCTTCAGCTAGTTTGCAGATGACACCAAGCTGTGTGGCACAGTCCACTTGTCCAGGAAGGTTTTTAATATCTCCAAAGAGGGAGACTCCACAACACGCCTAGGCAGCCTGTTCCAGTGTTCTGTCACCCTCACAGGGAAAAATTCCCTCCTCATGTTTACATGAACAGGACAGGGAAGGCAGCAGGGAGGTAAAATTTAGATTGCTGAGGGAATGTGCTGGATTAACACAGACTCATCATGACCCAAGGAGGTTTCCCGAGCACCAACATCAGGCAGCTGCAGCTGCACAGAGAGATGACACAGGTGTGATTAGGTAAAATCAGGTCATTGCCCACCAGAATGTGGCAACCTCTGACCCAGCAGCAACAGAAAGCTGCAGCATGATGCAGCAATGCACAAGTGTTGCCATGCAAAATGAGACTGTTTACGATCAGTGACTTCTACCTTACAAGCTGGGCTGAAAGCTTCCCACTGCCCAGTCTCATGGAATCTGTCTTATGCAGGTATTCCTTTTCTATGGCCCAATCCTGCACAAGACCTGATAATGGGGATCCACGTGCGCAGTAAATGGTTTTCTCTCTGCTGACAGCCTGTGGTGTTGAGCCAGGTACTTTACATTATGGCAATCCTGTTAACAAGGTGACTCTAAACTCTTACTTGCCTTGATTGGAAGAGTTTAAAATGAGGATTGTAGCATCCTGGCTCTAAATCAGGGAAACATTCACGTGTGTGCTGCTGTAAGAAATGTGGCCTTAGCACATGCTACTGTCGAGCATATGTTGGGGAAATTTATTTTTTTTTAGAGAGATGAATTTAAGCAGCTGTTCACACAGCAGATAACATTAATCTGGCCAGATTTCCTTACTGCCATCCATTTTATCTAAGCCTCTGATGGAAGGAAAGAAACACATGATACTAAAACCTTGCTAGCAATAGTGTTTGTAACACTGAAGTGTTCATTATATTCTGGTGTAATCTTGTACTAGTAATTGCAGTTTGGTGTAATCTTAGTCTTTAAACTGATATTTTTTATTTTACCAAACTGAGTTGCATAATGTAGTCATTAGTACTCCTTGCTGTTGACATCAAAATTAGCAAGTAAAGGTAGCACTGTACGCCACTGTGCAAATATAATGCCTCTTAATGAGTCTTTGGGGCATTGTTTTTAGCTCATCTTCCCCCCCTCCCTTAAAACTGCAACAGCAATACAAAGCTTTTACACCTTCTACAGGTGCTAACTACTATCAAGCAACCTTACAGCCTTCTGCTGTGTTTCTGCAGTGGCACAATTCAATCTTCATGGTTTAAGCAATAAAGCAATCAAGTGAACTGCCATAATATTATGGTAAGATGAATCTACCCACCTGGCCACAATTTGTTTGCCTTTTACAAGTCATCCTCAAATTCTATATGGAACGTTTTAAAAACAAAGTGCTTCTGACAAGAGCTGGAGATGATCTTGGGGTCCTTCATTAACTTGGGTGATGGTAACAGGAGGGATGTAAATCATTGATATACTGCTGCTCATTAGAGAGATCTTTAAAGACAGTACTAGACATGGTTTACAAGACTTAGCTTTGGCTAATTCAGCTCAAATAGAAATCAACTCTCAGATTTCCCTGATCTGTCTCAGGTGCTTAGAATGAAAATGATAGAGAATGAGGAGCTGAACAAAAGGTGATTACCTCATCTCTCCGCCCTGAAAGCCTGTAGATTGCAGGCTATTATGGTGCCACGATGATAGTGATACTTCTGATAAAAACTTCTTTTTGCCTCACTAAAGAGTCACAGATCAAAAAGCACGGGCTGAAGCACAGGGGATAAAAGCCAATTTAGTCTGCTTCCTTTATTTTTATGTCTTTGCCGTTTCAAAATGAGTTCTAATTGTTTCTTGAAATGCTTCTGCCTTAGCTCAACACGTCTGCATTCAGATTATTTCTAAGAATTTGGTCTGGCCCTTTCACCAGCAAACTCCTGAGATTAAAATAATGCAAGATGCAACAGGAGCTCTTTCTGTCTTGAACACAGAATGTAATCCTTAGAGCAAGCAGAATAATGTATTTTCCTTCCAAACACAAACAAGAGAACAATAAATAGGAAAAAATGCATCCAGTTATAAGGGAATAAGAAAAGGCAGTTTGAGCTGGGTGTTTTCAGCTCCTTCAGGGGTGAAGGGGAGGAGATTTGCGTTGCCAACAGCAGATTCCAGTCTCATCTTCCTGCAATGTTTATAGCAGCGATCACAAATGTTTATGAACACTGATCCTGTGGATCGGTTCGACGACAAAATACATGATTCAAAGGTACAGGTGCTACTGAAATTACATCACAGCTTGTCTGACACACAGGCATATGCCAACTGACAGTACCAGCTGCAAGCCTTCAGTCATTAGGCAAGATCCTGAGCTCTGTGCTGTCTTTGCAGTTGTAGTAGTGTAACTGAGGTGAGCTTATGGTTTATCTTCTGCACTAGGGAGAAAGCTGCTGCCACCACTAACTTCATCTTGTTTCATCAGCTTTGGTTTCTTTGTGATGTTAATATTCCTCACCTGCTGACCACCTTCTCAGGAGCTAGACCAATCCTGCCAGCTAGCAGAACACACACATAGGTCTTTGGGCTGTAAACTGCCAGAAGAAAAAAACTTGTATCAAGTCACCCTCCAAGAAGACAGCTCAGCAGGGTAGTTTGAACCGTTCCCAGATACAATGCAAGATAGATCAGTTTGGAGGCAACTTCATCTTGCATTTCAGAGTCCCATTTCTTCTACCTTTATTTTTGTCAAATCTATGGTCTTTAAAAAAAATCTTGCTGAAATAAATCACAGAACTATAGAGGTTGGAAGAGACCTCCAGAAATCATCAAGTCCAACCTCCCAGGACAGGATCCCCAAGGGTAGCTTGCACAGGAATGCATCCAGGCAGGTTTTGAAAGTCTCCAGAGAAAGAGACTGCACAACCTCTCTGGGCAGCCTATTCCAGTGCTGTCACTCTCACTGTAGAGAAGTTTCTCCTTACGTTGAGGTGGAAACTTCTATGTTCCAATTTGTAGCCATTGCTCCTTGTCTTATTGCTGCTGACCACTGAAAAGAGATTGGCCCCAGCCACTTATTTGTGGCTTATCAGATATTTGTATACATCTGTAAGATCCTTTTTCAGTCTTCTCTTCCCTGGACTACACAGCCCCAGGTTTCCCAGTCTTTCTTTGTAGGGGAGGTGCTCAGGTCCCCAAATCATCCTCATGGCTCTCACATCCCAGAGAACCCAAAACCAACAGAAACTTTTTCAGTAATAAAGACAGGACTCAGGAGAACCTGGACTCTGCAGGGAGAGGTAGTGCCTGATGAAAGAGTGGAACAGAAACACTTTCACCCAAGGAAATGACTGTTAGGAGAAACTGCAGACATTATCATGCAGCCTTGTAAAAGAAGATGTGAAGAGGAAGTTCTTCACCATGAGAGTGGTGAGGCCCTGGAATGGGTTGCCCAGGGGGGTGGTTGGGGCCACATCCCTGGAGGTGAGGCCCTGGAATAGGTTGCCCAGGGGGGTGGTTGGGGCCACATCCCTGGAGGTGTTTAATGCCAGGCTAGATGAGGCTCTGGCCAGCCTGATCTAGGGTAGGGTGTCCCTGGACATGGCAGGGGGGGTTGGAACTTGATGATCCTTGTGGTTCCTTCCAACCCTGACTGATTCTATGATTCTATAAGATGAAATCAAACTTCTGTAAACACTTCACAAAGGAAAAAAAAAAAAACAAAACACACAAAGAAGATGCTACTGATAGACATGAATTTGAACCATGGCTATCGGCAGAGCTAACAAAAGCCTCACGTCTCAAGCAGAAAAGAGGAAATGTTTCATATAAAGACCACAGAGAAATCTGTGCAATTAGCTTCTCTGCACAGATGCTACTCAGTTGAATTCAAATTACGGAGTAACAACTGCTGCACTTGCTAAGATTCTTCTACACTTGGATATTACATTCAAATGTAGGTGACCAAACAATGGCATGATTTATCTGTTAGATGTGTCCAAAGAGCTGGCTCTGAGGCTTGAATGCACACGTGGCTGTAGGCCAACATGCTGCTTCTGCTCTCTTCTATCATTTCTTCACTTTTTTTTTTTTTTTTTTTTTTATTTGTTGATTTCTTCCTGTGTATTGAGAAACATAAACTGCTCATTCATAAGGGGGATTGCTCATATCCTAAATTCTCCTTTACTTTCAATTTCATTGTATGATGGTTTACTGGACCCGTTCCCATTTTGGATGAAGAGGGACAGTGTTCACACTCCTGCTGACTGCTCCTGCTGGCCCTTGAGCACCCCATAAACTTTCCTCTCTTGCTCTCAGCTTCCTAGCATTGGAAATAGCCAAGCAGTCAACATGGTTTTACCAAGGGGAAGTCATGTTTGACCAACCTGGTAGCCTTTTGTGAATACATAACCAGCTGTCTAGATGATGGTAGAGCAGTGGATGTGGTTTATCTTGATTTCAGTAAAGCATTTGACACTGTCACCCACAGCATCCTTCTGGCTAAACTGAGGCAGTTAGGTCTGGATGATCAGATAGTGAGGTGGATTTGGAACTGGTTGAAGGGAAGAAGTCAGAGAGTTGTGGTCAATGGGACGGAGTCTAGTTGGAGTACTGTGACTAGTGGAGTCCCACAGGGGTCAGCACTGGGACCAGTTCTGTTCAATATATTCATCAATGACCTGGATGAGGGCGTGGAGTGCTCTGTCAGCAAGTTTACTGACGACATCAAACTGGGTGGAGTGGCTGACACACCAGAAGGCTGTGCTGCCATTCAGTGAGACTTGGACAGGCTGGGGGCTGGGCAGGGAGACACTGAAATTTAACAAGGGCAAGTGTAGAGTCTTGCACTTGGGAAAGAACAACCCCAGGGATCAGCATAGGAAGGGAGTTGGAAGGCAGTGAAGGGGAAAAGGAGGTTGACAATGAGCCAGCAGTGTGCTGTTGTGGCCAGGAGAGCCAATGCCATTCTGGGGTGTATTAAAAGGGCTGTGGCTAGTAGGTCGAGAGAGGTTCTCCTCCCCCTCTACTCTGCCCTGGTGAGGTCACACCTGGAGTACTGTGTCCAGTTCTGGGCCCCCTAATTCAAGCACATAAAACTGCTTGAGAGAGTCCAGTGCAGAGCCACAAGGATGATTAAGGGAATGGAACATCTCTCTTGCAAGGGAAGACTGAGTGAGCTGGGGCTCTTTAGCTTGGAGAAGAGGAGACTGAGAGGTGACCTCATTATTATTTATAAATATGTAAGGGTGAGTGCCAGGAGGCTGGAGCCAGGTTCTGCTGGGTGATGCCCAATGGCAGGACAAGGGGCAATGGGTAGAAACTGAGGCATAAACATCAGGAGGATTTTTTTTCATTGTGAGTGTGTCAGAACACTGGAACAGGCTGCCCAGGGAGGGTTGTGGAGTCTCTCTCTGGAGATATTAAAAACCTGCCTGGACACATTCCTGTGCGATCTGATATAGGTGATCCTGCTGTGGCAAGGAGCTTGGAATGGGTCTTTTGAGGGCCCTTCCAGCCCCTGCCGTTCTGTGATTCTGTGATCCTCCACAAGGTGGAGAGTCGCTTTGATTCCTACTGACTTAACAGCCCAGTCTCTTCTAAGCTTTTGCCTTGAAACAGTGTCGGGTACAGAAAGGCATTATGAATGTATCTGAGCTGCAAAGTGTCCTTTCTGAGACATCTGCAGAAAGTGCTTTCTAACATTGTCAGTCTAAATCTGTACTTCTGTAGTGTAGCAAATAATCATGTTTCTCCCTTACATATTTGACTCTCTGTGTAAAACATGCTGCTTCCTTAAAAAAAAAAAATAGTCTTAATGGGCAAAAATAGTCTTAATGGGCAAATATATTTTCCTCCTGATTATGTTTCATTGTAAACAGAACTTTCTAGTGCATCAGAGAAGATGAGAAAACAAACACGTAGCAGATGCTAGTCCCACTATTTAATGCCTTATTGGAAGGTAGTCGAATATTGTGGTGATGACTACAGTATAAAAACCCACGCAGAATAGAAACTACCAACCAAGCCAAAAGGAAAATAGGATTAAATTGTCCAGCTGTGCGGCTCTGGTATCCTATTTTCTTGTACGTAATCTGATAGGCTTCACATTATTCTCCAGAGTACTTCACTGGGCCAAATTCATTCTTAGTGTAACTCCATTGACTTAAATAGACTCGTAGGAGAGCTTAGTTTGGTCTATTGTATGTTGGACGTTTTATGCATGCAGCATCATTCCTAGGAGAAGACTGCATTAGGATAAAAATGGCAACTACGTTTCAAGACGTAGTCCATCTTCCAGATGAGATCAAAGACAGCAAAATAAAAGTGTCAACAAATCAAAAACTGGCAATCACAAAGGATAATAAGTCAAAATGCTTTTTTAAATACTAATTCCTCCCCACCCCGTATTTCCTTGATGTTTTGTGATGTTGGAGGGAAAGCTGTTTTGTGGGTTGTTGGGGTACTTTATGTTTATCCCATATTTAATTCATTTCTCTTTTCGTGATTAAAAAAGCTTCAGTCAGCTACAGAGACTAATTGGGCTGTGCTATAAGAAGGGTTACTAAACTGTAATTATTATTTATTCGGATCAGTGGAAGAATTACTGAAGCTTACGTTAAAGACAACAGAAGCTAATGGAAGAGGGAGCAAAGTTGTGATTTCAACTGCATGCTGTCAACCACCCCAGCAGTACAAAAGAAGCCATCTGACTGACACCCTGAAATAAAGGACTGCTGATACTTGCTCGTGAGTTGTTCATTTCAGCCATATTTTTAAAAACAAACTCTTCTTAAAGAAATACTTCTAGAGAAAAAAAAAATCTACATAGGGTATGAACGCTGATATTAGTATCTGGTTGATGAAAGCAAAGTGCCAGGAAGAAGCTACAGAGATATATTTGCCGGGTGTTTGCCCTGTATTTGAAACATGTGGGGCTTTCTTATTCTCTGCCATAAATGCCCACAGCTTTCCAGCTGCAGTTTTAACCTGCCAGTCACTTCCGAGCTGCACTTCCAGCATTCAAAAAACAATTCCACCTGCATTTTAATTTCACTGAAAAGTTTCAACACTCCCAAACTGAGTATCAGTACCCACCTGCATGGCAGTTCTGCACAGGGGCCTCCTTCCCCTCATGCCCATCTGCACAGCCTCCAGCTAAAGACCTTGCCAGGGCTGGTGCAATCTGCAGGCAAATCATGGTACAGTACCAGGGTTTAACCTAGGCAAAGATCTTGACCTAGTGATAAACTGGCTGGTGAGGAAACATCAACATTAGCAGCCCAAACTTCTCTTTCACTGATCTAGAATATGATTATGCACTTCAGTGAAGGAAAAAAAAAAAAAGTTTTGATTCTAATCAGTCTTAAAATATTTCCATTTTACCTGCTCAGAAAAAAACTGAGATTTTGTGGAAACTGTTTTAACATTTAGTTGTGCTATCCTGAAATGGGACCAAATACCACTTAGGGCTTTAGGCGCTAGTAATGAAGCAAGAAGATGCACCCATATAAAGCTCCAGCACTCTTTCTAGTCCTTACTTGCTCTCCAGCTTCCCAACTCCCAGACTTGTGCATCTGCCCCCCTCTTAATGTGATTCCTCCATACTTAAGGAACATAAGAACAAACAGGGCATGGGGATGGGGAAGGTTATTTTCCAGCAGGGTGGCTGTGGGAGTCAATAATAGGAGTGGGTTTGTCATTTTAACAATGTGTGTGCATTGCCAAGAGATAATCAAAATGTTAAATCATCTTATGGAGGTGGGTTTATTTTTTTTTATACAGAGGGAATGTGCTTATTTTCTTCCCTTTGCAGTCTCAGATCATATTAATTTCTCTAACTGAATGTTGCATACATAAGAAAGGGCACATGGCAGAGCCTAGGAGGATATCCCAGAGGACCTGAGGTGCCGACACAGCTTGGGCATGGATGCCTGAATAGAAGTTCAACTTGCAGGCCCCTGAAGTCTCCTGCAATCCTGCAAATGTGAAAGGTGTCACTTGCCACAGTGATCTGTGTGCTACATTCTTTTCTCTTAAAGAAATCACAGCTGTCACTTCTGGACTAGTGAAACCTTGGGGCTCCAGCAATACTGCTCAGCTGCACTACTGCCACTAGGAGACGAGACATGAGTTTATTTGCTTTTACCTCCATGAATATGTGTCCATAGATTCCATTTATCAGAACAGAGCAGTCTTCAATACCATCTTAACAATCCATGATTTCCTTGCTCCCAGCAGCGTGTCACCTCCAGCTCAAATCTGAAGGTGATAGAAGTTAACATCCAGATGGATGACACGTATTGAAAACACAATTTCCTATTGTTAGTTTCATAGGATGTGTCTCAATTTTTGTGTCTGAGCTCCAACAAAGATGCAGTTTTGCCACATAATCTTCTTATTTGTTTTCCAAAGTTTTGATTCAGATTTAAGCAGATGTTCAGTCTGCAGCTATGCAAAACTTCAGATGGTTGGCGACACGGAAAACACGATCACAAGTGTTTACATAAGCAAAAAATCCCTCAGCAATGCTGACTTGAAAACCTGGGCAAAGTGTCCCCACTTCATCTCTGCACAGTTGGCTGATTAGCGTTTGGATTTTAACTTAACCTCTTCAAAGTACAGCAAGTGTACAGCTTGCTTCTTCTGAGGCATTTATAAATGTATACACATTGAATGGAACTTCAGATGTCATCTGTACACAGTAGCTGAAATGGAACTTCAGATGTCATCACACTGAACCCGCCTGTCCCTAAGCCTGTGTAAAAAAGAAAGTGCTGATACACGCTCCCACACTCAGAAAAAGCTCCCAGGTCCCACTGTCAGGCATTGCTCTGTTTTGACCACTGCTGTTCTAAAATCCCCTTGGAGCAAAGACATCTTTCTTTTTTTTCTTTCTTTCCTCCCCCCCCCCATTTTTGTGGTACTTAGCATCCTAATGCCCAGCTCTGCCACCAGGACCCTCAGATGCAATGGGAATAGAAATTATGTCGCAATAAAGGCACTGGGAAAATTCTGCTCAGCTGGCTTTCTCTTGCAGAACTGTGGCTTTGCTCTTAAAAGAAACATTTGTTTATTTATTTGTTCATTCATCCTTTTTGCATCTGTACAAAAGGCTCCTGGAAGTGCAGCCTCAGCACCTTATCCACAGCTACAAATTACAAAAATAACCCTAAACCTAAGTACATAGCATCCACTCAAATTAAGTAGTCAAAGACAGGCTTGGCAAATGAAAAGCTGGGGTCATATTTTTCTACCAGTGAGATTCTGCCCTCATCACAGTCACATTCAGAGAAAAAAAAAGAGAGGAAAAAAAA